>CM019148.1:6043920-6074584 GCA_009733165.1 Naja naja | reverse complement strand
TCTTTTCCCTCTCCTCTCTCTGTAGGGAGTCAGTGCAATTATATTCAATTTTTTTAGAGACAAAGGACCAACTGTTTTAATTTCCATCAGAATATAGCTGGAAGGGACCTTGGAGGTCTTCTAGTCCAGCCCGCTGCTCAAGCAGGAAACCCCATCCTATACCATCTCAGACAAGTGACAGTCCAGTCTCTTCTTAAAAACCTCCAGTGGTGGATCACCCACAACTTGGTGGCAAGCTGTTCCACTGGTTAATTGTCTTCACTGTTAGGAAGTTTCTCCTTAATTCCAGATTGCTTCTCTCCTTGATGAGTTTCCATCCATGGTTTCCTGTCCAGCCCCTCAAACGCTGGAAGACTGATTTAATTTATAAAAGAGATAAATCAAATTTCACCTGTTCCCTTTAAGAAATTGTTCCTGGAAATCCGTTTATCTACAGTAACTGCTTTCTTGGTTTCCTGCAAGATATTTAAATCCACTTGTAAAATAAAATTTCTTTAAGGGCAGATAAGTCAAAAACGATTTTGTTTCTTTGCAAGTGCAGCGTGCATTTATCAATTGCCTGACACCACATTGTTAAAAGTAATCTGATTTTTAAAATAATAATAATAATAATAATACATAATTTATGTACTGCCTCTTAACTCCAAGGAATATAATTTAGACTTGTTCAAAGTAACTTAAAATCAAGACCAAAAAAATCCCGAGAAGTTCTGCAATTCAGCGACACCCAATCCAGACCAAAAGTCACAGTGGCATTTATGTTTCTGAACTAACTGTGGAAGGAATTCAGAGTAGCAATTCCAGTTATCAGGCATACAGCTGGAAAAATGCCCTGCGCTCAAGCCGGAGTGGAAGTCCAGAAAAATAACGAAGAATGAATCACGGGCCCTTCGTCCACACAGTGACGTCGACAGACTCTTACTTACTGAGGAAAATCGGTGGGCGTGGAGTGTTGCAAGTACGTCAGGGGGGTTGAAAGAAGAAAACGGGGCACTGAAAGAATATCTGAAGGTCAGTGGGGAAAAAAAAAAGATGAACTGAAGCCGCCATACCGGGAAAATTTACCGAACATTAAAAAAAGGCTGGGCTACAGAGAAGAGAATTCAGATGATCAAAGGCCTGGGGACTAAAAGATAGGAAGAACAGTTGCAGGAACTGGGTATGGTCAGTCTAGAGAAAAGAAGGACTGGGGGGGGGACAGGATAGCAGTGTTACAATATCTGAGGGGCTCCCATGAAGAGGAGGGGGGTCAATTTATTCTCCAAAGCCCCTGAAGGCAGGACAAGAAGCTGATGGATGGAAACTCATCAAGGAGAGAAGCAACTTGGAAGGGAGCAGGGACTTCCCAACAGGGAGGACAGTTGATCGGTGGAACAGCTGGCCACCAGAAGTTGTGGGTGCTCCATCATTGGAGGCTTTTAAGAAGAGACTATCTGAAATAGTATATAGGGCCTCCTGCTTAAGCAGGGGTTTGGACTAGAAGACCTTCAAGGTCCCTTCCAGCTCCATTCTGATTGAAATTAAGACAGTTAGTTGCTTGTGCCCTAAAAAAGTTGGATTGACTCCCCCCCCCATGCATACACACAGAGAAAGAGAAAGAGAGAGGGAGCGAGAGAGGGGGAGAGAGAGAGCTGGAGAAAGAGAGAGAGAAAAGAGGGGGAGAGAGCGGGAGAAAGAGAGAGAGAGAGAAAGAGAAGGAGAGAAAGCAGGAGAAAGAGACAGAAAGGGGTGAGAGAGGGAGAAGGGGGGGAAGAGAGCTGGAGAAAGAAAAAAGGGGGAGAGCGGGACAAAGAGAGAGAGGGAGAAAGAGAAAGAGAGAGAGAAAGTGGGAGAAAGAGAGAGAGAGAGAAGGGGGGGGAGAGAGAGAGGGAGACCCTGAGGACACAGATAAACCTCCAAGTGCTTCTACGACCTTCTGAAAAAAGGCAAATGACCAGCCGTCTTCAAGGAATATAAATCCTTCCATCCTCCACCATCCAGTCAGAGCTGAAGAAGCTTCTTGGGTGAGAAGTGAAACGTCTTTGGGCCAATCACCAGGAGAGTGTGAGTTCTAGTCCCACCTTAGACACGAAAGCCAATTGGATGACTTTGGGCCAATCACCAGGAGAGTGTGAGTTCTAGATCCCGCCTTAGACACGAAAGCCAATTGGATGACTTTGGGCCAATCACCAGGAGAGTGTGAGTTCTAGACCCGCCTTAGACACAAAAGCCAACTGGGTGGCTTTGGGCCAATCACCAGGAGCTGGCAAGTTCTAGTCCTGCCATTGGACCTCAGATACGGGTGAAGCGTTGAGTTGTTTGTAAAAATAATAAAGGCAGGATACAAATAAGCAAAGAAACTCCAAACATATTATTGATATATTCAAATTGTGCCCAGAAAGCATGGTTCTCTGTTCAAATCCTGATTATATATATATTTGTGTGTGTGTGTGTGTGTGTCTGCAATCTGCAAACATCAACTCCATCAACCAATCAAGAAGTAACAACACAGCCAACCAACCCACTTACAACAGAGCCAGCACACCACACCTCCCCACCAGTATTTATAGAGAGATGGCAGCTCCAATCACACTTTGCTCGCACAAGCACGAAGCCGAAAGCACCAGCCTGAAGATGGTGAGTGGGACCTCGTCGAAACGTTGCCAAGATACTCTCAATCTTACACGGGAAAAGACCCGAACACGCCAAGACCTGCATACCTGTACCCATGAAAATCTACACAATATACATATATATTTATTTATTTATTTATTTTGACTTGTATGCCGCCACTCTCCAAAAGGACTCAAGTGCTCACAGATAAAAACACAGAACAATAAATTATTTAAAAAGAAATTAAACTAAACAAGCCAAAATGCAACTATAAAACCAAATTAAAATCGAATTTAAAACCCACCCTCTCTATATATAATAGCAATTTCCCCCAGTTTGCTGGGTTTCACAGCACGTGAAATCTCTGCAGCTTTTTATAAACTTCACAACGCTCCCAAAACAAAAACATCTACTTTTTTTCTTCCTGCACTGCAAAAAACTATAATCTACGGCAGACAAAGAACAGAACTCAAAAAGAGGATGGATTTTGAATCACGCCTGATGGATTTGTCCTATCTTAAAACAGCAGAGTCAACATTCTTTAAAAAAAAAATCCTGCAAATCCAACAGGGAAACCGACAAATATTATCGGCGCCCGGTCCACATCATTAAAACACCCATTAAAAACATCAGTGGATTAAAGAAGCATTTGCCCAATTAAAAGCGAATGATTAACCTGTCACTTCCAGCAGGAGGCTGATCTCCTATAATGCTTTTGAACACCACGGGATTCCTAAGAGGCCTTGAGGTTTTGTTCAGGCATCGCTCACTATCAATTAATATTTATATTCTCTTCTCTCATCTAAAAATGGACCCACAGTTGTTGTGACTGACGTCCAGGGAAAGCATATAAAAGCCACCCAATAAGCAACTCCAATGAACGTTATATATAAGAACGCCTGGTTCCATCGTCCCCATTCAGGTACTGCCCAGATTCTTTGGACTACGAATCCCATTATCATCATCAGCATGACCATTGGTGAGGTTGTTAACCTTAATCACACTGCTCCTCTGAAAACAAGAGTCTTTAAAGGAGTTCTCGTCCTTTAATTTACCATTAATCAGAATGAAGCTGGAAGAAGGGATCTTGAAGATTGGCATCCAATCTCCCAGTTATGCGTGGCCTAACTATACCATAACATCGAACCTTAAAATTGTGAGGCCCACAGTCATTAAACACTAAACTGCAGAAGAGTAGTAATGGGAAAGGGTAGTCCTCGAATTACGGCCACCGTTGAGCCCCAAATTTCCACTGCTAAGTGAGATCATCGTTAAGTGAGTTTTGCCCCATTTTACGACCCTGTTTGCTACAGTCGTTAAGTGAATCGCTGCAGTTGTTCAATCAGCAACATGGTTGTTAAGGGAATCAATTCAATGTGAAGGATGTGTGTGTGTGTTTTATTTTTCTAGTCATAATGTACCCTGAAGATGGCATTTAATTTCGTTGCACGAGGTGCAATGACAATAAACTAAACTACACTTAACTCTGTCAGGACTTCCAGCCTTTCGTACGATTTATCTATTTTTTGTGACTGTTGACAGAATCCTAAACCATCCATGAAACGTAACTGTGCCAATTTTCTCTTAAATTACGGCTCGGGCTAAACGTTATTGATTTTATCCTTCCTTCTCCTTTCATCATTCTTCCCGCTTTTGCCTGTACTGCAATTGTTTCTTTTGAATTTTGCACCTATTTATCGAGGTGGTTTTTTTGCGGGGTGGGGTGTGCGATTTTCTGTCATTTGTGACATCATGGCTGAAAACCCATTACAGGCCTTCTGACTGCAAGGAACGCAACACAACTCTGTGTGTTTTTCACGGCTGCCGTTTCAACACATCCCTTGTCACGCGCCCCCAAAAGTGGCAGCTCTTTCAAATATCTCACGCCACCAGAAGGAAAATGGCTGGAGCTGAGGCGACGGTGTGAGGCGTCTCTTCTCGTCTTTTGAGGTAATACGTTTGAGGTAACTGCAGGGAAATGGCAGCTGGCGTGCGTCAGACTGTGGCTAGGAACGACTCCGCTGGAGCGAAGGAGGAAGAACAGCGGATGTGAGTAGTTGAGGATGCGTTCTTCACAGGCAGCCATGGGGGCTCACGTTTCGTCTCTTCTTTCCCCCCTTTGTGACAAGGGAGCTCTAAAATTGCCAGGCGATCTGAGGGCGTCTGATTGAAAGAAAGAAGATGGGGAGAGAAGATGGATGGATGGATGGATGGATGATGGATGGATGGAGAGTGTGTGCAAGGGATAGAGGGATAGATAGAGATGGATGGATGGAGGAATGGATAGATAGATGGTTGGATAGATGATAGATGGATGGATAGACAGAGAGAGAAAAAGAGGGATGGATGGATGGATGGAGAGTGTACAAGAGAGAAAGAGAGGGATAGAGAAAGAGATAGAGATGGATGGATAGATGGATGGATATAGATGGATAGATGATAGATGGATAGAGAGTGCCTGAGAGAAAGAGAGGGATAGAGAGAGAGATGGATAGATAGATAGATGTAGATAGATAGGGATGGATAGATAGGGATAGGGATAGGGATAGGGATGGATAGATGGATGGATAGATGGATGGACAGATGATAGAAGAACTGAGAGGAAGGGAAGGAAGGATGGAGAGAAGGGAGAAAGAGAGGGAGGGAAGGATTGAGGAAGAGAATTAAGGAGAGGTAAGAAGGAAGGAAGAAAGTAAGAGGAGGGAGGAGGGAGGGGATAGGAAGGGAAGAACGCAGAAGAAAGGAGAAAGAAAGAAAGAAAAAAAGAAAGAAAGAAAGAGAAAGAAAGAAAGAAAGAAAGAAAGAAAGAAAGAAAGAAAGAAAGAAAGAGAAAAATGAAGGAAGGAAGGACAAAAGGAAAGGAGGACTGATAGGAAGTCAGTCAATGGGGAAGCCAGGTTCACTTAACAACTGTAGTGATTCACTTAACAACTAATAGTAAGAAAGGTCATAAAAAGGGGCAACATTCATTTAACAACTGTCTTGCTTAGAAAACAGAAAATTTTGGCTCAATTGTGGTCATAACTCAGGGACTACCTTTAAACAAATAAATAAATTCCAGTAATGCATCAAAGACTCCACCAGGGCATGAGTGACTGTCAGTAGAGCCATCTGGTCCCAGAACAAATGCAACTGGCACATAACACAAAGTTGCACAAACGCCCACAAATGCCATGTGGAGCTGTGAGCTCAGGAGAATCCCAAGAGTGGACACTGGGGCTGTTTGAGGTGGTGCCAACCCAAGTCTACAGCAGAGGTCGCCAACTTTTCGCACCTCAGGGACCACTAAATTCATAATTTTAAATCCCATGGACCACTACTATGAATTTTTTTTTAAATAGTATTTAGTGAAATATATAAAATGCAAATAGTTTTTCTGTGGACCACCAAAATTTTCTAGCGGACCACAAGTAGTATGAAGACCACCGGTTGGTGACTGCTGGTCTATAGGACCCCACAGTCACCCTCCTCCTCCTCCTCCTCCTCCTCCTCCTCCTCCCTGCAAACTTCTCCCTTCTAGCACTGATGATGTTTGCCAGCTGGGTAATGAAACGTCTGCAAGAAAACAACCAAACTCAGAGATCACCAAAGACCCCATATAGTCCTCCTCCTCCTCCTCCTCTCTCCCTCCTTCCTTTCTAGCACTGATGATGTTTCCTACATCATGGTCCTCTGGAATGCAGCCCCTCCTCCTGGGAATCCAGACTACATTCCACTACACCAGGGGTCTCCAACCTTGGCCACTTTAAGACTTGTGGACTTCAACTCCCAGAATCCCTCAGCCAGCAAAGCTAACAAATCATATTCTGGGAGGGATTCTGGGAGTTGAAGTCCACAAGTCCACAAGCTTTGCTGGCTGAGGGATTCTGGGAGTTGAAGTCCACAAGTCTTAAAGTGGCCAAGGTTGGAGACCCCTGTTTTAACACAGGGAACAGGTGATGGAGGTCAGAGGCCTCTCGGATGGTTGAGCCCACCTTCTCCTGTTTGAAAGCTTTCTCTGCGGAATCCCTCCTGAACTCCCTGAGGCGCCGCTGTTTACCGACCCGGAGGGCGGAAGAAGATGCCAGGTGGCCCGTCCTCTTCATCGGTGAGGAACCAAGGACCTAATGAATTATTCATGGGATACGGGACACTGCTTTGTCCTGAGACACATCGGTTGGCTCTTTTTCTCGTCTCCGAGGGAATGGAAGATAATCTACATTTTCAGGAGTTTAAGATGCTTAAAAAAATAAATTGAATTATTTTTATTTAATACACAGCACAGGGAGCGGGGTAATGTCCTTAGCATCCAAAGCTGAGTATTGACCAGCCAGCCAGCCAGCCAGCCAGCCAGCCAGCCAGCCAGCCAGCCAGCCAGCCAGCCAGCCTGCCTGCCTGCCTGCCTTCCTTCCTTCCTTCCTTCCCTCCGTCCCTCTCCCCCACTCCCTCTTCCCTTGCTCAATCTTTCTTTCCTTCCTTCATGCCTCCCTCCCACTCATTCTTCCCTTGCTATCTTTCCTCCCTCCCTCCCACTCATTCTTCCCTTGCTATCAGTCCTTCTTTCCTTTTTCTTTCGTTTCCTCCCTCCCTTCCCACCAACCATTCTTGCTTTGCTATGTCCTGCCTTCCCTTCCTTCCTTCCTCCCACTCATTCTTCCCTTGCGATCTTTCCTTCCTTCCTTCCTTCCTCCCTACCTCTCATTCTTCCCTCCCATCAGTCCTTCCTCCCTCCCTCTCTCCCATTCCTCCTTTGTTCCATCTTTCCTCCCTCAGAAATTACAGATAATCAGAGTTGGAAGGGACTTTGTAGGTCATCTAGTCCAACCTGCCCCAAGGAGATCTACACCATTTCTGACAAATGGCAGTCCAACCTCTTCTTGAAGGCCTCAAGTGATGAAGCTCCCACAACTTCCAAGGGCAACTTCTGTTCCATTGGTTGATTCTTCTCACTGTCAGAAAGTTTCTCCTTATTTCCAGATTGAATCTCTTTCCTTGTTCAGTTTCCATCCATTGTTCCTTGTCTGGCCTTCAGGCGCTTTAGAAAATAGCTTGACCCCTTCCTCCTCTCTGGGGCAGCCCCTCAAATATTGGAAGACTGCTCTCCTGTCTCCCCTGGTCCTTCTCTTCCCTAGACTAGCCAAGCCCAGTTCCTGCAACCGTTCATTGTATGTTTTAGCCTCCAGTCCCCTAATCATCCTGGTTGCTCTTCTCTGCACTCTTTCTAGAGTCTCAACATCTTTTTGGTAATGTGGTGAACAAAACTGGACGCAGTGCTCTAGGTGTGGTCTTACTAAGGCTTTACAGAGTGGTATTAGTACTTCCCTTGATCTTGATTGTATCCTTCTGTTAATACAATTTAGGATTGCATTAGCTTTTTTGGCTGCTGCTGCACACGGCTGGCTCCTATTTAGCTGGTTCTCCACTAAGACTCCAAGATCCCTCTCACAGTTACTGCTATTGAGCCCCTCCCTTCCTCCCACCCATTCCTGCCTTGCTATCAGTCCTTCCTTCCTTCCCTCCTTGCTATCAGTCCTTCCTTCCTTTTTTCCTTCCTTCCTCCCTCTTTGCCACTCATTCCTCCCTTGCTATCAGTCCTTCCTTCCTTCCTTCCTTCCTTCCTTCCTTCCTTCCTTCCTTCCTTCCTTCCTTCCTTCCTTCCTCCCTCTCATTCCTTCCTTGCTAACAGTCTTTCCTCCCTCCCTCCCTAATTCTGACAGCTGAAATCCAAACAGCTTAAAGTTGCCAAATTGCCCTATTTAGTAATTTATCTGTTCTTCAGTCTCTGGGAAAAATATCTTGTCTGCCTTAAGAATTCTAATATGAGGGATTGTTAAGAGAAAAGCCAAATTGTTCAGGCTCACAAGCTGCTCACATGAACGGAGAAGAGGTGCTGTCCTTGCATACACGTAGCCCCCACAGCCATTCATTTAGCAACCGTTCAAAGTCACAACAAACCTGCAAAAAAGGGACTTATGACTGTTCCTCGCACTTAGGACGATGTTGCAGCATCACCCAGCATCATGCAATCAAAATTCAGGTTGCTTGTGCCTCTTTCCTCAGCAGCTGAGGTGTGACTTAACAACCATGGCCACCCCCCCCCCCAAAAAAGGTTGCAAATCAACACAACTCACTTCACAACCACTTTGCTTATCCGCAGGAATTCTGCTCCCGATTCTGGTTGTAAGTCGAGGACCACTGCAATTCCACAATCAAGCCACTTATGCATGATGGGGCCATAAAGCCAAAATAGGCCTATTTGACATATTTTCTCCCAGGAAGGAGCGGTTGTGATGTTACAAAAATAAAAATGAAAGGTAGCCCTCTTCTTTCTCCAATTACGCCTGGAAATTTTCCAGTTTAAGAAGAAAATTTGAAATCCTTGGCGTTTTCTGTCATCCATGTCCTGGTTGTCCTTTTTCAAGAGGCAACTGGACTTTCTTGTTTTTTTCTTTTGAAGACGTTTCGCTTCTTATCCAAGAAGTTTCTTCGGCTCTGACTGGATGGTGGGGAATGGAAGGGTGTATACTCCTTGCATAAAAAGCTGGTCATTTGCATCCTTTTAGAGAGTCGTTGAGGCCACTTGGATGTTTATGTGTGTCCTCAGGGTCACCTAAGTGGTGTTCCTGGTTCCTATAATCTGCAGCTTTTCTTTCTTTCTTTCTTTCTTTCTTTCTTTCTTTCTTTCTCTTTTCTTTTCTTTTCTTTCCTCTCTCCCTCCCTCTCCCTCTGCCTCTCCCTCTCTCTCTCTGGAAATCTATTATCTGGAAAAAAATTTCCTTCCTTCCTTCCTTCCTTCCTTCCTTCCTTCCTTCCTTCCTTCCTTCCTTCTTTCCTTTCCTCTCTCCCTCCCTCTGCCTCTCCCTCTCTCTCTCTGGAAATCTGTTCTCTGGAAATCCAAGGGATGAACACCCTTGGAATGGTGTGGGAGTAAGGATGGATTTCCAGAGGAAAAAACTGCAGATTATAGGAACCAGGAACACTACTCAGGTGACCCTGAGGACGCAGATAAACTTCCAAGTGGCCTCAACGACTCTCTCAAAGGATGCAAATGACCAGCTGTCTGCAAGGAATACAGATCCTTCCATTCTCCACTATCCTGTCAGAGTTGAAGAAGATTCTTGGATGAGAAGCAAAACATCTTGAAAAGAAAAAGCAGGAAGTCCAGTTGCCTCATGAAAAAGCATCTTTGGGACAATCTAAAATCCTCCATCTTCAAAACTCTACGCGATGGGGGTGGTTGGATGGTGACGAGCCTTTCCAGAATTTAACAAGCTTCTTATTAATTTCTCTCTCTCTCTTCTTATCTCCTTGAGCCTCTCTCGAATGAAAAGCCGATGTGATTTTAATTTCTTTCTAATAGCTGCATCAGTTCAGCAAAAGAAACATCCCGCCATCTCCACCTCACCTCGCAGACAAAGAGACCAAAGGTGGAGAAGCAACTGAAGGGAAAGTAATTAAATTTGAAGGAAAGTCAAGACCGAGCATTATTTACATGCCTTTATTTAGGATCACTGGCCTAAATAAGGGCTGCTAAGGAAGGGCTTGTCAAATTAAGAAAAGATTGCCAATAAGACTACTTCCAGAGCCCAGTCTGGTCTAATGGTGACAGTGTGGTGGACTAGAAACAGGGAGATGGTGAGTTTTAGTTCTGCCTTAGGGGAAAAAGCCAGGTGGGCTGACTTTGGGTGAATCATCAGGGATAAGGTGAGTTCTAGTCCCACAATAGCCATGAAAGCCGGCTGGGTGACTTTGGGCCAATTACTAGGAGACTGTGAGTTCTAGTCCCACAATAGCCATGAAATCTGGCTGGGTGACTTTGGGCCAATCACTAGGAGACTGTGAGTTCTAGTCCCACAATAGCCATGAAATCTGGCTGGGTGACTTTGGGCCAATCACCAGGAGACTGTGAGTTCTAGTCCCACAATAGCCATGAAAGCCAGCTGGGTGACTTTGGGCCAATTACTAGGAGACTGTGAGTTCTAGTCCCATAATAGCCATGAAATCTGGCTGGGTGACTTTGGGCCAATCACCAGGAGACGGTGAGTTTTAGTCCTACCTTAGGCAGGAAAGCCGGTTGGGTGATTTTGGGCTAGTCGTCCTCTCTCAGCCCACCTCACAGGATTGTTGTTGACAGGACCAACCCAGATCTCCGGGCTCAGAATCCCATTTTTTCCCCTACAGAAATATTATGCTGGAATCTCGCTTCTCGATCTGGATTTCCAACATGTCTGTCCGATACCCTTGAACGCACATTTTATTATTTACAAACTTATTTAAATAAAACACGTGTTTTTTTCTCCCCTCCTTCCTTAAATTGCAAATTTAACCCCACGGATTCTCTCCTTGCATGATGCAAAACACTAAAAGGTTTGAAAGGGGAAACCATCCAACCACCTTTCTGTTCATTCGGGGAAGTTCCTGACCTGGGGAAAAAGGAACATCGTCCATCTCTCTCTTATCGATCCGTATTTTTAGCAGCGTAGAACGCAAACACAGGTAGTCCTTGACATACAACCACAATCGAGACCCGAATTTCCATCGTTAAGCAAGACAGCTGTTGATGGGGACCTCTGCCCCGTTTATGATCTCTTTTGCTATATTCGTTCATGCTGCAACCTGCTTTGCACTGTTTATACACTTTAAAAATTCCCTTGGAATTTTTACACACACACACACACACACACAAGTTCTCTCCCTACACACACACACACACACACACACACACACACACTCTCTCTCTCTCTCTCACACACACACACACAGGTTCTCTCCCTATCCTGCTACCCTGAGCTGGGCAGGACTCCCTTAGGCATCGCTCCACAGTATGCAAAGCAGAACCTTAGATTAATTAATCTATATATCTATATATATAAAAGCAAAAAAGCACTCACGCATCACCACAAAATCTCCAGAACCATAAAGCCTACAAACTTGAAATTTGGCACCTATGTTCCTCTTGGCTTTTAGGTGCTCACTAAGAAAGGATTTTTCCAAATGACATCAGAGCTATTAGTATTTCCTATATTATTATTATTAACACGCTCTGATGCTAAGGACTTATATTCCCCCTCCCCACCTGAAAAGAAATCTCTTCCAAATGCAAAACACAAGCAGAGGAGAGGAGTTTTAGTTTCAGAGCATGCTTTAGTGCTGAGCTAGGCAGATGCTGCAGTTTTTTCCCCAGCTTAGGCTCCCCCCCCCAAAAACTAAGCTATATATATATATTATATATATATATATATATATATATATATATATATATATATATATAAATTTAAATTAAATTAAATTGCAAATAGTGAAACGGCACCGACTGTTAACTGATTTTTAGTCTCTCAAGGCCAGTCTTGCAGGCATGACGATGGGAAACAGGCTGCAGGATTTGATATAATGACGCCAGCCCACGTGTTGCCCTTCCCCTGAAATTCTCCATTATTATTATCTTTTTTTTTTTACTACATCTCCCTTCAGGGGCATTGGAGAAAAGGGTCTAAATAAAATCTGAAGGGCCGGGCAGAGAACGGATTAAACTCCAGCAGGCGACGGAACTGTGATGCTTGCTAAACGTGTTCCTCCAACCATTACGCACACCCTTGTTTATCGGGCGTGTACGTCATCCCCTGCATTCTGATGTGATCCAGGCAACGGCTATTAAATACAAACTCAGCCTCCAAACGATGAAGGGTAGGCAGGAAGATGAAAGAGGAGGCTCTGGGTTTTGTTTTGTTTTGTTTTAATCACATCCCACCTTTGCCTGGCTGGCCTGTGGAGCCGTCTCACCTGGCCTCAGCAGAGCTCACCTGTGGAAGGATTCCGATGATTTCTGCATCTATCACTGGAGGCTTTTAAGAAGAGACTGGAGAGCCACTTGTCCGTATAGGGTCTCTTGCCTGAGCAGCGCTGGACTAGAAGACCTCCAAGGTCCCTTCCAACTCTGTTATTCTACTCTGTTCCATTCCATTCCTACATTCTATTCTGTTCTGTTCTGCGCCACTCCTACATTCTGTTCTGTTCTGTGCCACTCCTACATTCTGTTCTGTTTTGTTCCATTCCTACATTCATTCTGTTCTGTTCTGTGCCATTCCTACATTCTGTTCTGAGCCATTCCTACATTCTGTTCTGTTCTATGCCACTCCTACATTCTGTTCTATTCTAAGCCATTCCTACTTCTCCTTTCTGTTCTATTCACTCCTACATTCTGTTCTGTTCTGTGCCATTCCTACAGCCTATTCTGTTCTGTTCTATGCCACTCCTACATTCTGTTCTGCGCCATTCCTACATTCTGTTCTGTTCTATGCCACTCCTACATTCTGTTCTGTTCTGCGCCATTCCTACATTCTGTTCTGTTCTGTGCCATTCCTACAGCCTATTCTGTTCTGTGCCATTCCTACAGCCTATTCTGTTCTGTTCTATGCCACTCCTACATTCTGTTCTGTTCCATTCCTACATTCTGTTCTGTTCTATGCCATTTCTACATTCTGTTCTATTCTGTTCCATACCATTCCCACATTCTATTCTGTTCTGTTCTCTTCCAACGTTGTATTCTATTCTATACAAATGCCATGGCTGAATTGGAGGAATGTTGTTCCTACATTGACAGACTAGTACTAACTAGACCAACAACCAAGACGCAAATCACACCCCAAACAAGGAACTACCAATTCAGACAATCAATTCAGTTCAGTTCAGAATAGAGCTAGAAGGGACCCGTGAGGTCTTCTAGTCCAGCCCTCTGCTCAAGCAGGAGACCCTATACCATTTCAGACAAATGGCTGTCCAGTCTCTTCTTAAAAACAAGCAGCAAACAACTGCCTAATCAAAGAACCACCAAGAGGAAAACAATAGCCTCACCAACACTGATAGGGCTAGCGACTTGTATATAATCAGAGAGAGAACCCCTCCCCCTTCTAGCCCTGATGATGTTACCTAGTTGGGTCATGAAAGATCTGCAAGAAGCAATCAAGCTCAGACAACACCAAGGACCCCAAATCCATCTGTTCATCCATCCATCCATCCATCCATCCATCTCTAGCCAGCTAGCTATCAACAGCCCAATCAAGATCACTCTCACCAACATTGGCAAGTCAATCCACTTGAATATAAACAGAGAGTAAAACCCACTCTCTTCTAGCACTGATGATGTTACCTAGTTGGGTCATGAAATGTCTGCAAGAAAACCACCAGGATCTGAGAGCACCAAGGACAGCAAATCCACCCCTTTATCCATTTATCCACCCCTATCTATTTGCCTGTCTGTCTGTCTAGCTATCTAGCTATTTAGTTATCATCTATTTAACTAGCTAGCTGGCTAGCTGACTAGCTGGCTAGATAGCTATAATAGCCCAATCAAGGAACCATCAAGACCACCCACACCAATATTGGCAGGTCAAGCCACCTATATATAAATAGTGCAAACCCCTCTCCCTTCTAGCACTGATGGTGTTCCCTAGTTGGGTAATGAAACGTCTGCAAGAAAATTACCCAGCTCTGAGAGCACCAAGGACCTCACAGATATCAAAAGGTGTGGTTAGCCATAACCATCCTCTCAGGGTGTCTTCTTCAAGAGCTGAACACATTTCTACAAGGTCTGGCTGAGAATCGGGGGGCCCCAGCACCTCTTTTTTCAAATAACCCAGTTCCTGACCGGTTTCCCCCACACTCCCCAGCTCAATTTAGCTCCGTGTCTGCCCAACTTATGCAGATGTGTGTTGCGGTGTGTGTGGAAAAGAAAACCCCGTGTCTTTATTTGGTTTTAATATCAGACATCCAAACTCAATAAAAGGCAAATAAAAGGAGAAACAGGTAGAATAGGAGCTATCTCAACCTCAGCTTGGCTACCCCAAAAAAATAAAATAAAATAACGCATTATGAATTTTCGGGCTTTGTTAGCACAAGAAAGAGAAATGGCAGAATTAATTGGAAAGAGACAATGTTTTCCGGCCTCCTATCAGAGGCGACGTTTCAAGCCAAAGCATATTAATTTAAAAAAAAAAAAAGGAAAGCCCCATTCTTCACGAGGAACAAATAGAAAGTAAGCACGGAGGGATGAATAGGAAGCAAATTGCTTCAAAATGGTCTCTTTTCATGATGCAGCCGGCGTTAGCATTCAAGAGAGTGCTCCAGACAAGACGCACAACGTCACAAGGCGAGGACGCGGCAAGAGAGCCATGGAGAACATCCATGTGCTTCCGAGGGCAGAATCTGGAAATGTCGTGCCTGGAGTTTACAACATTTCCAAGGTAGGACGATTCTGTGACTGATCATAACAGAGTAACAGAGTCGGGAGAGGGATCTATGGAGGTCTTCTAGTCTAACCCACTACTTAGGCAGGGAACCCTACACCAGTGATGGCAAAACTTCTTGTTGTGGTATGCCGAAAGGGCGTGTGCGCTGGCACCCACAATGCAATGCACCCCACCCCTCTGCGCATGCATGCGCAACACCCCCGCCCCGTCTCCTTACCTCCACTGCGCATGCGTGCGACTCCCAGCTGATTTTCAGCGCGTTTGAGGCCGTTTTCACCTCGGAAGCTCGAAGGAGGCCTCTGCAGCCTCAGGAGGCCGAAAAACGAGCCTTCCAGAAATACCGGAAGTGCCCCTATTCAGGCTTCAGAGGGCCTCTGGAGCCTGGGGGAGGCCGTTTTCAGCCTCTCGGAGGCTTGAGGGAAGCCTCTGGAGCCTTGGGAGGCTGAAAATGGGCCTGTTTCGGCACTTCTGGTATTTCCGGAAGGCCCATATTTTTGGCCTCCCAAGGTTGCAGAGGCTTCCCTCAAGCCTCTGGGAGGGTAAAAATGGCCTCCCCAGAGCTCCAGAGGCCCCCGCCCGGAGGCTGAAAATGGGCACTCCCAGTATTTCCGGAAGGGCAAAAATGGGAGGGCAAAACAACCTCAAATGGGCCAAAAATCAGCTGGAAGGCGTATGTAAGGCATCCAGAAAGTATCCATGATATCAATCACTCCGAGACATATTCTCTCCAATTGATTTATTAGGAACAGGTCTGGTACATCTAAAGCATTTCCCAAAGTGAAAGAATTTTCCCACGTGCTACACAGAATCCACCTTTTTCTCCTCCCACTTCTACACTTCATAAATCATGAGAACCAATTAACTGCAACTGGAATTGCGTAGTACCACACGCAGAATAACCTTGAACTTGTCAACTCCTCCACCCTCCCTTCCCATTACATCGGCAGCTGAATTTCAAAGCTGACAGCGCGCACATAAAATTTGCTAGCAAGCAAATTCACAAAATTAACTTACAACACATCATGTATGAAAATATTGATTTTTTTTTAATAAAAAAGAGCAACTTTTACCCAAAATCAGGCAAAGCAGGCAGGCAGATTGAGTTGCTCACCGAATCACAGATTCACTCAAGAGATCTACCTTTCTGCAATCTGCTACCTGAGTCTGCACTGAAAAATAGAAGCTTCAGTCCTAAAGAAGTTTCTGATTTTAGATTAGCTAGAAAGGAAGAAATCCAACGATTTCCTGCTTTCTAGCTAATCTAAATCCCCCGGCACAGTTGATACTCGGAACAGCTGATGGTCGGGGGAGAAAGGAAAAATAGCAACTTACTAAAAATTAGGCAAAGGCACAATGCAGACAAGTTGGATGGCACACAGGCTGGGTAAGGAGTGAGTGGGTGGGGTGGGACGGGGCCAGCAAGTGGTGATTTGCCGATTCTCTGAACTGTGCAGAATCGTAACAACCGGTTCTATAGAACTGGTCCGACCAGGTAAAATCCCAGGCCTGGTGGTGACCAAAACTGGATTCAGTATTTCAAATATGGTCAACAGAGCAGAGAAAGGATCAGGGTTTGAGATGGTGGGAGAGGTTAAGGGTCAGTCCTGCAGATCTTTCCAAAGGCTGAAACATGAACGGGACAAAGGCTCACAGTAAGCCTCAGGAGTTACCTACAGCAGGGGTGTAAAACTCAAGGCCTGTGGGCCAGATTTGGCCTGTGGGGTGCTTAAATCCGGTCCATGGGGCTGGCCTGGAACTATCAAAGGACTGGCCCGCAGTGTCTCTGGTGGCTAAAAGGGGCCTCGTACGCCCCCCTCCTCCTGCACCTTGTTTTCACCCTCCAAGGCCTCCTGCAGCACTCTGCCAGCTGAAACTGGGCTGAAAAAAGGCCCAAAACAGCCCGAAAAATAGGCTGAAAAACATTCCCAAAATGGCCTGAAGCACAGGCTGAAAACGGGCCAAAAACAGGCCACATGGTGCTGCAAGAGGCCAGGGGAGGTGAAAATGAAGTGCGCCCCATTTTGCCAGGCAGTGTGACGACCCAAAGTGGCGTGGCACAAAAGCAGCAAACTCACAAAAGTAGGTAAAGTCCCTTTAATTCTTCCAACTTGGCCCCCAAAGTCCAGTTATCATCGGCTGGAGAAAAAACTCTCCCAAGAACAGTTTTTAAAGGGAAGAAATTCAGTCTGACCCCAAAGTACATATAGATTATAAATAAAAACCAACACAAACCACGCTGTAGCAATTAACGAGACAGGGCTGGATAAGGAATTGCAGAATTCAAAAGATAATGAAACACATATAGTTGGGAGGATGCCAGAACCCAGATAAGACTTGACAAACAAAGATAATGCAAGCTTTGCTTCCAGCAAGGTTCTGTGTGCAAACGTCCTCTTTATCCTGTTTTCCCAGCTGCAGCTAATGAAGGGAATCAGGGCCTTTTTCTCCCCCGTAACCCACGTTGCTCCCTTCTCCATTCCTCCCGTGCCCTAGGATGAGGAGGAGGTAGGCCTGGGTCTTCCTCTGAATGCCCAGCTGGACTGTGCCCTTCCCTAGTTTCCTCCACAGCCACCTGAGCCACACTCCCACTCCCTGTCAGCTGTTCGACCTCCCCCCCAAATCAGATTCCAACAAGGGCATGACAGGCAGCGTGCTGCAGGAGGTCTCTGTCCCATCTCCTTCCCCACCTTCCCCCTTGTCCGGCCTACAGAGAAGAACTAAAATGCTGATCCATCCCTCGAAGAAATCCAGTTTGGCACCCCTGGTTTACAGCATTCATTGTAAGAGCTGCAACATGTAGGACAAGCAGGCAGAAGACTAGCAGAGCTTACAGTGTCTACAAACAGCAACTAGCCATCAAAAGACACGATGAAAACTGAGTAACTGGACAACATATGGAGAGGCTGAACCATACTTTCAACTGGGAAACTGTGAGCATCCTAGACCAAACCAAGTCCAAAAACACCAGAGAATTCCTGGAAGCATGGCATTCAGGCAAATTGGCCATCAACAGACACATTGAGATAAGCAACATCTACACACCATTCAAAAGAGACAATCGAAAAGTTAAAACACTTCCTGGCCAGCAACTAACACTCGTATAACAGAGATTAACACCAAGATCAAACAGTCAAACAAAACAATAAACAACAACCTAATCAAGGAATCGTCAAGAACAGTCCCACCAATATCGACAAGGCAAACCACCAGTATATAAACAGGGTGCAAAACCCCACTCCCTTCTAGCACTGATGATGTTCCTTAGTTGGGTGATGAAATGTCTGCAAGAAAACAACTAAGCCCAGAGAGCACCAAGGACCCCACAGCCCTCCTCCTCCCCTTGCTCCTCCACCCCCACAAACCCCATTCCATTCTAGCACTGATGATGTTCCCTAGTTGGGTAATGAAACGTCCACAAGAAAACAACCAAGTTCAAAGAGCATTAAGGACCCCAGAGGCTCTCATATTGTATGGTCCTTTTTTTGGTGGCCCTTCAGATGAGCCACAGATCCACACGTGATCCATTCATTGCAGGAAATCGAATCCGTTGCTGACAGGAAAGGTCAGGCTCAGTGTTGCTGATCAAGAGATGAGCTTCCCAATAAACAGACTCAAATGATCCTATTTGGGGCATATTTATTTATTTAGAAAATTTATACTGCTGCCTACTTTCTCAAGGCGGCTTACAAGGACATAAATTGTGTGTCTCAGAGTTGGCTAGCTGTCAGGATTCCGGCAGTTACCCCCATTTAAATCATGAGTCTCGAGCCAAACTTCCAAAACTTCAAAAGGATTTATTGGGAGTTTAAATGTCCAGCACTGCCTGGGTGTAGCCGACTCTGAGACACATAATTCATTGTCACTCTTGACCCTGGTTTTTCCCCCACCCCCTGAGTGTATCGTAATTCATATTCTCCAATGGGACACCTCCATAGCCCAGAATCATCAATCTCCAGTTAGAATTTTGCGCAGCTGAAACTTCAGTCACCTGGTTACTATCTCTGAAAAACTATTTATGGAATGCTCTTTCGATTTCCAAGCTGCCACACTGCTCCCCCCTCCCTTTCTGTTGGCAACTCTAAAAAGACCATAGAAATATTTTATGAGTTGCCAAGCAGAATATAAAAGAAATAAAAAGAAAAATAATAAAAAAAGGAAAATAATAAAATAATAACCTTCCCCCCTCCCACCATCCTGGAGAAAAACACACATTCATACCAGCCATTTAATGGGGTCCATCCCGCTCTGGGTTCACCAGGCTTGCTGGCAGAACCAGGTCTTCAGGGCCTTCCGAAAGAATGTTGGGGAGGGAGTCTAATCTCTGGGGAGGGGGTGATGTTCCAGAGAGAGGAAGCCACCACAGAGAAGGCCCTTCTTCTAGGTCCTGCCAGATGTATCTCCTTAAGGGACGAAACCTGCAACATTCCTTGCCTCCCCGCTCTGATGGGTTGGGTTGATGTGACTGGCAAGAGATGGTCCTCAGATAACTTGGTCCCAAGCCATGTGTTCCCCAAACATGACAAACCCTCTGAGGTGAACTCAAAAGATTCCTTTATTAGGAACATTGACAGCCCCAGCGAAAAGTTTATCTCGCAGGCTAACAAGTCCGTTTGTCTGGAAGGTGAATGGTTGTCTGCCACACCTATTCATCTCTGTCCCCTGCCTTTTATCCCCAGAGCTAGGGTGGGGCTTTGCTAGCAGTGGTGGCTCTTCCGTCCCAAGAACCAGCCCATAGATTTCCACTGCTCTCCTCTCCTCTGCCTTTTGCACATCCACGCGTCAGGCACTGGACTCAGCTGTTCCTCCTCTTCCTCATCAGCCACCTCTCTCTCTCTGCCAGCTCCACTTCCTCTTCCCCCTCAGGGCTCCTGGTTGCCCTGATGCTGACCCTAACTCCCACACCGCCTCCTCCCCCTCCTCCCATTCAGCCGCTGGAGGGGCTGACAGGCCACCACACCATGAAGGACTTTAAAGGTGACAACCAGCACCTTCAAATGCATGATATGGTGTGAAGACGCAGCTCTCTTTGGAAGTCCATAATAACAGGAAAAAAGGGAAGGAAAATGAACAGCAGAAAGTGGAGGGATGCAGTTAAAGCCGTGATGAGTCCACTGTTGGAAGATCTGAAGTTTCAGCTGATCATTATGGACAACATCTATCCAGGAGATTGCTAAGAGTTGACGCCGGTCGGATGTAATCAACATAATAAAATGGATAACTGGATGACCTGCACTGAATACTAAGATTTAATAGCTTGCTGCTTCGGTTGAAAACAAGATTGAGAAAAGAAAATTATTCAAAACAGTGGAGCAGACACACTCGGAAAGCAGCAAACGCTTTGAAGTTCAGAGGAAATTAAAAGAGGTACCTTCCATTTGGTTACAAAGCAAAATCAGGCTTCACCCTTTCGAACAAAGCTGGTTTTTTTTGTGCTTTCTGATATTCAATCTGTTCCCCTCCTCATCTGAGTCTCGGATTACGTCATTGGGGCATTCCAGGTTTTTCTCAAGAAAATATTACTCATTTCAAAATTGACTTCTGCGAAGTGCAAAAGGCAGCCTCTGTACCATTGTAATTTGCCCAGTTCCATTTGGAAGATATGAGACCGGGAGGATCTGAATTTTTCCATTATGCCTCTCTTTTATTACACTTTGGGGAGGGGGTTCCGGCTGAAAGATTGAATCTTTGAAACCAGGTTTCCATTTTGGAAGCTTGAAAAATGAAGACGGAGACAGGATAATGCCCAATCGACTGATGGAGATCTCTGGAAGGTCCCTGGTGTTCTTTGAGCTTGGTTGCTTTCTTGCAGACGTTTCATGACCTAGCTAGGTAACATCATCAGTGGTAGTATGGAGTGGGGTTTGTGGACTGGAGGGGGGAGGAGGAGGAGAAGGACAATGATTAGTGTGGGGTCCTTGGTACTCTCTGAGGTTAGTGGTTTCCTTGCAGACGTTTCATGACCCAACTAGGTAATATCATCAGTATTAGAAGGGAGAGGGGTTTGTTCTGATTATAAACTAATGGCTTGCCTTGTCAGTGTTGATGGAAATGATCTTGGTGGTTCCTTTATTAGACAATTGGTTACCATTTGATTGGCGCACATCCATGAACAGCAACCAGCAGTCAGAAGACATGATAAAAATTCCTTGGTTTGCACAACGCATGGACAACATTACCACAACCCCAGTTGGGAAACAGTGAGCCAAACACCCCCCTCCAAAATGGTAGAGAATTCCTGGAAGCCTGGCACTAGACAAGTCAGCCATCAACAGGCACATCAAGACCAGCAATATCTACACACCATTTAAAGCATAACAACAGAGTTGGAAGGGACCTTGGAGGTCTTCTAGTCCAACCCCCAGCTCAAGCAGGAAACCCTATGTCATTTCAGACAAATGACTGTCCAATCTCTTCTTAAAAACCTCCAGTGATGAAGCATTCACAACTTCTGGAGGCAAGTTGTTCCACTGGTTAATTGTTGTCATTGTCAAAAAAAAAATTCTCCTTAGTTCCAGGTTGTTTCTCTCCTTGGTGAGTTTCCACCCATTGCTTCTTCTCCTGCCTTCTGGTGCTTTGGAGAATAGCTTGACTCCCTCTTCTTTGGGGCAGGCCCTGAGATATTGAACATTGCTATCATGTCACCCAGGGGTGGGATTCAAAAATTTTAACAACCGGTTCTGTGGGCGTGGCTTAGGTGGTGGGTGTGGCTTGGTGGTCATGTGACTGGTGAACGTGGCTTGGTGGTCGTGTTATTGGCTGGGCGTGGCCAATTCAACATCACTCACATCGAGGCACGCATCTCCTCGCCTGGCCTCTCATAACTGTGGGGATGCTGCAACAGTCGTAAGTGTGAAAAAGGGTCATAAGTCACTTTTTTCAGTGCCATTTAAATGGTTACTCCACACAAGCAAAGTATCAGCAAAGGAGGGGGAAAAAACTCCAGAGACGTTCCTGAGACAGGAAGTCTAGTCCTGCCAAGAATGTAATAAGGGTTAATGGAGAGGCAGTTTCTGTAAGCAACACCAGAATGTTTCCTTCCTGCCTTCCTTACAGGATTAGGCCAGTAATTTCTTCTAACAACCGGTTCTCCGACCTACTTAGAATGTTAACAACCGGTTCTAGAAAATAGGTGCAAACTGGTAGAATCCCACCCCTGGTGTCACCTCTAGTCAATCAAGAGACACTCCCAAAACCAAAAAGGAAACGGAAAACCAAAACATCTGGGCAGCAATCAACATCTGGATAAGCAGACATTAACTCCAGGATTAACCAATCATCAAGAGATAAACAACACTCCAGTCAAGGAACTACCTATTCAAACAATTGAACAGAGAACAACAGCCTAACCAATGAACCACCAAGTACTCCTGGCAACACTGACTGGGCATACAAAGAGAGAGCAAACCCTTCCAGCACTGATGATGTTACCTACTTGGGTCATGAAATGTCTGCAAGAAAACCACCAAGCTCAGAGATCAGCAAGGACACCACTGGCCTCTTCTTCCTCCTCCTCTCCCTTCTAACACTGCTTATGTTACCCAGTTGGGTAATGAAATGTCTGCAAGAAAACCAATCTCAGGACCCAAGCGTCCTCCCTCCTCCCTGCACACACCACTCTCCTCCAACTCTGAGGATGTCACCTAGTTGGGTCATGAAACGTCTGCAAGAAAACCACCAAGCTCAGAGACCACTGAGGACCTCAAAGTTCAACCTTGTGCCACAAATATTCTCTTCTATTGCCAATCTCTCTCTCTCCAGGCATAACTCCAGGCATAACTTAACCAAATATACACATATAGACTGGGTGAAACCAGGCTCAATAGCAGTAACTGTGAGAGGGATCTTGGCGTCTTAGTGGACAACCAGCTAAATAGGAGCCAGCCATGTGTAGCAGCAGCCAAAAAAGCTAATGCAATCCTAAACTGCATTAACAGAGGGATACAATCGAGATCAAGGGAGGTACTAACACCACTCTATAAAGCCTTAGTAAGACCACACCTAGAGTACTGCATCCAGTTTTGGTCACCACACTATAAAGAAGATGTTGAGACTCTAGAAAAAGTACAGAGAAGAGCAACCAGGATGATTAGGGGACTGGAGGTTAAAACATATGATGAACGGTTGCAGGAACTGGGCTTGGCTAGTCTAGGGAAGAGAAGGGCCAGGGGAGACATGATAGCAGTCTTCCAATATTTGAGGGGCTGCCACAGAGAGGAGGGAGGGGTCAAGCTATTTTCTAAAGCACCCAATGGCCAGACAAGGAATAATGGATGGAAACTGAACAAGGAGAGATTCAGCCTGGAAATAAGGAGAAACTTTCTGACAGTGAGAACAAACAACCCATGGAACAGAAGTTGCCCTCGGAAGTTGTGGGAGCGCCATCACTTGAGACTATCAAGAAGAGATTGGACTGCCATTTGTCAGAAATGGTGTAGGGTCTCCCGCTTGGGCGGGGGGTTGGACTAGATGACCTACAAGGTCCCTTCCAACTCTGATTATCTGTTATCTGTTAACTCTCCTGGTTTCCAGTGCTTATGATCTCCTGCCAACTCTATCTGGCTAATCATTTTTCGGACAGCAAGCTCTGCTCTGTCCAATGGCTGCACCCAACTTTGTTATTTTTCAACCAGCCCACCAATGACTCAGAGAGAGGCAATTGCACCAATGGAGACGTCAACTTAATTCAGGAGACCCTGAACCAGTGATAAGATTCCACCAGTTCGTACCACTTTGGCCAAACCAGTTGTTAAATTGCTCTCTGGCCCTGCCCCTCCCAAGAGTCCCCACATGCCCCATTTTGGCTCCCAGGTAAGTGCAGGGAGGCCTACTAGGCCCAAAATGGGGCATGTGGGGTGCGGCATGCCTTAGGTGACCAACCCTCCTCCTTTAGGGAGGACAGTCCTCCTTTTGTAAATTCTGTCCTCCCTCTAAAATTGCTATCTTGCTATCTTGACAGGTTTCCTGACCGATGCCGATCCAATCCGTTGTGTGTGATGTGAGGTATTTGTATTTGACATGGCGATTCGTCAAGGCTCGCTCGGTACAGTGCGGCGGGACGCGATTATGCGACGCATGCGCTCCACACAGGAGAATTGTTTTGAGAGAGTGTGCTGTGCGCAAGTGGCTTTGTTTTTTTTTTCCTTCAATTTATTTGTGTCCTCCTTTTCATTGTGAAAAAGTTGGTCACCTTAGGCATGCCCACCTCCCACGGCCCATTTTGGGCCTAGTAAGCCTCCCAGGAGGCTGCAAGGAGGCCCACTAGGCCCAAAATGGGGTGTGGGGGTGTGGGCGCAGTGCTGCCCACCCCCCCGCAGCCTGTTTTAGCTCCCAGGGGGTGCAGGAGGCCAAGTGCTGCCTGTCACAGCCCCTGGCCATGCCCACACCCACCCAGCCAGTCATAAGAGTTTGTTTATTTTGTAATTTTACTGTTTTAGCTGTTTTGTAATTTGGACTTGTTTTTATTCATTATTTTATTGTATATGCTTTTTGTATGTTCGCTGCCCTGAGTCCTTTGGGAGTAGGGCGGCATACAAGTCTAAATAAATAAATAAATAAATAAATAAATAATAATAATAATAATAATAATAATAATTAGGGCAGAGAACCAGTTGTTAAAATTATTTGAATCCCACCATTCTCCTGAATCATGTGTTATATATATATATATATATATATATATATATATGTAGTCTTGGTGATTGGTCTTGTCCGTGTAGGTTGAGAATACCTTAGCGTTTAATCTCATCCGTCATCTTCAGGCTGGTGTTTCAGCTTCGTTCTCCCAGGAGAACGAAGCTGAAGACACCAGCCTGAAGATGACGGATGAGATTTCTCAAACGCTGCCAAGGTATTTCAACCTTACACGGACAAGACCAATACACCAAGACCTACATACTTACCCGTGAAAATCTACGAAAACAAATATATATATATATATATATATATATATATATATATATATATATATTTATTTATTTATTTATTTATCGGAGGGCTGAGTTTCCACTGGCTGTGTCATATGTGGTTTTTTTTAATACCCAAGACAAAGAGAGGAAAGCATTATCTGCTGAATTTCCATCCACCTTCAACATCTAAGTCTCCAACAGAGAGAACACACATTTGGGAGCTTCCAGAATAGTTCCAGAATAGTTAGGAAGTGGTTCATAGGAGCTGCAATAGGGATTAAAATAATCTTTGTCAAGAAACCTGTCAAGATAGCAAAGAAATTAATTGCTAGAGGCTTTCATCTACCAAAAGGGGAATAATATGTGAAAATAGACCCGGGGGGGGGAATAATATGTGAAAATAGACATTCTGCTACAACCAACCACCCTTTTTTGTTGTTGTTGGTTACAGACTCAAGAGTGAATAAATCAGAAAATTTGAACACACGCTAATATTTAAGATAGTCCTCTCACTATCTCTTAGCTGTCTTTTGGGCAGAAAGCCTGCTTGGTATTCATGTATATAGGATTGGCTGTATTTTGATTAAAGAAAAGAATACAAGTACTTTTATTTCCACATGGAGATTGCTTCTGAATTTTGTTCTTGAAGTGGAAAAGAATGCAACTTTGGGTTTTACTGATTAGATTGACAGATCTTTATAGAAATGGCTTGTTCGCATTATTAGGCCTGTGATTTGATGTTAACACCTTATTTCACTGCAACAGAGAGAACTGGAAGTCAATGTTTCTTTTCCTTTTTTTCTTACCCTCCTTCACTTCTCTTCCCTCTCTTCCTTCCCACTGTTTTCCTCTTTATTTTCGCATTTTGTATCTTATTTCATTGTGTAACCCAATAAAAAGGTTAAACTTGAAAGAAAACATGAACACACGCTGCAAAATCAGCAGAACGAGTGTTGCTAATTCGAGGTCTTTTTTCAAGTCTTTTTTAAAAAACATAATTATATCCTGAATTAAGAGAATGAACTTCAAAGCACATATTTGACCTAATGAACCTGAAAGGCTTTTGGGGCAGGGGTGGCTTTATTATTTAATGCTAGGATGGTTTGAAAGTTGGACCATAAGGAAGGCTGAGCGCCAAAGAATGGAGGCCTTTGAACTCAGTAACTGTGAGAGGGATCTTGGAGTCTTAGTGGACAACCAGCTAAATAGGAGCCAGCCGTGTGCAGCAGCAGCCAAAAAAGCCAATGTAATCCTAAATTGCATTAAAAGAGAGATACAATTGAGATCAAGGGAGGTACTAACACCACTCTATAAAGCCTTAGTAAGACCAGACCTAGAGTCCTGCATCCAGTTTTGGTCACCACATTATAAAAAAGATGTTGAGACTCTAGAAAGAGTACAGAGAAGAGCAACCAGGATGATTAGGGGACTGAAGACTAAAACATACCGGTTACAGGAACTGGGCATGGCTAGTCTAGTGAAGAGAAGGACCAGGGAAGACATGATAGCAGTCTTCCAATATCTGAGGGGCTGCCAGAGAGAGGAGGAAGGGGTCAAGCTATTCTCCAAAGCAACTGAAGGCCAGAGAAAGAATAATGGATGGAAACTGAACAAGGAGAGATTCAACCTGGAAATAAGGAGAAACTTTCTGACAGTGAGAACAATCAACCAGTGGAACAGAAGTTGCCTTCGGAAGTTGTGGGAGAGCCATCACTTGAGATCTTCAAGAAGAGACTGGACTGCCATTTGTCAGAAATGGTGTAGGGTCTCCCGCTTGGGTGGGGGGTTGGACTAGATGACCTACAAGGTCCCTTCCAACTCTGATTATCTGTTATCTGTTATTAACTCTGGTGCCGGAGAAGACTCCTGCAAGTCCCTTGGATGGCAAGGCGATCCAACCGGTCAGTCCTAGATGAGATCTGCTCTTGAGAAGGCCAGATCCTGAAGAGGAAACTCAAAGAATTGGCCACCTCATGAGAAGGAAGGACTCCCTAACGATCGAGGGCAATAGAAGAAGGAGACCTGCCATCGTTCTCTTTCTATTTGCAGGTCTTTCCATGTGGTAACCTTCTTTCATTCTTTCCCTTCTAGTCTGCCATCTCCAAGGTGTTTGTCTGCCTTTCATCATCATCATCATCATCATTTTTATTATTTCTTATGAGCTTATTTAAATCTGCCTTTGAAAGAACCCAACCTGCACGTTCAGCTGAAACTCAGCTTTAGAGATTCATCAAATGGAAAGCTTTAAGCCTTTTGACCTCTGAGCTCCTACCACCGTCTGCTAATTTTTCCTACCTCGTTATAATGAAGTGAAGGGTAGCAGATTCCCTTGTCAACAAGACAAATCGGGGATTGAGGAAGGATCCCTGGCTACGCGGGGTTTGTCTTGCAGCAGATGTTGAGGTAACGCCTACAACCTTCCCACAATCTGCTACAAAAATTACTTGATTAAAAAAGAGAGAGAGATAAGTCTAGTCTAGCAAGGTTTACCCTTGACAGAGCTCCATGCTGAATTCCGATCACGAACGAGCTGTTTATTTCTAAATGCCTACCTCTCAATCCCTCAATGATTTCTCCTGGAATCTCTTTGAGGAGCCAGGCCAAACTGGTCTCTAAATGGGGTCCGAGCTGGGTTGTTTTCTTGCAGACGTTTCATGACCCATCTAGGCAACATTATCAGTGCCAGAAGGAAGGAGGGTTTGGGGGAAGGAGGAGGAAGAAGAGGAGGAGGATGAGGAGGACTGCGGGGTCCTTGGTGCTCTCTGAGGTTGGGGGTTTCCCTGTAGACTTTTCATTACCCAACTAGGTAACATCATCAGTGCTAAAAAGGAGGGTGGGGTTTGCTCTCTTATTTACCATAGCTTGCCCTGTCAATGTTGGTGGGATTCTTCTTGGTGTCTAAAGGTGGCAGTTCCTTGAGTCGGGCATTTCTGTCGCTAAGCGAGATGTTTGTTAAGTGAATTTTGCCCCATTTTACGCACAGTCTTGCAATTTGTGAGGCGAATCGGCGCCATTTTTTTTACAGTTAGCCCCACGGTCGTTCAGGGAATCCGGCTTCCCCGTGGACTTGGCTTGTCAGACGGACGCAAATGGGGAGGATCGCATGACCCCGGGATGCTGCGACGGTCATAAGTATAAGTCAGGTATCAAGCACCTGAATTTTGATCACGTGACCATGGGGATGCTACAATGGCCGTAAGTGGGAAAGACGGTCACGAGTCACATTTTTCCAGTGCCGTCGTAACTTTGTTATAAACAGTTTTATTTGGGTTTTCACAAAAAGAAAAGAAAAATAGAACATCTTTTTTTAACGAACAGCATGGTTCCAGGTTTTCACATCTCCACACAGATATAATTTCAGTTACATATTCATTTTTCATATTCAGTTTCTTATCTTATCACTACTTTATATATTTTCTATTTATTCTTACTCAAATACCTCCTTCGGGCTTATTTCATAGTTTCCTCATTCATTTCCGGATCTATTTCATTTCCTTTCCATATCCTCACAATCATTATACTTATACTTTTGTCTGTCCTGTTTACAATTTCACTACATATTCTTTTATCATCATTTCCAAAAGATTCCTCCACATTTCAAATATCACAAGGTTTCCCCTGTAATTACCATTTAGAGTGTGTCACGTACATATCTTGTAAATAATTCCCTTTCAAATCCCATTGAAGATTCTACTTTTAGTTTGTCCCCTTAAACAATTATAACATTCATCTCCTAACAACTGTATTATACCATAAATCCGTATAAACATAAAACAGTGCTGTCGTAACTTTGAACGGTCACTAAACCAATGGTTGTAAGTCGAGGACTACCTGTAGTGCAATTTAAACGTCTCTAAGCTGCCTAGCGTCTCCTTTGGTGTAATGGGCAGCACACACATTTAAATAATTAAAGTAAAATAAAATAATAGAAGAAAGAATAGAATATAAAACACCATCACTCTGCTAAACAAATAATTCCCTCAACACTGTCCAACTATTTACAAAGTCTGCACTACTATTACCGTGTTTCCCCGAAAATAAGACCTACCCCGAAAGTAAGACCTAGCACTATTTTCTAAACCTGCCCTAATATAAGACCTACCCCGAAAATAAGATCTAGTGTAAATCTCCAGTTCCAGAAAGACTTTTCAGGGAGCAACCGTGCACCCCAAACACCCCCTACACACTCACACCCACTATTTGGCACCATAAATATATAAGACCTACCCCGAAAATAAGACCTAGTGTGTTTTTGGGAGCCAAAAAAAATATAAGACAGTGTCTTATTTTCGGGAAAACATCTCATCACGCCTTATGACCCATCCCCTCCCACTTGTGACTGCATGACTGTAACTTTGTCGCTTGTATCCTTACGATTTATATAGACTGTTTCCTAGTATGATTTGATTGCTTATTGTACCCTATGACTATCATTAAGAGTTGTACCTGATGATTCTTGACTCTTGATGAATGTATCTTCTCTTTTATATACACTGAGAGCATTTGCACCAAGACAAATTCCTTGTGTGTCCAATCACATTTGGCCAATAAAGAATTCTATTCTATTCTATTCTATTCTATTCTATTCTATTCTATTCTATTCTATTCTATTCTCTATCCCATTCCATCCCATTCTATTTAAATTCTATCCCTATATCCTTCTATTCTATTCTGTTCTGTTCTGTTCTGTTCTATTCTATTCTATTCTATTCTATTCTAATAGAATAGAAACAAGAGTAGAATAGAATAGAATAAAGAATAGAATAGCAATAGCAATAGGAGTAGAATGAGAATGGAATAAAGAATAGAATGGAATAAAGAGTAGAATAGAATAGAATAAAGAGTAGAATAGAATAGAATAAAGAGTAGAATAAAGAGTAGAATAGGATGGTCACTAAATGAACTATTGTAAGACGTGAACTACTGTACATCTTCGTACATCAAGGACTGGATACTTGGGGAGGGTTTCCCAGGTGATTTGATTCACTGCTTTATAGTCTTTCAAAATCCAGCAACCCATCATGATTAAGGTGCAAAGTATTTTGCAAAATAACTTCTTCTTCTTCCCTGGAGAAATAAGCATTGTTCCATTGCAGACCCCTCTGTTAATTAGACCCGGACTCTTTGGCAAATGCAAATTAAAACGGCTTTAAATACTTTTGGAGGAAGGGAAATAACACACACACAAAAATATCAATTTTTCTCTGCCAGCCCTCGGCAAAAAATCAGAATGGCTCCCCAGACTCGTATTTAAATAAGAAGAAGCAACTGTGGGATCTCAACCTTTTTGCAGGAAAGAATAATATGCATAAATCTGCTGGTTAGAAAACCCTGGGTAGATGTGGAACGAGAGAACTGAATATTAAAAAAGGAAAATTGAGGAGAACAGGGACAATCATCATGTGAATAAGAATTAATTAAGGGGGAAAAAATTGTGAGCCTTAAGATCCCAGCCAAACATGAAGCCCTTTATTAGTTCAGCTTTATTACTGCTACCAAATTTAACAAGCATTTTATCTCATTTAGAAAGAAAAAAAACCAAGAAGTTTTGGGTATTAAAATGATCCAATCCCAGAAGGAAAGAAAAAACCCCAACCTTCCTGCAGTGTATGGGAATAGAAAGAAGAGGAGGGAAAAAAGACCTTTCCTTCTTGTTAAATCATTATAAATCCTTTAGTTTAAAAAATGAGCAGGAGATTTATTGAAGCAATTAGAATCCTACCAAGGCAGGGGGAAAAAAGATCTATTACAGTCTTTTCCCCATTAGCTTATCATTCACGTAAGAATCCCTTTTTAATATATATATATATATATATATGTAGGTCTTGGTGTATTCGGGTCTTGTCCCGTGTAAGGTTGAGAATACCTTGGCAGCGTTTGACGAAATCTCATCCGTCATCTTCAGGCTGGTGTCTTCAGCCCGTTCTCCTGGGAGAAGGAGAA
>CM019148.1:5908294-6042920 GCA_009733165.1 Naja naja | reverse complement strand
AATACAATCACCAACCTAATCCGAAGGGAGACTCCCCCCAAAAACCACTTGAGAACAGAATTACACACCCTTACTAACGTATTAATGTCCAATGGATTCCAAAGAAGCACAATCACCAACCTAATCCAAGGGAGACTCCCCAAAAACCAAGACACAGAACAGGACAATGGCATCGCCCTCCTCCCTTACATCAAAGGCACCACAGATAAAATCAGCAAAATTCTCCACAAACACAATATCAGGACAGCCTTTGGCACTGATCAAAAAATAGCCAACATCTTAAGAAACCCCAAAGACAAGATCCAGCTAGAAACCAAGGAGTTTATAAAATACCATGCAAAATTTGCCCAGCCACATACATTGGACAAACCAACAGGAGAATAAATGCACGCATCGCAGAACACAAGAACGCAGTCAGAAAAGAAGAAAAACTTCCTCCCTTTTCCAGCACCTTAAAGCCACAGGACATGAAATTGATTTTGAGGGATCCAAACTTATCTCCAATACTGAACACTTCAACAAGAGAATAATTAGGGAAGCCATCGAAATAGAGAAACACCCCCATAACATGAATAAACGGGATGATACTTCCCGCCTACCAGACATCTGGAAACTAGCCCTAATCAACAAACGAGTCCCAGCCACAAAAACCAACACCGGACCCAAAATAACACATGATGCCACCACCAATCTCCTTCACCAGACTCAAACCCAAGCCCACGCCACAGATGAAAGGCAACCACCATCCAGAAACCAGACCATGGCTGCAACACCAGCTGCTACACCCCCCTCCAACCCCCAAACTAAGCAAACTGACACACGCTATAAACACATAGCCAGACCTCAAACTCGGAGCCAAACCAAGGCCCAGAATGCCACATCACAGCCTTCCACCCAGGATACTACATCACAGAACTCAGGAGATCACAACACAAAACATCAGGAGGTTGCAGCACAGACAACGACCCAGGAGATTACAGCACCACACCCAGGACATCACAACAATAGAACTCAGAAGGTCATCACACAGCCCATTACCCAGGTCGTTACAACACAAAAGGCTGAGAGACACACCTCCAGCACCTCAGCCACACAGGGTCTCAGGAAAAAGCCATCCAATCTGCATACATCAACTCCACAAACCAATCAAAAAGTAACAACACATCCAACTCTAGAGTTTAAAAGGGAAAAACAGCCACGATCACACACTTCTCCCAGGAGAACGAAGCTGAAGACACCAGCCTGAAGATGACGGATGAGATTTCGTCGAAACGTTGCCAAGGTATTCTCAACCTTACACGGGACAAGACCCGAATACACCAAGACCTACATATATATATATATATATATATATATATATATATATATATATATATATATATATATATATATTTTCTCCCCACACTGAAATTATGCAGTCTGGGGAACCCAAAGGCAGATTTGCAAATGGGTGAAGATGGACACACTTAGTGACAATATGATTCATTTAACTGGCATTTGTTTCCACTCTTCAGCAAAAACCCACCCATTGCAAACCATTGGTTTGTTTAACGGCCACTTTGTTTGCTTAATGACCATGGCTTCATTTAACAACCACAGATTAACTTAACAACCGCCGCATAAAAGATTGTAGAGTGGGCAGGCATCAATTATGGCCGTAACTCAAGGAGTACCTGTATACCCAGAACATAATTATGCTTTGGTGTGACACATTTTTTAAGTACAACTGTGATAAAAATCAAGAAAATGCAGAAAAGTTTACAGGTAATAATCGTCCTACAATCATTCGTTTAGTGACCGTTCAAAATTACAACGGCACTGAAAAAAGGGACTTTATCACCATTTTGCACACTTATGACCACTGCAGCATTCCCTGGGGTCACATGATGAAAATTTACTTGGCAACTAACATTGTCAGCTTTGGAAGCCATATTAGCACCAGACGCTTCCACACTGCCACATTCTTGAGCCTGGGAAAATGGGAGGGGGGAATTTCTTGGAGTGTATGTGGGTAGACATAATAGCATTCTTCTTCTAAGTCAAGGTCATGTGGTTTCTGCACCTGGCTGAGAGGACATCTCAAGTTGGGACGGATGGTGATTGGGGCATGTGATGCCATGAGGGGTGCAGAGGGTGGATTTGTAGTTTTTTACTCATTGCAAGAAAACCCGGAACTTTCAGATTCAGGATTTCCCAGATGTGCCAGTTTACTATCCAAATAAAACAGAACTTTTGAGAGGATATCTGTCTCAGAGTTATTTGTTGGAGTTGAGGTTTTCTGGAATGCTGACACTCATATTTACGACGGCTGTGGTATGTTGAGGTCACGTGATTCGTGTGACTAACTTAACAACTGCAGTGGTTCACTTAACAACGGTGGCAAGGAAGGTCGTAAAATGGAGCAAAACCCACTTCCCAAATGTCCTGCTTAGCAAGAGAAACTTTAAGTTCAATTGTGGTCGTAAATCGAGGACTACCTACATTTGACATTAGTAAATGTGCACTAAAAATAATAACACCGGATTACATTAAATTTCTGTATTTATTTATTTATCAAATACATGTCTACGGCTGCTCATCTCGCAGATGTGACTCTGGGCAGCTAACCGCATGTAACGCAAATAACAATCTCAACAAAGCATGAATAATTATAAGATGGTCACAGAGGACAAAGCCAACAAACACTCAACAACACAATAATATCTCACAGGCTATTTAACCTCCCAACCCTGGAGCGCATCACAATGTGGTGTGAAAGACCAGCAGAGTTAGGTTCAAATTCAGAAAATATGAGTTGATCTGGGCAATTACAGACACATAGGTGAGATGGACAGGTATAAAAATCGGTTAAATAATTAAATAGTGGAATCATAACTGTCGTAATATGGAAAGCCTTTTTATGGAGGATGTAGATACCGTGTTTCCCCGAAAATAAGACACTGTCTTATATATTTTTTGGCTCCCAAAAACACACTAGGTCTTATTTTCGGGGTAGGTCTTATATATTTATGGTGCCAAATAGTGGGTGTGAGTGTGTAGGGGGGGGTGTTTCGCAGGTGCATGGTTGCTCCCTGAAAAGTCTTCCTGGAACTGGAGATTTACACTAGGTCTTATTTTCGGGGTAGGTCTTATATTAGGGCAGGTTTAGAAAATAGTGCTAGTTCTTACTTTCAGGGTAGGTCTTATTTTTGGGGAAACACGGTAGCAGTTGGTCCTAAGTCAGCTACTGTGTTTCCCCGAAAATAAGACCCTGTGTTATATTCTTTTTTTGCCACCGCAAAAGGCACCAGGTCTTATTTTCGGGGGAATCCGGTCTCCCATTGCCTTTGCTTGTCAGAAGTTTGCAAAAGGGGAATCACATGACTCTTGGACATTACGACCATCATCAATATGAATCAGTGGCCAAGCCTCTAAATTTTGATCACGTGACCAATGGGGATGCTGCAAGGGTTTTAAGTGTGAAAAACTTTTTCCCCAATACTGTGGAAACTTCAAAATTCCCCTCTTTTCAGTGCTGTTATAATTTAGAACGGTCGCCAAATGAATTGTTATACAGACCCTGCCTTATATTTTTTTTTTGCCACCAAAAAAGGCACCAGGTCTTATTTTCGGGGGATGTCATCCACTGATAACCTCATTTGCGCGTGTTGCCCCCCGGCCTCCATTTCTCAGTCAGAGGCCTTCAGGAACTTCTGCGGCTGGCAAGGCTTTCCTGAAGGCCTCTATGGCTGATAACAGAGCTCTGGATCCATCCGGAGCTTTCTAATCAGCTACCGTGGCCTTCAGGAAAGACTTGCCAGCCTTGCTGGCTGCAGAAGAAATGGGCTGGCAAGGCAGATGTTGGGGTGTGCAAGGCCTGGCTACAACTGTCCAAAGGTAAGTAGTAGGGAAGCTCCACCCTCCCATCCCTATCCTAGCTTAATTTTTATCCATCCACTCTGGAGTGGCCGGGAACTTAATTAGGGCTTATTTTGGGGGGTAGGGCTTATATTGGGTGCACGTGTAAAAAAAATCAAGCTAGGACTTACTTTCAGGGTAGGTCATATTTTGGGGGAAACAGGCTAGTGGTCTATGGAGGTTTCCCATCATCCAGGTTATGGTGGTCCCAAAGGTGCCTTTTCAAGAGACAACTGGACTTTCTGGTTTCCCTTTGAAGATGTTTCGCTTCTCATCCAGGAAGCTTCTTCAGCTCTGACTGGATGGTGGGGAAGGGAAGGATTTATACTCCTTGCAGACAGCTGGTCATTTGCATTCTATTAACCAGAAAGTCCAGTTACCTCTTGAAAAAGGACCTTTGGGACAGTCAGCTAGTGGGTTGCTACAGACTAAGGGGACTTAGGGTCAGGGGGTCTCCAAGCGGGGCTGGGGAATTCTGGGAGTTGAAGTCTACAAGTCTTAAAGTTGCCAAGGTTGGACACGTATGCTCTAGGGATTTTACTGTAGTAATAAAAGTAACAGGCTTTATAAAGCCTTAGTAAGGCCACACCCGGAATACTGCATCCCCTATATGCAGTAATAAAAGCAACTCAACTTGCTGTATAATTAAAGACAAGGAAGGAAAATAAAAGATTTCGCCATTCACCCACATCTGTAGCCAACGAGTAACAAACAGCCAAATCCATCCTCCAGAGGTGCAGTCCTGAACCTTCCCTTTTCATTTCTAATTACTGTTAGCCGTGATGGAACCACAGAGAAGTCATTTCTGTGCGTAGGCCACCTAAGGCAACCCTTTGAAGATCTGCCCATAATATGGAAATTGGTCTTGGATACGAATCCTGAACAAAGTGGGAACATCTGTGGAGTCCTTCATTTTGGGGCGTCACTCAAAAAGGAAATCATCTCGATGTCAACTCATAAAACATTTCTATGCATATTTTAGAGTTGCCATGAACAGAAAGGGGGAAGGAATTTGAAAGAGCAATGCAGCAGTTTGGAATCGAAAGTGCACTCCATTCATATCTTGCAAAGATTATAACTAAGCGACTGGAGTTTCTGCTGCACAAATCTCTAATTGGAGAACATGATTGATGACTCTTGGCTATGGACGTGTTTCGTTGGAGAATATGAATTATGATACACTCAGAGGGGGTGGGGGAAAACCAGGGTCATGGGTGACAGTGAATTACGTGTCTCAGAATCGGCTTCACACAGGTCATACCGACATGTTCGCTCCTAATAAATCCTTTGAAGTTTTTGAAGCCTGGCTTGAAGCTCATAATTTAATTAGGGCAACTGCTGGAATCCTGACACTCGATTTCAGTTATTTCACTGTGCAGGTTAGTTCTCGACTTATGACCACCATGGAGCCCAAAATTCCAGTTGCTAAGCAAGACGGTCGTTGAACGAGTTTTGCCCCATTTTACAACCTTTTCCTGCCATAGCTGTTCAGTGAATCTCTGCCGTTGTGAAGCCAGTTATGCGGTTGTTAAGCAAATCTGGCTTCCCCACTAAGAAGGTCGCAAACGGGGATCACCTGACCCCAGGACACTGCCACTGTCATAAATACGAGTCAAGTGTCTGAATTTTGATCTCATGACCACGGGGATGCTGCTCCGGTTGTTAAGTGTGGGAAAACGGTCGTAAGTCCCTTCTTTCCGTGCTGTCGTAACTTTGAACTGCCACTAAATGAACTCTTGTAATTCCAGAATTACCTGTATTCTATTTTAATTAAAGATTCTACATCACATGGTTCTTAAGGAATATACAGGGAGTCCTGCTTCATTTAGTGACTGTTTGACGCTACAACGGCACCGAAAACAGGGACATATGATAGTTTCCCCACATTTATGACCGTTGCCCATTGTCACGTGATCAAAATTCGGATGTTTGGCAATTGGTTCATATCTATGATGGTTGCTATGCCCCGAGATCCACTTTTTTGGGACTTCGACAAACAACATCAATGGAGAATCCATTTAACAACTATTTCATTAGTTTAACAACTGCAATAATTCACTAAACCACCGTGGCAGGAAAGGTTGAAAAATTGGGCCCAAACTCACTTAGCCGTGGTCTCGCTTAGCGACAGAAATGTTGGGCTCAATGGTGGTCGTAAATCGAGGACTGCCTGCATGGGGTCAAAGGACACAGTCTGCTCTCCCCGGTTGTAGTGCAAAGCCAGTGATGGGATTCATTTTTTTTACTACCGGTTCTGTGGGCGTGGCTTAGTGGGTGCATTTAGTGGGCATGGCTTGGTGGGTGTGGCAGGGGAAGGATACCGAAAAATCTCCATTCCCTCCCCTACTCCTAGGGGAAGGTTACTGCAAACCCCCATTCCCTCCTCAGCCCACTAACCTGCTTTCCAGCTCCGTTCTCCTGCGCAGGGCAACAAGACCCAGCCAATCAACTGGGACTTGGGAGGCGGAGAAGAGATGGGGGTGGGGCTAGTCAGAGGTAGCATTTCCCGGTTCTCTGAACTACTCAAAATTTCCACTACTGGTTCTCCAGAACTGGTCAGAACCTGCTGAATACCACCTGTTCTGACCAAGGCTTCCGAGACCGTAATTACGCACACGCTTATTTTACAAACCAGTCTTGTTTTATTGCAAGCCTGGGAATTATTTTCATTCCCAGCCGGTAATGAATCTCAAACATTATCCCTCGAGATAAGCACCCACCTTTCTTTCCTGTGAAGTGCTGCCAGTAACAGAAGTGTCAAATGAACTAGAACAAGAACCAACCGAAGTACAAAGAGCTTCAAGAATGAATCTGAACCGAACGAACGACTTTGCTTCCTGCAAAGGTTTCATCATCTTGGCCTCTCCTTTATACCTTATGGGAGGGGCAATCACCTCCCAGCCTTACTCCCGAGTCGCCCCTTTTGTTTCAGCTGCTCTTGCCTTCAAGCAGCTCTGTGCACACGCGTACTGGGAACAGGCTCCCCTGGGTCCTCTATCTCGCTGCTGCCAGATGGTCCTGTCCGATTCTGTTGCCGTCTGCACAGGATGCCGGCGAGCCACAACACCACCTCTGTGTAAAGCGGTGGTATAAATCTAGGATGGCTTGAGTCATTACGGTTTATTTTTTGTTTTAATTCGTTCGGGGAGCGTAATCTCGCTCTGTTCACTAAAAATCATTTCAGATTGCCTTCAAGCATCTGTCAAAAAAAGAAAAAAAAAACCCAACAACCTCCTTTGGCAATTTTCTTCCCACAGATTATGGATATTTCGGTGCCTAATACTGCAATTCCTCCGTGTTTGTTCAGACTTTTCGCTAAATATTGACAGCATCGTTCGAGAGACGGATTGTTCCCGCGCCACGCCTCCCTCCAAATGATTCACCTGCTACTTCTATTCAGCGGGAACAACGTTCAACACAGCTCTGAGATGTCAAGCCTCACTTCCTGTTTCTAGCTGCATCACCTTGACAGCAACTGTGTGTTCTTTTCCTTGACGGTGGAAGAATCGGAATTGTGACGAGAGTTGCAAAAAAAGAGGAAAGAGTCAGAGGTGGTATTCAGCAGGTTCTGACCAGTTCTGGAGAACTGGTAGTGGAAATTTTGAGTAGTTCGGAGAACCGGCAAATACCACCTCTGACTGGAGATTTTACAGTACCCTTCCCCTGCCACGCATACCAAGCCATGCCCACAGGACCGGTAGTAAAAAAAATTGAATCCCACCACTGGAAAGAGTTGTATAATCCGAAGGTCCAGCATCTCATCCTTTGGAGTAGAAACACTGGACTGACTAACCCCTTGGAAGACCTCTTGGTAATCTCTGAGCTTGGTTGTTTTCTTGTAGACCAGGAATGGGCTTCAAAAAATTAAGCAACCGGTTCTCAGCCTGGTTGATGGGTGGGCGTGGCCATGGTGGGCAGGGCCTAGTTGGCCTCCTGCACCACGGCAAGGGGTGGTGGTGTTTTCACCCTCTCCGGGCTCCAGAAGCTTTCTTTGACCCTCCGGGAGAGCGAAAATGGCCTCCCTGGGCTCCGGAGGTCCTCTGGAGGCCGGAAACGGGCCCTTTTCTGGCCTTCCGGAGCCTCCTAGAGGCCCATTTTTCACCTTCGCCCAGGCCCTGCACTTACCTGGAATCCAAAACGGGCCGCATGGAGACTCCTGGTAGGGGAGGGGCAGGGTGGGTAGGGCCAGGCAGTCGGCCAAACTACCGGTTTGGCGAACCAGATGTAAAAATGAACGTCCGGTTTTCCCAAACCTGTGTGAACCGGTAGCAGCCCACCCCTATTGTAGACGTTTCGTTACCATGCTAGGTAACATTATCAGTGCTAGTAGGGAGTGGGGTTTGTGGTTTATGTACTGGTAGATTATCTTGTCAGAATTGGTGGGATTGTTCTTGGTGGTTTCTTGATTAGGCTGTTGAATGATTACTTGTCTAAATTGATAGTTCCTTGATTGGGGTATTATTCACTATTGTACTTGGATTGTTGGTTTGGTATTAGTCTACCGTATCAATCAAGAAACTGAATAGCATACAGAATGACCAAGTTGGAACGGACCTTGGTGATCTTCCAGTCCAACCCATGCTCAAGCAGGAGATCCTATACCATTTGGGACAAATGGCTGTCTTTTAAAAAACTTCCAGCGATCGAGCATTCACAACTTCTGGAGGCAAGTCATTCCACTGATTAATTGTTCTCACTGTCAGGAAATTTCTCCTTAGTTCTAGGTTGGATCTCTCTTTAATGATCCTCCACCTGTTACTTCTTGTCCTGCCCTCAGGTGCTTTGGTGGGAGTGGCCTTGGTGGTTGCCTTATTAGGCTGCTGTAGGTAGGTAGGTAGGTAGATATGGATGGATGGAGAGATAGATATGGAGGAATAGATAGATAAATAGATAGATAGATAGATAGATAGATAGATAGATAGATAGATAGATAGATATGGATGAATAGATAGATATGGATGAATAGATAGATAGATATGGATGAATAGACAGGATGGATGGATGGATGGATAGAAAAGATAGATATGGAGGAATAGATAGATAAATAGGTAGGTAGGTAGGTAGGTAGATAGATAGATAGATAGATATGGATGAATAGATAGATAGATATGGATGAATAGACAGGATGGATGGATGGATGGATAGAAAAGATAGATATGGAGGAATAGATAGATAGATATGAAGGAATAGATAAATAGGTAGGTAGCTAGCTAGCTAGGTAGGTAGGATATGGATGAATAGATAGATAGATATGAATGAATAGACAGACAGGAAGGATGGATGGATGGATGGATGGATGGATGGATAGATAGATAGAGAGAGAGAGAGAGAGATAAGGCAGACATACAGACAGACAAAGACAGGTAGGTAGGTAGGCAGAGAAAGAGGTAGGTAGGTAGGTAGAACACTGATAGGGCAAGGCACTGGTATTTAACCAGATGGCAAATCCCCACGTCTTTCTAGCACTGATGGTATTACCTAGTTGGGTCGTGAAATTTCTGCAAGAAGATCTCCAACCTTAAAGAGCACCAAGGACCCCACATCCACTCATCTATCATCCATCTTCCTTCCTTCCTTCCATTATCCTTCCATCCATCCATCCGACAACAGCCTAATCAAAAAACCACCAAGAACACTCCTGCCAACAGTGACGGGCAAGCTACTATTATATAAACAGAGAGCAATCCCTACTCCCTTCTAGCACTGATGATGTTACCTAGTTGGGTCATGAAAAGTCTGCAAGGAAAACCACCAATCTGAGAGATCCCCACGGGTCCCAAAGCTGTGAATCACACAACTGGCCAAGGTGAATGGATTTTTTGATCCCTGATCCTTCCAGTCAGCCTCCCAACAGCCTGGCATGGACCTCCCTCACGGTCTTCGTTCTCCATCATCTTGAGATGGACACTCACATCCTCAGCCAAGCGCAGTGAGCCAAGAGAGCAATTTTGCAAATGATGGAAACTTCCCAACCTTGTGAGAAGCTGAAGGAAAGGATGGTGGAAACACCCACCGAGAAGAGACCTGATCTTCTCTCTAGATCTTGTTGTGGCCCGCCAGGGGCCAGCGGAGCTGGTGGCAGTCACGAACAGTGAGGTCGGGGAGGAGCATGGGCCAGTCCTGGAGTCTGGGGAAGGCTCTGACGAGGGGTCTGCATCGGAGGAAGAGATGGGGCCAGGGCCGTCCGACAGTTATCAGCTTCTTTCGGAGTTGGAGATCAGTGGGGCAGAAGAACAGCTGGAGCCTGTTCCCAGAGTGCGCATGCACAGAGCTGCCAGAAGAAGGGAACAGTTAAGGAACAAGAGTCAACTCGGGAATAAAGCCACAGGTGGACAGTGAATGGCCCCTTCTATAGGGAATAAGAGAGGAGCGAAAGGGGAGTGATTGTTTGCAGGAGACAATTAGTTCAATTCATTAGGGTGAAGATCTGTTCCTGACTTCTTGCCAAATAATTGTTGCTGCAGCGTGGCGTTTGGGAGACATCGGCCTGGCAACTCTCCAAGCCTGATCAAGGTCTGTGGTTGTGAAATCTCTTGAAAGACTGTTGGCCGGGACTTTGCTGGAGAGGAATTCACTTTAATAACCTAAATAAAAGGGGTTTTATCCGGACGAGGAGTCGGCTTCATGATTTTGGTAAGCCTGGGTCAGAACAGATCTGGCACGCAATGCCCACTACCCCAAAGCAGCTATGTTAAAGCAACCCTCCCTTGTTCAATGGAAGGCATACAATCTCCAGTCTAGGAGTCCTGATGCTTTCCCCCCGTTGCTATAACAACGGGGTATTTTTAAACTCAACAGCTGGATTTGTGTGTTTGAATTCCAGTCCTAAGATGACAAAAGTGATTTATTTTCCTCTCTCTCTCTCTCCCTCCCTCCCTCTCTCTGCAATATTACAGGAGAAATGTCAAAGGCCAGGGCCAGAGCTAAGATAAAGTCATGTGCATTTGAATGAAAGGATCACAGGGTGCAGGAAAAATATTTAAAATATGCAACAAGTTGCATTGTAGGAGGTTCAAGCAGGCTGACAATGGGATATATAGAATGAAAGTCAGGGTCAGATTTTTTTTTTAAAGTGGGGATAACTAAACAGGTAGTCCTCGGCTTACGACCACAATTGAGGGCAGGATTTCTATCGCTAAGTGAACCGTCACAAATATGAGTCCATTGCCAAGCATCTGAATCTTGATCACATGATCATAGGGATGCTGGAACAGTCGTACATGTGAAAAGCGATCATGTTTCAAACACCCAGTCAACATGAATTCTGGAAGTTGGAGTCCAGCTACCTCAAACCTCCAGCCAGCATGAATTCTAAGAATTGAAGTCCAGATATCCTAAACCATGGAGAATTCTGGCTGGAGAATTCTGGGAGTTGAAGTCCACAAATCTTAAAGTTGCCAAGTTTGGAGACCTCTGTGCTAAACCCTCAGCCACCAGGAATTCTGGGAGTTGAAGTCCAGATACCTCAAACCCAAATCCAGCATGAATTCTGGGAATTGAAGTCCAGATATCCTAACCCCATAGCCAACAGGAATTCTGGGAGCTGGAGTCCAGATACCTCAAACCATCCAACTGGTAAACTCACAAGATTCGTTTTTCTCACGGGGTACAAATACAATCCGACTGTATTGTTTCTCTGTCTCCTATAATATATGCATATTTTTAAAAAAAATTTGTTTATTTATTTATTGTCATATTTATGTAATGTATATCAGAGATGGTGACCCTTTTGAAAGCTGTATGTAATGAAATTTCATTTTAATGTATGCCGATTAGGGTACATTCAAAATGACAATAAAGTTATTCCAAGTTCTATACCCTCAGGCAGCATGAATTTTGGGATTTGAAGTCCAAATATCCTAAACCTTCAGCCATCAGGAATTCTGGGATTTGAAGTCCTGATATCTTAAATCCTCAGCCCCCAGGAATTCTGAGTTGAAGTCCAGATACCTCAAACCTCCATCCAGCATGAATTCTGGGAGTTGAAGTCCAATATCATAAACCCGCAGCCACCAGAAATTCTGGGAGCTGGAGTTCAGATACCACAAACCTCCATCCAGCATGGATTCTGGGAACTGAAGTCCAGTATCATAAACCCCCAACCAGCATGAATTCTGGGAGTTGAAGTCCAGATATTCTAAACCCTCAGGGACTAGGAATTCTGGGAGTTGAAGTCCAGATACCTCAAACCCCCAACCCAGCATGGATTCTGGGAGCTGAAGTCCAGATATCTAATCATTCCCCAGGTTGAGAAGCACTAACCCAACAAAGGTCTTTTTTTAGTAGCCAGGAAAGCTCTCCTGGGTCAGCCCTTTAAATCCTGCTAAGTATAACAGGATCTACTCCTGGCTTTCAGATTACGTCTTGACAAATCCTGGACGCTCGGATCAGGAGGAGCAACTGTAGAGAAGGGAAGGAGACGGCTCTCACCAATCCCTTAATTCTAAACTGCTGTCTCGTTTGACACAACTTTAATTGCAGAGTTAATTTAAACCCCGACAATAATGTGATATTTTCCCAACCAGGTTATATCATCATCATCATCATCATCTCTTTTATTCATTAAATAATAATAAATAAGTTCAAATAATAAATATGAAACTCAGTCAACTGAACATTCAAAAATGCATCACAAATACCATTGACTGGTGCTAACGGTTGATACGGGTTGCTGCCAGAATCCTAGGTATATTATTATTATTATTATTATTATTATTATTATTATTATTATTATTATTACCATTATTTAGATGGCATTTTACCTTGGAGAGGTAGCACATCTGGCATTTTGGTGACAAACAATTCTTAATTGCATTGGCAGCTCAGACAACATTAATAATGTTGCTGCATATGGTGAACACGCTGTATAATTATGTAGAGGGTGACTTGTGATGGCAAAGGATTGCACCGTGGAAGTTATTCTCCGCTTCTGTGTTTTTTTAATCACATAAAGCATATGAGTTGCAAGGCAACTTAGGAATCTTGTCATTCAATTTCCGGCTAACGCTCAAAACCATGAAATCAGCAGGAGGCCCTATACTGTTTCAGACAAGTGACTGTCCAGTCTCTTCTTAAAAACCCCCAGTGGTGGATCACCCGCAACTTCTAGTGGGAAGCTGTTCCACGGGTTAATTGTCCTCACTGTTAGGAAGTTCCTCCTTAATTCCAGGTTGCCTCTCTCGTTGGTTACTTTCCATCCATTGTTTCTTGTCCTGCCTTTCTGGTGCTTTGGAGAATAGCTTGACTCCCTCTTCTTTTTGGGGCAGCCCCTCAAATATTGGAAGACTGCTATCATGTCACCCCCTGGTCCTTCTTTTCACCACAGCAGCTATACTCAATTCAGTTCAATTTAGAACAGAGCTGGAAGGGACCTTGGAGGTCTTCTAGCCCAGCCCTCCTAACCAAGCAGGAGATCCTATACTATTTCAGACAAGTGGTTATCCAGTCTCTTCTTTAAAAACTCCATTGATATGAAGCACCCACAACTTCTGGTGGCATGTTGTTCCACTGGCTAATTGTCCTCACTGTTAGGAAATTTCTCCTTAGTTCCAGACTGCTTCTCCCCCTGATGAGTTTCCATCCATTGCTGGACAGTCCCTTGAAGGCCAAAGGATTGAGAAATTATGTTGCACAGGGAGTCCTCGACTTACAACCACAATTGTGCTCCAAATTTGGTGGCTCAGGCTGTTAAATGCCTGCTCTTAAGTTCCAGCTGCCTACAACTGCTGTAGGCTCGAATCCCACCAGGCTCAAGGTTGACTCAGCCTTCCATCCTCTTGGGGTAGGTAAATTGAGGACCCAAGATTGTTGGGGGCAATTAGCTGACCTTGTAAAAATGCCGCTTAGTAATAAGCAGGCATATACAATGGAATGAAGGCTATTGCTGAGCGCATTGGGTTGTGCTCAAAATTGTAAGCGCCCTGAGTCTTCGGAGAAGGGCAGCATATAAATGTAATTTAAAAAATAATAATAATAAAAAAATTTCTCTTGTTAAGTGAGACACGTGTTAAGCACGTTTTGCCCCCATTTTACGACCTTTCTTGTCACCGTTGGTAAGTGAATCGCTGCAGATGATAAGCTAGTCACCCACTTATTAAGTGAATCTGGCTTCCCCATTGACTTTGCTTGTGAGAAGGTTGCAAAAGGAGATCACGTGACCCCGGGGCACAGCAATGGTCATAATAAAAATGAACCACTTGCCAAGCTTCTCAATTTTCATCACATGACCATAGGGATGCGGCAAAGGTTGTAAGTGTGAAAAGTGGTCATAAGTCACATTTTTCAGTGCCCTTGTAACTTTCAACAGTCACTAAACGAACTGTTGTTAAGTTGAGGACTACCTGTACTGAGTATTTAGAGATAATTTGGTTTAGTGGTAAAAGCATCAGGCTAGAAACCAGGAGACAGTGAATTCTAGCCCCGCCTTAGGCATAAAAAACTGGGTGACTTTGGGCCAATCACCAGAAGACAGTGAGTTCTAACCCCACCTTAGGCATAAAAAACTGGGTGACTTTGGGCCAATCACCAGAAGACAGTGAGTTCTAGCCCCGCCTTAGGCATAAAAAAACTGGGTGACTTTGGGCCAATCACCAGGAGACAGTGAATTCTAGCCCCGCCTTAGGCATAAAAAACTGGGTGACTTTGGGCCAATCACCAGGAGACAGTGAATTCTAGCCCCGCCTTAGGCATAAAAAACTGTGACTATGGGCCAATCACCAGGAGACAGTGAATTCTAGCCCCACCTTAGGCGTAAAAAACTGTGACTTTGGGCCAATCACCAGGAGACAGTGAATTCTAGCCCCCCCCCCCTTAGGCATAAAAACTGACTGGGTATTCTGACCCACGCCCTTTTCCAACAAATCAAACACAATCCAAGAAACCTTTTAATGCTTCTGCAAAATAATTAGCTGTGATAAACACAAGCCTTGCCAAACTGTGCGAGACTTGCCCAACGATAACAGACAAGAAATAATTTGCAATACAAGAATCTTCAAATACAAACTCAGCATACTGGAATGTCCACGAGGCAGGAGTTTCAAAACGTCTTTGCTTTCTGCAAAGAAAGTTCATTTCACAGCTGGCTTTTATCTTCTTGAAGGAAGGGCCATTACCTTGCAGCCTGACTCCTGAGTTGCCCGTGCTGCTGCAGCTGCTCTTTCCTGCGAGCAGCCCTGCGCGCGCACACACTTGGCACAGGCTTCTTGGGAACCTCCTCATCGCTGCTGCCAGCCCCCACAATCTCTGAAGGCAGTAGTCCTGGCCCCTCAACTGAGTCCCCGCTCTCCTCAGCCGTCCGCACCTGCTGCTGGCTAACCACAAGACTGGGTGACTTTGGGCCAATCGCCAGGTGAGTTCTAGCCCCACCTTAGGTATAAAAAAACTGACCGGGTGACTTTGGACCAATCACCAGAAGATGATGAGTTCTAGTTCCGCCTTGGGAATAAAAGCTGGTTGGCTGACTTTGGGCCAATCGCTGGAAACTGTGAATTCTACACCCTTCTTAGTCATGAAAGCTGATTGGCTGACTTTGGGATAATCACGAGGAGATGCTGAGTTCTAATCCCGCCTTAGGAAAAAAGAACGACTGGGCGACTTTGGGCCTGTCATTCTCTCTCAGCCCAAACCCACCTCACAGGGTTGTTGTGGTGGTGGTGGTGGTGGGAAATATAGTGGGAGGAAGAAGGTGTATCGGATATATTCACCACCTTATTTCTAAAAGCAATAAGAGCAGGATTCAAATAAATAAATCTATCTATCTATCTATCTATCTATCTATTATCTATCTATCTATCTATCTATCTATCTATCTGTCTGTCTGTCTGTCTGTCTGTCTGTCTGTCTGTCTGTCTGTCTGTCTGTGAAATACCACTCACACATCATCACAAAATCTCCAGAACCGTAAAGCCTACAAACTTGAAATTTGGCACCTATGTTCCTCTTGGCTTCTAGGGGCTCACTAAGAAAGGATTTTTCCAAATGACCCTCAGAGCATTTAGAGTATTTCCTATATGATTATTATTAACATGCTCTGATGCTAAGGAGTTCTACTCCCCCTCCCCACCTGAAAAGAAACCTCTTCCAAATGCAAAACACAAGCAGAGGAGAGGAGTTTCAGTTTCAGTTTCAGAGCACCAAGCAGCTTTAGTACAGAACAGTTGAGCTAAGCCACGCCCAGGCTCCTTGCTGTCTTCTTCTTGCTCACACAGCCAATACTCTTTTGGTTTCCAAACCGCCCTCATCTCTCTCACACACTGACAAGACACTAGCCAGATGAATACCAATGGATGCTGGTAAGCAAAGGCAGAATTCCCACCCCACCCTTATTTTCCTCCCCAAAAACTATGCCTGACCACATAATTTCATAGTGAAGCACGGGTATCCAGCTAGTAATTAAGATTTAAAAAATAAACGACATTGTTGGGAAAGTCTTCCCAGGTTTTTTTTCAACTTCAGACTGCAACCGCTACTCCCGAAATTCTCCAACCCGACGTCTATTCAACTGCACAGCAAAATCCAAGGAGGGGAAAGTCCCAACAATTTCTTTCATCGGGTGTGGGATGGGTAATTTAGCAAAACACACAAATTTGCAGCGTTGTTATGGAAACGGAGAAAAACTAGAAAAGGAAACAAAGGCAGAGATGAAACAGCAAGGAGAAAAATAAAAGGGTGCCCTTCGCTCTCCCAAATCTGCATTTCAGGCAACACAGCTGGTCCTCGACTTGCCACCAGTTCATTTAGTGACGGTTCGGAAGTTGCAACATCACTGGAAAAAAGTGACTTCTTGTGAGCATTTTTCACACTTTCTCACCGTTGCGCCCATCCCCACGTGATCCAAGTTCAGACGCTTGGAGACTGACTCTCATTTATGACGGCTGCAGTGTCCCAGGGCCACATGATCCCCTTTTATGACCTTCTGACCAAGCAGTCAGTGGGGAAGCCCAATTCAGTGTCACTACCTGAACAATCACAACGATTCACTTAACAAACGTGGCAAGGAAAGTTGCGAAATGGGCTAAACTCACTGAACAGATTTCTCGCTCAGCAACATATATTCTGGACTCAATTGTGGTGGTAAGTTGAGGACTACCTGTGTTTTCCTTTCAAGGGTTGAATTGCAAGGCCAGGCCATAAAAGCCAGAAATAAGCATTTTGGCTGTGCACAGATAGTCCTCGACTTACAACAATTCATTTAGTTGTGAGGTCGTAAAATGGGACAAAACTCATTTAACGAATATCTTGCTTAAGCAACAAAACAATTGGGCTCAATTGTGGTCATAGGTCAAGGGCTACCTGAACTTTTTAACCTCAGCCCCTACACTCCTGGCTTATTTTCTAAATGTTTTGTTTTATTTCATATCCTTTAATTATAACCTTTCCGTTTCCAGAGAATTATCTTTACGGCAAGTTACATGAAATAAAATTGGCAATAAAACTGGAATTGTAAAAACTAAAAGCCAGCAGCAAAGTTAAGGCCGTAAAATGGAAGCATAATCTTTGAAATCCTATAATAGCTGCTCAGAGTCGCCTTATAAGTTAGATGGGAGACATTTAATCAAAATAAAGAAATATAAATAAAGAAATAATGGACCAGGTTTCGATGTGGGCCAAAGCTTGTTTGGCAAAGCAATTTCTAAAGTTCAGGGAGTCCTCGCGTTACGACCACAAGTGACCCCAAAATTTCCAGTGCGAAGCAAGTCAGTCCTTAAGTGAGTTCTGCCCCGCTTTGCGACCTTTCTTGCCAGTGTTGTTAAGTGAATCGCTGCAATTAGTAACACAGTGGTTAAATGAATCAGGCTTCCCATGGACTTTGCTGGTCAGAAGGTCACAAAAGGGGATTATGTGATCACAGAGATAAATACGAGTCAGTTGCCAAATGCCTGAATTTTGATCACACGGACATGGGGATGCTGCAGTGGTCGTTAAGTGTGAGAACTGGTCAGAAGTCACTTTGTTTGGGGCTGTTGTAAATTCAAACGGTCACTAAATGAACCGTTATAAGTACACAGGTATTCCTCGACTACTGGTAGCATCATGGGCAGCTACGAAAAAAGACATCAAATGTTTATTGCATAACAGTAGTAGGGGGATAAAGTAAAGGTAGTCCTCAAATTATAACCATTCATTTAGTGACGGTTCGAAGGAGTGGTGCGGTGGCCTAGAGGCAGAGCTTTGCCTCACAATCAGGAGGCCATGAGTTCCATCCGAGGTAGAGGCAGATATTTCTCTCTCTGGGCACAATGAGAATATATCTGCTGAATTTCCGGCTGGAAATTCCCGCGGTCACATGATCACCATTTGCAAACATCACAGCCCGCCTCCAACTTGCAAAGTCAGTGGGGAAACCAGCGGGAAGTCATAAGTTTCAGTCACGTGTCTCTCTTTAACATCCCACAACTATTTGCTTAACAACTGCGGCCAGGATTGATGTCATCCGTCAGCGCCGTCGCGTGACGTCACCCGTAATCGTTGTGCTACTTAGCAACGGCCCCAATTAGGGTCAGTAAACGAGGACTATCTGTGTTCCAAGCTAAGAGTCAAAATGTCTTTGATGGCATTTAGTCCCTATTTCGTAATTTCTCGGAAGAAGATCCTCGAGAAACGAACAAAAATCATTCCTGATTCAACTTTTAATTATCTTTTCGCCGTTAACAGTTTTCTCTGAAAACAGAAAGAAAGAAAGAAAAAAAAACCCTATACAAAACCTTTTGTATAACCTTGGGGAAAATCAAACTGAATAGCTTAAGAGAAGCAGTATTCTCGGTGGAACATGTGACTTTCCGAGTCACGACAATGTGTTTCGTTTGGCATATAAGATATAGGTGTGTGTTACACCCGGGGTTTAATGATGGGGTGGGTTGTGTGGCATAAATGTTATTCTTCGGGCTGACTTTTGATGTTCCACAGCAGATCCCCGCCCGTTTCAACCATCACGGTTCTGCACAAAAATTACTGTTATTTCAATAGATGCCACGAGCGCGTTGCAATCATCATGGTAATATATACAAGAAAAGGCTCTGGGAAACATGGACAGGATGCACGTTTTCAGCTACAGCTGGGCAAGCAAAATGGCTTTGAAAGCAACAAAGGATCCCTGGGATCCCCTTTTGCGATGTCCTGACAAGCAGAGCTTGTGGGGGAAACCTAAACAACGATGTTCCTAATGAAACCCACTGCAGGGATTCACTTAACCACGGCGACGAGAGTGGTGGTAACCCGGGGGCAAAATTCACTTCACAACTGTCTCACTTAGCAACAGAAACGTTGGGCTTGATTGTGGTTGTCTGTCGAAGGCCACCTGTGTGGCCAACATAGAATAGAATAGAATAGAATAGAATGAATAGAATAGAATAGATTAGATACTGGAATGAAGAATAGAATAGAATAGAATAGAATAGAATAGAAAGAATAGAATAGAATAGAATAGAATAGATTAGATACTGGAATGAAGAATAGAATAGAATAGAATAGGATAGAATAGGATAGGATAGAATAGAAGGATAGAGGGATAGAATTTAAATAGAATGGGATGGAATGGAATGGGATAGAGAATAGAATAGGATAGAATAACAGAGTTGGAAGGGACCTGGGAGGTCTTCTAGTCCAACCCCCTGCCTAGGCAGGAAACCCTACACCACTTCAGACAAAGGGTTATCCAACATCTTTTTAAAAACTTCCAGTGTTGGAACATTTACAACTTCTGGAGGCAAGTTGTTCCACTGATGAATTGTTCTAACTGTCAGGAAATTTCTCCTGCACGAAAGATAAGTTTATCCTCTGAGTGAAGTTTAGAGGTAGTCCTCGAATTACAACAGTTTGTTTAGTGACCGTTCAAACTTACAACGGCACTGAAAAAAGTGACTTACGGCCGCTTTTCACAGTTACAACTTTTGCAGCATCCTCAGGGTGACGTGATCTAGTTTCAGAAGCTTGGCGACCGACTCGTATTTACGACGGCTGCAGGACCCCGGGGTCACGTGATCCCCTTTTGCGACCTGCAACATGCAAAGTCAATGGGGAAGCCAGATCCGCTTAAACGGCGACGTTCCGAATGTAAACACCGGCAGTGATTCGCTTGACAACGGTGGCCAGAAAGATGGGGCAAAGCTCACCTAGCCAACATCTCACTTAACAACAGGAATGTTCAGCCCAATTGTGGTCGTAGGTTGAGGATTACCTGTATTCGAAAAGTGTCATGCCCCTGGTGGAGACTGACTCTGAGGGAGAGGAGGAACAGCCGACAGGGAGTGGAAGTGTGGCTCCGGAGGTTGTGGAGGAGGCTGGGGAAGGGCAGAGGCCGGCTGGGCAGTCAGAGGAAGAACCAGGCCCATCCCCTCTGCATCCTAGGGCACACAGGGAGGAGAGGATAAGGGAGAGACGTGGTCTATGTGGGAGGAGAGGGCCTTGATCCTCTTCATGGGCTGCAGCTGTGACAACTGAATAAGAGTATGGACCTGCGTACTGGCGAATGCTGGAAACAAAGCATGTAAATATCTCTAGTTTATAGTTCCTCTCTGAGTTTGGCGTCCTTCCCAATGTGTGTTATCTGTGGACATCCTCCAGCCCTTATCTTGCCTGGTTTGTGTTGCTTTTTCCCTTCTTCTTGTAACTGTTTGTGTGGGAGTTTTTTTGTCTTCCATCAAAGATATTCGGAGCTTGGAAGCAAACAGAAGGAATAAAAGGGGCTTCACCTGTTTTCTGTGACTGTGTTTGTTTTGTATCCCACCCTGGGTCATCACCAAAAGTGCATCTTGACAAGCCAGGAAAATTCAAAAGAATGGCAATATTATCTTCGAAGATCAGACAGTTGTATGCGTTCCTTGCTTAATTAAGTTTGAGTATTTTAAGACTGAATCCTGCATACTGACATACATAATTACCTGATTTGAAGGGAGAATATATTAACGAAGGACTCCCGAGGACGATTAGCATAACTTCAGCGCATACATCAAGAGCAATGATTTTCGGCTCCAATTAGTTAACTTTTAACAGGCAATTCATTTCGGGTTACGAGAACTCTACCAAGGTGAATTATCAGTCCCGGTACAGAATCACACCTGGCACGGTGGCCTAGTGGTTAAGACAGTGGATTCACCGACTGGAAGATTCACAGTTCGAGACCCAACTGCCGCACGATGGGGTGAGTTCCCATTCCTTCCCTCAGCTCCTAGCACCCCGAGCATTTTGAAAGCATGCAAAAGTGTTGTGGTTAGCCGGCAGCAGGTGTGGACGGCTGAGGAGAGCGAGGACTCAGATGAGAGGCCAGGACTATTGGGGAGTGGACTGCTGCCTTCAGAGATTGTGGGGGCTGGCAGCAGCGATGAGGAGGTTCCCGAAGAGCCTGTGCCAAGTGTGCGTGAGCGCAGGGCTGCTCGCAGGGAAGAGCAGCTGCAGCAGCACGGGCGACTCGGGAGTAAGGCTGCAAGGTAATGGCCCCTCCTTCAAGAAGATAAAAGCCAGCTGTGAATCGGACCTTCTTTGCAGGAAGCAAAGACGTTTTGAAACTCAGCCTTGTGGACATTACAGTTGGTATTTGAAGACTCTTGTATTGTAAACTATTTCTTATCTGTTGTGTTTTGGCAGACATGCAAGAACTTGGCAACGTTCTTTCTTCTCAGAGCTAATTAGTTGGAAGCAGCCTTTTATCTGTGAAGAAACAGGATTCTTAGCTGAAACATACAAAGGTTGTACTGCTGCCTTTGTCTTGTGTTTGCTCTCTTGGAATCAGGCTTGGGTCAGAATAAAAAGTGAGTAGATAACTAGGCCAACCCTAACCCTAACCCTATCCTAATCATTCATTTAGTGACCATTTGAAGTTAGAGCAGGACTGAAAATGGTGACTTATAACCGCCTTTCAGACTTATGACCATTGCAGCATCCTCATGGTTATGTGACCAAAGTTCAGATGTTAGGTAACTGACACGTATTTCAATCAATCAATCCAGTGGTGGGATTCAAAAAATTTTTTACTACCAGTTCTGAAGGCGTGGCTTGGTGGGCGTGGCAAGGGAAGAAGAGCCTTGGTGGCTCAGGCTGTTAATTGCCTGCACTTAAGATCCAGCTGCCTACAACTGCTGTAGGCTCGAATCCCACCAGGCTCAAGGTTGACTCAGCCTTCCATCCTCTCGGGGTAGGTAAAATGAGGACCCAAGATTGTTGGGGGCAATTAGCTGACCTTGTAAAAATGCCGCTTAGTAATAAGCAGGCATATACAATGGAATGAAGGCTATTGCTGAGCACACTGGGTTGCATCCCAAAAATTGTAAGCCGCCCTGAGTCTCCGGAGAAGGGCGGCATATAAATGTAATTAAAATAAATAAATAAATAAAGAATACTGCAAAATCTCCAGTCAGAGGTGGGATTTGCTGGTTCTCGGAACTACTCAAAATTTTCGCTACTGGTTCTCCAGAACTGGTCAGAACCTGCTGAATGCCACCTCTGAATCAATCAAAACAGAGCTGGAAGGGACCAGAGGTTTAGAAGCCTTGGTGGTGCAGGCTGTTAAACGCCTAGCACTTAGTTCCAGCTGCCTGCAATTAGTGCAGGCTCGAATCCCACCAGGCTCAAGGTTGACTCAGCCTTCCACCCTCTCGGGGTAGGTAAATTGAGAACCCAAGATTGTTGGGGTCAATAAGCTGACTTTGCAAAAATGCCGCTTAGTAATAAGCAGGCATATGCAATGGAATGAAGGCTACTGCTGAGCGCATTGGGTTGTATCCCAAAAATTGTAAGCCGCCCTGAGTCTTCGGAGAAGGGCGGCATATAAATATGAATTTTAAAAAATCTATATTATTATAGAATAACAGAGTTGGAAGGGACCTTGGAGGTCATCTAGTCCAACCCCCTGCTCAAGCAGGAGAACCTACACCATTTCAGGTGTTTTGGAAAATAAATTGATCCCCCCCCTCTTTGGGGCAGCCCCTCAAATACCAGAATACTGCTATCATGTCCCCCCCTCAGTCCTTCTTTTCTCTAGACTGGCCAAACCCAAATTCTGCAACCGTTCTTCATATATTTTAGTCTCCAGGCCTTTGATCATCTTAGTTGCTCTTCTCGGCACTTTTTCCAAAATCTCAACATCTTGTTTGCAATGTGATGCAGGATTCCAGGTGTGGCCTTATCAAGGCTTTATAAAGCCGGTCAGGATCGAACTTCCTGGCTGTGGGTAGAGTTTGCCTGCAATACTGCATTATAACCACTGTGCCACCATGGTTTGATTCCTTCCTTCCTTCCTTCCTTCCTTCCTTCCTTCCTTCCTTCCTTCCTTCCTTCCTTCCTTCCTTCCTTTGCAAGGAATAGCGCCTAGACTTATATATCGCTTCTCAGTGATTTACAGCCTCTAAGTGGTTTATAGAGTCAGCCTCTTGCCGCCAACAATCTAGGTCCTCATTTTACCCACCTCGGAAGGATAGGATGGAAGGCCGAGTCAACCTTGAGCCTGGTGGGATTCGAACTGTGAAATTGCAGGCAGTCAGCAGAAGTAGCCTGCAGTGCTGCCCTCTAACCACTGCGCCACTGCTGCAATGGGTATGCTTAATGACCATTGCACTTGCCTTACGACCATGTTTATGACTGCCATGTCTGCTTAACAACTGCTGGAAAAAAAATACGTCATAAAATCAGGACGGCCGGATGGGTGTTTAAACGGATGAGCCCCCCATTCGAAAGAATGAATTCGCTTTAACAGCCACGTGATTCACTGAAGGACCATGCGATTCAGCGTGCAAGCAGAGCAACACACTTTATGACCACCGTAAAAAAAACTGGTCAGCAAATCACGTTCGTGTGGGTCCCTCAACTTACAACCGTTGTGACACATGATGGAAATTCGAGGCTCCGTCATATGTCTGTACAGTGAAAGGGAAGCCTGGGCTAAAATTGCAATTTAATCCAAGGCTTGTGTCATATTTATATACTGGGAGGCCACACATGTGTGTGGATGAGAGGAGAGAGAGAGAAGAGGAGAGAGAGAGAGAGAGAGAGGTGAGAGAAGGAGAAGAGAGGAGAGAGAGGAGAATCGGATTCCTCGCTTCAGACATCAAGTCAGAATCTCGACAATTAATCCTTAATGTCAGATAAACGGCCCTTCAGCAACCTGCCGCATAATCCAGGAATTGCGAACACAACTGAGCCCACCATTTCTCCTGCTGAGACGTCTGTTAAGTGAGTTTTGTCCCATTTCGTGACCTTCCTTGCTACCGTTGTTAAGTGAATCGGGCTTCCCCATGCAGCTGTTAAGTTAGTCACGCGGTCGTTAAGTGAATCAGGCTTCCCCCATGGACTTGGCTCGTCAGAAGGTCACAAAAGGGGATCATGTGATCCTGGGGGACGCTGCGACCGTCGTAAATGTGAATCAGTTGCCAAGCAGCTGAATTTTGATCACGTGACCATCGGGGAAAAGCTACAACGGTCGTTAAGTGTGAAAAGCGGTCATAACGATGGTACTTTTTTTCAGTGCTGTCGTTAAGTTTGAACGGTCACTAAATGAACGGTCGCAAGTCGAGGACTGCCTGTATTCAATGAAACGCCAGTTGAAAAAAACAACAACCAAAATTTTGCACATATGGAAGCATAAGCTTCCATATCTGCAATCAATTTGTTTTTTGTGAGGGTTGTATAGGTCACTTTCAAGAAGTGAGGGGAGCCAAATGTCAACTCATAAAACATTTTGCATGCACGTTTTATGGTTGTCAACAGAAGGAAGAGGCGGGGGGAGTTTCAAAGAGCAGGCAGCAGTGTGGAATCAAAAGTACATTCCATTCATATTTTCTTCAGAGACGGATTAGATGACTGAAGCTTCTGCCGTGCAAAAATCTAATTGGAGAGCATGATTGATGACTCTTGGCTATGGATGTGTTTCGTTGGATGATACACCTGGAGGGGTCGGGGGAAAAGCAGGATCAAGGGTGACAGTGAATTATGTATCTCAGAGTCGGCTACGCCCAAGCTAATGCCGGCATGTTAACTTCTAATAAATCCTTTCAAGTTTTCGGAGTGTGGCTCAAGGCTCATGAGTTAATTGGAGTAACTGCCGGAATCCTGACAGTGGCACCATTGTGAATGTAGTCTGCCCCAAGTTGTCGTAATGCTTACTGGTGTGGTTGTCAATCAAAGAGATTAGAGGACTTTTTGGTGGATCGGGCCCTGTCGAAGCTTTTAGTCAGTACAATGACCTGATTGAGGGACTATACAGGTTGTCCTCGACTTATGACAACGGCACCCAAAATTTGTTACTAAGAGAGACAGACTCCTTTAAGTTAAGTGAGTTTTCCCCATTTTACGACCTTGCTTGCCTCCGTTGTTAAGCAAATCACTGCAGTTGTTCAGTAAATAACACGGTTGTTGAGTGAATCCAGCTTCCCCGTTGACTTTGCTTGTTAGAAGGTCGCAAAAGGGGGTCACGTGACCCTCCCCCAGATGCTACGACCATCATAAATAGGAGTCTGAAGATTGATCATGTGACCACGGGGAGGCTGCAATGGTCATAAGTGTGAACAATGGTCATAAGTCACCCTTTTTCAGTGCCATTGTAACTCTGAATGGTCACTAAGTGAACTGTTGTAAGTCGAGGACTAATGTGTATCTCTGAATAGCATCTGTGAAATGCCACAACACAAAAAACGCTTTTGTGCTGTAAGGATCCCTCAGCTTAATAGCAGCGCTACACAAAAGCTCGGATCTCCCTAGCAGATTTATCTCTTCCATAATAAAATTTGCAGGTTAAGGAAGAAAAAACCTGTACTTCTCTGAGAAATGTGTGCCAAGCATCGGTGAAGAATTCATCACAATCACGCATGACTGGAAACAGACTTCGGTTCAAAGCTGCTTAGAATACATTTCATATTTAGAAGGCCCTAATAATGAATAGAATAGAATAGAAAATATGGAATGGAAAGGAATAAAGAATAGAATAGAATAAGAAAAGAATAGAATGAGAATAGAATTAGAATTAGAATAGAATATAATCTGCATTGAGAATAGAGTAGAATGGAATATAGAATAGGAGAATAGAAAATAGAATAGAATAGAAAATAGAACAGAATAGAATTAGAATAGAATAGAATCTTCATTGAGAATAGAATGGATTATAGAATAGAATAAGAAAATAGAATAGAATAGAATAAGAAAATAGAATGAGAATAGAATTAGAATAGAATATAATCTGCATTGAGAATAGAGTAGAATGGAATATAGAATAGGAGAATAGAAAATAGAATAGAATAGAAAATAGAACAGAATAGAATTAGAATATAATCTGCATTGAGAATAGAGTAGAATGGAATATAGAATAGGAAAATAGAAAATAGAATAGAATAGAAAATAGAACAGAATAGAATTAGAATAGAATAGAATCTTCATTGAGAATAGAATGGAATATAGAACAGAACAGAACAGAACAGAATAGAATAGAATAGAATAGAATTAGAATAGAATAGAATATTTATTGAGAATAGAGCAGAACAGAATAGAATCTTTACTGAGAATAGAATAGAATGTAGAATAGAATAGAACAGAACAGAATAGAACCTTTACTGAAAATAGAATATAGAATAGAATAGAATCTAGAATAGAACAGAACAGAATATTAATTGAGAATAGAACAGAATCTTTACTGAGAATAGAATAGAATCTAGAATAGAATCTAGAATGAAACATCTGCAAGAAAACCATCAACCTCAAAGAACAACAAGGACCCCACAATTTTTCTCCCCCTTCTCCCCTTCCCTCCTCCACAAACCCCACTCCCTGTAACACTGATGATGTTACATAGATGGGTACTGAAACGTTCTCAAGAAAACCACCACGCTCAGAGAGCACCAAGGACCCCAAAGTTCAACCCTGCAAGTATGAGATGTCCTCACCAAACATGGAAAAGCCACATGTGGACAAGGCCACCTCAAGGCTCCCTTGAAGAAACTGCCAAGCGTGCAACTCTCAAAAACAACAGGGTGCAAGAAATAATAATCCTTTCCTTCTAATGACTTTCTACATCACCTAATTAGATTTTTGTTAATAATGTCCCTAACGACTGCCTGGCCATCGTTAAAAAAAAAATAAAAAAATAAAACAACACAAACAAAATTTTCTCTTTCTTTCCCTAAAGATGCTTGTCAGCGTTAAGTTTCGCACTCAGAATGCTTCTTCAAAGTGCTAATTGGTGCTTTTGGCATTGTGCGTATCAAATTAAAGGAAACGAGCCCTAATCAGGATAAAATCTAATTTGCTACAGATAAAATACTGTTACTATTAGAGCTTTAAAATGATTTTTTTTTTTGCCTTCCTAATTTGCAGAGAACGCGCTAGGCGGGGGAAAAGACTGCCAGGGAAGGCTGTGCATTCTACCTTGGGCCTGGACTATTTATTTGGGGCAGTGGTGGGATTCAAATAATTTAACAGCCGGTTCTCTGCCCTAAAGACCGGCTGGGTGGGTGTGGCCATGGTGGGCGTGGCCAGGCAGCACTCGGCCTCCTGCACACACACCCCGGGAGCAAAAAATGGGCCATGGTGTGGGTGCGCCACCACCTCATGGAGGGGCCAGCCAGTGATTTAACAACCGGTTTGGCCAAAGCGGTATGAACCGGTTGAATCCCACCCGTGATTTGGGGGGGTAAATAGATGGTAATTTGGACCAAAGTCACCCAAGCTGGCTTGCATGCCTAAGGCAGGACTAGAATTCACTGCCTCCTGGTGACTGGCCTAAAGTCAGCCAATGACAGATTCAACCTGGAAATAAGGAGAAACTTTCCGACAGTGAGAACAATCAACCCATGGAACAGAAATTGCCCTCGGAAGTTGTGGGAACTTCACCACTTGAGACTTTCAAGAAGAGATTGTTTGTCAGAAAAGGTGTAGGGCAGTGGTGACTAACCTTTTTAGGCTCCTGTGGCAAAAACTGTGCATGTGCCAGCGTGCACACACTTGTATGCTAGCACCCATAATGCAATGGGTGTGCCCTCTCCCCACGCCCACTGCGCATGTGTACACAATCCCCACCCCCACCCTCTTACCTGCACTGCGCCTCACAGCTGATTTTTCGGCCTCCCAGAGGCTTGGAAAAAGCCTCTGCAAGACTTTTCAGGCCAAATTATAGGCCCGTTTCGTCACTTCCGGTATTACAGGAAGTGACAAAACGGGCCTATAATTCGCCTGAAAGCTTGCAGAGGCTTTCAAGCCTCTGGGACCTCAAACCAACCGGAAAAAAAAATCAGCTGTGAGGTGCGCGCATGTGCACTGAGGTAAGTTTGCCTGCAGCTCGCATGCCAGCACAAATGGCTCTGTGTGCCACTTGTGGCACATGTGCCATAGGTTCACCATCACGGGTGTAGGGTCTCCCACTTGGGCGGGGGGGGTTGGACTAGATGACCTACAAGGTCCCTTCCAACTCTGATTATTTGTTATCTCTTATCTGTCTAAGGTGAGACTAGAATTTGCCATCTCCTGGTGACTGGCCTAAAGTCACCCAGTGGGTTTTCATGCTGATGGTGGAACTAGAACTCACAATCTCTTGGGGATTGGCCCAAAAGTTACCCATCCACTTTCATACCTAAGGTGGGACTAGAACTCACTGTCCCCTAGAACTGCCAGCCTCCTGGTTTTGAGACGAGCACCATAACCACCAGACCAGTTTGGTCTTCCTCAAACTGTTTTTCTTCAACTGGACCAGGATTTAGCAATAGCAATAGCACTTATGTACTGGTGATAGGAAGGCCATCTGGCTATTAAAACACCCTGCTAGTTCTATTCAGTTGCCCACACTCCACCCCATATAGGATTATGGGATCGTTAAATGAAGATAATCATGATCATGATGATTGAGACCAAGGGTCTTCGTACTTAAAAGCTTCAAGACTTGTGGACTTCAACTCCCAGAATTCCTGAGCTAACATGACTGGAGGAGGAATTCTGGGAGTTGAAGTCCACACGTCTTAAAGCTGTCAAGTTTGAAGACCTCTGACATACTGTTTCACAGTGCTTCACTACCTTCTCTGAGCTGTTTAGAGTCAGCCTCTCGCCCCCAACAATCTGGGTCCTCGTTTTACTGACCTCGGAAGGATGGAAGGCAGAGCCAACCTTGAGCCGGTCAGGATCAAACTGCTGGCAGTGGGAAGAGTCAGCCTGCAATGCTGCATTCTAACCACCAGGGCTTCTGAAAGCACAATACTGGTACTATCACTTTATGTAGAAGGACAGGCAGAGCCTGAAGGCAGAGTCAAGAGAGTCATTACGTTCCCACAAATGGTCCAACCCCTCTTCAATTCCGTTGGCGCTTATCTAGCCCCAATTTGGTGCTGTCCGTTAGCTAACTTGATTCTTGTGTAGGAGTAGTCCTAGGCCTATAACCATTCATTTATTGACCATTCAAACAGCAATGGCAATAGCATTTAGACTTACATACTGTGCCATGGTCCACTGAGTCACGAGGAGTCGGACACAACTTAGGGATTAAGCAACTATTAACTATATTTTAGGAACACTAAAAGTCTGTAGAGATTCTCAGTCATCCAGGTCATGGTTGTCCCAAAGGAGCTTTTTCTGGAGGCAACTGGACTTTGTTTTTTTTTCTTTTGAAGACATTTCGCTTCTCATCCAAGAAGCTTCTTCAGCTCTGACAGGATGATGGGGAAGGGAAGGATTTATACTCCTTGCAGACAGCTGGTCATTTGCATCCTTTTAGAGGGTCGTTGAAGGACTTGGGGGGGTTATCTGTGTCCTCAGGGTCACCTTAGACTACAGGATCCATTTGCACTACTCAGGTGACCCTGAGGACCCAGATAAACTTCCAAGTGGCCTCAACGACCCTCTAAAAGGATGCAAATGACCAGCCATCTGCAAGGAATAGAAATCCTTCCCTTCCCCACCATCCTGCCAGAGCTGAGGAAGCTTCTTGGATGGGAAACGAAACGTCTTCAAAAGATGTTTATCTGAGGACCCAGATAAACTTCCAAGTGGCCTCAACGACCCCCTAAAAGGATGCAAATGACCAGCCATCTGCAAGGAATAGAAATCCTTCCCTTCCCCACCATCCTGTCAGAGCTGAGGAAGCTTCTTGGATGGGAAACGAAACGTCTTCAAAAGATGTTTATCTGAGGACCCAGATAAACTTCCAAGTGGCCTCAACGACCCCCTAAAAGGATGCAAATGACCAGCCATCTGCAAGGAATAGAAATCCTTCCCTTCCCCACCATCCTGTCAGAGCTGAGGAAGCTTCTTGGATGGGAAACGAACGTTTTAAAAGATGTTTATCTGAGGACCCAGATAAACTTCCAAGTGGCCTCAACGACCCTCTAAAAGGATGCAAATGACCAGCCATCTGCAAGTAATAGAAATCCTTCCCTTCCCCACCATCCTGTCAGAGCTGAGGAAGCTTCTTGGATGGGAAACGAAACGTCTTCAAAAGATGTTTATCTGAGGACCCAGATAAACTTCCAAGTGGCCTCAACGACCCCCTAAAAGGATGCAAATGACCAGCCGTCTGCAAGGAATAGAAATCCTTCCCTTCCCCACCATCCTGTCAGAGCTGAAGAAGCTTCTTGCATGAGAAGCAAAACGTTTTCAAAAGAAAACAAAAACAAAAAAGTCCAGTTGCCTCCAGAAAAAGCGCCTTTGGGACCATTCTTGGGGACCTTCCAATGGGGAAGGATTTTTGCTTGGCTTTTGAGCCAGACCCGAGCTCTGTCGTCCTTAAAAGTCCTTCTTTCGGGGACAGTCCCATCTTCTCCCTTCACCCTCGCGTCCTCCTTTTTCAACAAGAGCCTTTTCAGGGAGGAAAAAATGAAAATGCAGAAAGCCCCGTTGATCACCTCGGGCTTAGACAATGGCTTGTTTCTGAACAAGCCCTGTTCTTGTTTACAGCGCTGAAAGGTTTTCTGTTGGCTTGCAAAGGCTGGCAAGACATTGGGGGACACGGTGGGCACTCGATGCCAAATCCCATTGCTTTCCTCTGAGTTCTTAGGGCTGTTTTCTTGCCTTTGCGCCTTGAATAAAGCGTCCAAAATCATATGCTCCAGTAACCCATTCGATTTCCCCACCACCACCACCTCCTCTTCTCTCTTCTCATTTATCCATCTGTTAAAGAGGCTCTTCCAGCAATCATTCAATTTGCTTCAATCGGTTACCAAGGGAGCGCTCGAGTCGTAGAAAACTTTCCCCAATTTGTTAGCATTCATGGACGCGGATTATAAACCCGGGGGGGGGGGAGCTGGCTGGAAAAATGATCACATTCGTTTACCGACAGGCATCATCCCTCTCATTCGGCAGAGGTACGAACAAATCGCTTTTCGCAGAGAAGGGAGGAAGGAAGGGAAAATATTTGGCTTCTTGGTTAAGGCACCAGGCTGGAAAGCGGGAGACGGTGAGTTGTAGTCCTGCCTTAGGCACGAAAGCCAATTGGGTGACTTTGGGCCAATCACCAGGAGACGATGGGTTCCAGTCCCTCCTTAGCCATGAAAGCTGACTATCACCAGGAGACCAATCACCAGGAGACTGTGAGTTCTAGTCCCGCCTTAGGCATGAAAGCTGACTGGGTGACCTTGGGCCAATCACCAAGGAGATGGTGAGTTCTAGTCCCGCCTTAGGCATGAAACCTGTCTTGGTGACCTTGGGCCAATCAACAGGAGACGGTGAGTTCTAGTCCTGCCTTAGGCATGAAACCTGTCTGGGTGACCTTGGGCCAATCAACAGGAGACGGTGAGTTCTAGTCCTGCCTTAGGCATGAAAGCTGTCTTGGTGACCTTGGGCCAATCACCAAGGAGATGGTGAGCTCTAGTCCCACCTTAGGCATGAAAGCTGACAGGGTGACCTTGGGCCAATCACCAGGAGACGGTGAGTTCTAGTCCCGCCTTAGGCATGAAAACTGACAGAGTGACCTTGGGCCAATCACCAGGAGACTGTGAGTTCTAGTCCCACCTTAGCCATGAAAACTGAGAGAGGTGACTCCCTCTCTCTCAGCCCAAACCACCTCACAGGATTGTTGTTATGGGGAAAATAGGAGGGAGGTATGTTAGATCTGTTCGCTGCCTTGAGTTATTTGTAAAAATAATAAAGGCCAGATGCAAATGAATAAAGGTAGGCCAAGCTAAACTTTCTACATCTTAACCCTGGGAAACGTTTTGTATCTTTTTATGGGGTTGTAAGAGAAAGCTGATCTCAGCAGTCAAGGTTGGAGAAAATCTAAGAACGGAACCTTTTGTTTGGACTAAACTCAACTTCCTATTTTTATTTGATTGTTGGCTTTAGGGCAGTGGTGGCTAATCTTTTTGGGCTCATGTGCCAAAAATTGTCCACGTGTTTGCACGCTCGTGCTCGCGTGCCAGCACCCAGAAAGCAATGTGCATGCCCCCATGTCCCCTACGCATGTGTGCGCAATCCCACCCACCCACCCACCCACCCACACTGCCCCCTTACCTGTACTGCACCTCACAGCTGATTTGGTTTGGTTTGCTTGAGGAAGCTTTGCAGGCTTCTACAAGCTTTGTAGGCCGAAATCTAACCCCGTTTCATCACTTCCTGTTTTTCTGAAAATACCGGAAGTGACGAAACGGGGCTAGTTTTCGGCCTGCAAAACTTGTAGAAGCCTGCAGAAGCCTTCCTCAAGCCTTTGGGAGGCCTCAAACCAGCCAAAATCAGTTGTGGGCTGCAAGAGTGAGGTTTGCCTGAAGCTTGCATGCTGGCACAAATGGTTCTGCATGCCACCTGTGGCACATGTGCCATAGGTTCGCCATCACCCTGCAGTTTTCTTAGGAAATATTTTCAGAAGTGGTTTGCCATTGTTTTCTTCCTAAAGCTGAGATAGAGGGGCTGGCCCACCTGGCTTTGTGTCCAAGGCAGGACTAGAACTCACTGTCTCCTGATGACTGGCCCGAAGTCATCAAGCTGGTTCTTGTGCCTAAGGTGGGACTAGAACTCACCATCTTCTGGCGATCGGCCGAAAGACACCCAGCTGGCTTCTGTGCCTAAGATGGGACTAGAACTCACCGTCTCCTGGTGATTGGCCCAAAGACACTGAGTTGCAGGTTGTATGCCTAAGGTGGGACTCAGTCTCCTGGTGATCAGACCAAGGTCACCCAGCTGGCTTTTGTGCCTAAGGCAGGATTAGAACTCAAATTCTCCCAGTCTGTAAATCAACACCTTTCCCATTAGACCAAACCGGCTCTGTATTTAATCAATTACTGATCCATAAAAAGGAACTCTTCACTGGGTTGGGGAGCTATTTGACATTTCTTTGGAAGGGAAAAAAAAGAGAGAAGCTTGCATTTATCACGGTGGATTTCCAATATGTTGAGACACATAATAAGTGCCTTTTGGATAACTGCATTGAAAGCTGCTGAGGGGAGTTTCTATGCATCAATAGCCCGACTCTCTATCTTTAAAAGCAATTTTTCACATCACTCTTCAATTATCCTTTGTGCCAGTAGGCAGTTGTCTGCAAAGATTTATTTTATCACTGCGAATCAGACCTTCCACCGCAAATTTCTCTCAGCACGGCTCTAATTTTCAAGGGGAAGCTAACAGGAAAAAGTCGAAGTGAGGACAATTAACAGAAAGGAGGAAAAACCCACCTCAATTATGCTTTATACAGGCAGTCCTTGACTTACGACTGCAATCGGCGACGGAATTTCCAGCGAAATTTCCAGCGACGGAATTTCTACGGCCTTTTCCCCACCGTTGTCAAGGAAATCCCGGCAGCCGTTAAAGCCAGTCACTCGGCCGCTAAAAAAATTAAAACCTGGCTTAAGTTGACTGGGTTTGCGTTAGGGTGACGACTGTGACCGTCATAATTATGAAGCGGTTGCGCAAGCATCTGAACTTCGATCCAATGCCCTTGGAATGGTTGTGTGTGTGAACAATGATCGTGTGTCACTTTTTCCAGTGACTTCAAACGGTCACTAAATGAACTGTGGTTAAGTGCAGGCAGTCCTCGACTTACAACAGTTCATTTAGTGACCGTTCAAAGTTACGACGGCACTGAGAAAGGCGACTTACGACCCGGTTTTCATAGTTACGACTTCTGTAGCATCCCCATGGCCACCTGATCAAAATTCACACCCTTGGCAACTGCTTCACATTTACGACCGTTGCAGTGTCCCAGGGTCACGTGATCACCTTTTTGCGACCTTCTGGCAAGCAAACTCAACGGGGAAGACGGATCCGCTTAACAACCGGTTGACTGACTTATCAACTGCCGTGATTTGCTTAACAACTGCGGCAAGAAAGGTTGTAAAATGAGGCAAAACTCACTTATCGCATGTCTGTTGTGGTTCGCCGGCAGCAGGTGCGGACAGCTGAGGTCTCGGAGAGCGAGGACTCGCATGAGAGGCCTGTGTGTGATGCAGGGATGGGGCCAGGACCATCAGGGAGTGGAGTGCTGCCTTTGGAGATTGTGGAGGCTGGCAGCAGTGATGAAGAGGCCCCCGAGGAGCCTGTGCCTAGTGCGCGTGCGCGCAGGGCTGCTCGAAGGAAAGAGCAGCTGCAGCAGCACAGGCGACTCAGGAGTAAGACTGCAAGGTAATGGCCCCTCCCTGAGAAGATAAAAGCCAGCTGAGAAACTGCAGTTCTTTGCAGGAAGCAAAGAAGTTTTTGCACTCGAGCCTGGTGGACGTTAGAATATCTGAGTTGGTGTTTGGAGAATCTCTGATTTATTCTTTAGGAACTTTATCTGGTGTTCTTGGCCGCCTTGCAAAAACTTAGCAAGGCTCTTTCTTATCGGAGCTAATTAATTGGAAGCAGCCTTTTATCTGTGAAGAAACAGGATTCGTAAATGAAACAGTAAAAGCTTGTGCTGCTACCTTTGTCTTGGGTTTGCTCTCTTGGAACCAGGTTTGGGTCAGAACAGTGTCTCATATAACAACCGAAATTCAGGAGTCAATTGTGGTCGTAAGTCAAGGACTAGCTGTATTTCCTTTCCAGAGTCCTAAATTCTTTTAACCAGAAAATTCAGGGAGATATTCACAGATGCCTGGAAAGTACCTCATGTTGAACTGTTCAGAACCATCAAACTAACATCAGGGGCTAACAAACATCAGGAGCTAACCACAAGAAACGTTTTATGACATTTGTGTATTCTGTCATAAAATGCTTTGCGATCATTTTTATACCATAAAAGATTTGATTAAAAAATGGCCACAGTTCAACGACAAGGGGTTCCCGATTTTTGGATGCATTATGTAAGTTAGTCTGTTGGAGGTTCCTTCCTTAAAAAAACAATTGTTGCCCTGGGATGTACCACCTTTCTCAGTTAAAGGTTACAGACATGAGAATAATAAAGTGATTAGAGTTGGAAAAGGACTTTGGAGGTCATCTAGTCCAACCCCCTGCTCAAGCAGGAGACTCTATACCATTCCAGACAAATGGTTGTCCAATCTCTTCTTGAAAACAGTGTTTTCAAGTGTTGGAGCATCTACAACTCCTGGTTGCAAGTAAGTTCCAATGATTAATGGTTCTCACTGTCAGGAAATTTCTCCTTAGTTCTACGTCGCTTCTCTCCTTGATCAGTTTCCACCCGTTGCTTCTTCTCCTGCCTTTGGGTGCTTTGGAGGATAGGTTGACCCCTCTCTTATCTGTGGCAGCCCCTCAAATATTGGAAGACTGCCATCCTGTCACCCCTGGTCCTTAACAGAATAACAGAGTAGGAAGGGACCTTTGAGGTTCTCTAGTCCAACCCCCTGTTCAAGCAGGAGGCTCTGTACCATTTCAGACAAATAGTTGTCCAATCTCTTCTTAAAAGCCTCCATTGATGGAGCACCCATGTCTTCTAAAGGCAAGGAGTTCCACTGATTAATGGTTCTCACTGTCAGGAAATTTCTTCGTTCCAGGTTGGTTCTTTCTTCGATTGGTTTCCACCCGTTGTTTCTTGTCCTGCTTTCTGGTGCGTTGGCTTGACCCCCTCTTCTTTCTGGCAGCCCCTTAGATATTGAAATATTGCTATCATGTCAAGTTTAAGTAGGATGGATGGATGGATAGATGGATGGATGGATGGATGGATGGATGGATGATGGATGCATTGAGGGATAGATAGATAGATAGATAGATAGATAGATAGATAGATAGATAAATGGATGGATGGATGGATAAATGGGTGGATGGTTAGGTAGGTAGGTAGGTAGGTAGGTAGATAGATGGATAGATAGATAGATAGAGGTAGATAGATAGTTGTATAGCTGTAGATGGATGGATGGATGGAGAGATAGATAGATGAATGGATGGATGGATTGAGGGAGGGATAGATAAATGGATGGATAGATGGATGGATGGATAGATAAAATAGTTGGATGAATGTAGATGGATGGATGGAGAGATAGATGGATGGATGGATAGATAGATAGTTGGATGGATGATGGATGTAGATGGATGGATGGATGGATAGATGGATGGATGGATGGATGGATAGATAAATAGTTGGATGGATGATGGATGAATGTAGATGGATGGATGGATGGAGAGAGATGGATGGATGGATGGAGGATGGATGGATATAGATGGATGGATGGATGGATGGATGGATGGATGATGGATGCATTGAGGGATAGATAGATAGATAGATAGATGGATGATAGATAGATAGATAGATAGATAGATGACGGATAAATGGATGGATGGTTAGGTAGATAGATAGACCGATAGATAGATAGATAGATAGATAGATAGATAGATAGATAGATAGATAGTTGTATGGCTGTAGATGGATGGATGGATGGAGAGATAGATAGATGAATGGATGGATGGATTGAGGGAGGGATAGATATAGATAAATGGATGGATGGATAGATAGATAAATAGTTGGATGAATGTAGATGGATGGATGGAGAGATAGATGGATGGATGGATAGATAGATAGTTGGATGGATGATGGATGTAGATGGATGGATGGATGGATGGATGGATGGATAGATGGATGGATGGATAGATAAATAGTTGGATGGAGGAGGGATGGATATAGATGGATGGATGGAGAGAGAGATGGATGGATGGATAGATAGATAGTTGGATGGATGATGGATGTAGATGGATGGATGGATGGATGGATGGATAGATGGATGGATGGATAGATAAATAGTTGGATGGAGGAGGGATGGATATAGATGGATGGATGGAGAGATAGATAGATAAATAGTTAAATTAGTAATATGGCTGTTAAGTGTATCGGGTTTTTTCCTATTGACTACTTGCCAAAGGATTGCAAAAGGGGGACACCAAAACAGAACATATATGTACATGCCAGAGGCCAAGCGTCTGAATTTTGATCACATGACCGTGGGGAATGCCACAATGGTCATAAGTGTGAAAAACACTTTTTTCAGTGCCCTTGTAACTTGGAACGGTCACTAACTGAAGTGTTGTAAGTCGAGGACTGTTGTATGAAGCTAGAAAAAGGTCCGGTTGAAGCATATCACAAGAGGCATTTTAGAAAACCTTTTAGGATATAAAATCGGTCAGATCATTTTATGATAGAATACAAAAATGTCATAAAACAACCCCCACTGGAGCATCTCGACGGTGGACTGATCAAAATTCAGATGCTTGGCAACTGCTTCATATTTATGATGGTTTGCAGTCTCCTGGGGTCATAGGATTTACCTACTGCGTGCAACCTTCTGACAATCAAAACCAATGGGGATTCACTTAACAACCAAGTGACTAACTGGACAACTGCAGGGATTCCCTTAACGACTTGCGGCAAGGAAGGTCATAAAATGGGGCAAAATTAACAGATAATCAGAGTTGGAAGGGACCTTGTAGGTCATCTAGTCCAACCCCCCCCAACCCAAGCCGGAGACCCTACACCATTTCTGACAGATGGCAGTCCAGTCTCTTCTTGAAGTTCCCACAACTTCCAAAGGCAATTCTGTTGCATTGGTTGATTGTTCTCAGTGTCAGAAAATTCCTCCTTATTTCTAGGTTGAATCCCTTCTTGTTCAGTTTCCATCCATTATTCCTTGTCTGGCCTTCAGGTGCTTTAGAAAATAGCTTGACCCCCTCCCCTCTGTGGCAAATCGATTGCATGGCTTTTGTCTCGCTCAGCAACAGAAATGTTGGTCTCCATTTGCAGCCGTAAGTCGAGGACTGCCTATATCTGTGAGGGGGGGCGGAATGACCCCACAGATCACGACTTGTCTAGTTTAAGGAATAAAACTAGCCGTCTGTTGAATTTCACACTCCTGATCTCCTTTTTTAAAGAGACAAATTCAGTTGACAGGTTTGTGTGTCTGTCTGTCTCTGTAAGACCTTCTCCTTTTTCCAAACCCTTCCTTTCCATGGTGAACCCATTCCACTTAAAACAAGGAAGATTCTCACGGTAATTTTTTTTTAAAAAAACCATCCTTTTAACTAAACCTCCTTCTGATTATGGTAGCTCATGTAATTAAACTGCTGCCAGGCTGAGAACGAGGACATGACAGAAGAGCTGATTCAGAAAACAGGTTTGCTAAACCACGAAGTACCAAGACGAGAGGCCAAAAAATATTATTTCTCTACCACCTGAATCAAAGAAGAAGTCACCGCAGGAACAAACAGGCCCCCAACCGAAAATCTTATTTTACTACTGGAATAGCCTCTAGCATCTTTCATTTTATACAGTGGACACTTCACTGGTTTTTTTCAACACGCTGAGCCTATTTTTCGAACAGCCCTTCATCTCTCTGATCAGAGAAGGAGGGAAAAAAATAACCTCCCAACCATGTTGCACAGCCAGACAGACAGACAGCCAGGATGGAAACACAGAACCAAAACATCTGGGACCAATATGGGGTTAAGTCTGTAAGGGAAAACACCCCATCTGTCTCTTGCCCCGGTGCTTCAAAATCCTCAGTTCAAATTTTAGGCCAATTTTAGGCACCCAGTTACACCCAGCTGTAACGGGGAGCACAAATGCCTCCCCACCCTGCCTGCTGGGTTTAGGAGTACCTCTCCTGAGAGGGTGGGTGGCTGGGAATTCTAGTTCAGCCGCACGTCAGATCTTGCAAATGCGCTTCGACAACCGGCCCGATTCCTCATGGTTTGAATTCTCCATTTCATTGCTCGCTAAAAGGCTAATCGGATATGCATCAGTCCGAGGGAGAAACGAGAAGGGTTTTGTTGGGTTCCCCAAAGGGGGTGCCTCCAACTGCCCCTCTCAAATCACTCACTGTCAAATTAACTCGGTTAAGAAGATTCCCCACCTCTCCTCCTCGCCTAATTCATCCCGGCAGGATTTTCCCACCTGGATGGGGAATGTTAGCCTCATTTGAGCCAGCTTTCCTTCCCCCCTGTTTTCAGAGCAAAGCAAAGCGAAGCTGAAATTAGGAAATTTGGATTATTCCCTCGGCCAGGTTGAGCTCCGATCCCAATAGGAAGACGGAAAGATTTGATTAGTCCCGTTTCCTGGGATGAAATAATGCCATCCATCCGGGCTCTTGTGTGCCCATGTTCAAGTCATTATTTTAAACCACCTGCGGGTCTTGAGTTGGGCAGCCGCATTAAATTGGTTGGAATCAAGAAATAAAATAAAGGCACAAACGACACTGTTCACACACACCAATTTTTTGCAAATCTGCAATGTATAAACGGCTAGGCAGCATGCCATGTCAATCTAAGTTTGTATGCATTTTTTAAAAAAATATATGTACCTCTTTTTAATTTTTTGGCCTGTTTTTAAATTTTGTTTTGTGCCTATTTTGCCAGCCATTAATCTATTTAAACCCAGGGCGAATTTCCTGCTTTCTCCCAGGCACCATTTCCCTCCATTCCCCCCATCTTTTCCTGAAATCTAATCTCCCCCTCCCTTGTAAACAGGGGTATTTAATCTATTTATTTATTTTGCAAGCATCCTTTCACCTTCAGGTCACCCTTTGCAAGGAGGGGAAAAAAAAATCTTATTAGAGATATCAAATTCCAACCCTGAGTCCTTTCATCTCAGGATTATCTACAGAGATAGGACTATAGATAAGAACCTTTTAATATATTTTTTGTTCTTTTAGCAATACGTGGGGAACTCCAGGGCTTCTGGAATCTTTTCTTTTCTTTTTTTTTTAAACATAAAATGCAATGTGCTTTGGTAACCAGATTAGAATCGCTGACATCCAGCCATCCTTTCCTATTAACGTCAAGGCTCAATTCCAAAAAAAGTAACAGCAGGGAAGAGTCTCTCTTTAAACTAGCCGGGATGCCTTTCCTCCCTCAGGCAATATCGATCAATTTCCTTCCATGACTCTCTCTCTCTCTGTGTGTATGTGTGTGTGTGTGTGAGAGAGAGAGAGAGAGAGATGTCCCACAGTAAAAATAGACTGAAGAAAATCAGAAATAAACAGCAATAAAGGGAGAATGCAAATCCACTCCAAACCGAGATTTATACATGCAGGTGAAAATGCAGAGATGGAAAACACTGGAAGTCACAAGCGGGAGCTGAAAATTTTAAAATGTGCCAGAAGGATTTTCTGCACAGAGTCAAATAATTGATTTCCCCTTGCATAGCTAGAGAAGATTGGAAGAAGAGGAAGCAGATTACACTCTGCAAATGCTCAGGGGTACTCTTGATTTCTGAAAGGGCTAAAGCTATCCTTTGAGCCTTATTGCTGGATAATTCTGTGTGTGCATATTTTCATGTTCTCTCTCTCTCTCTCTTTGTGTGTGTGTGTGTGTGCATATGCATATATATCATACATGAAAATATGCATACACACAGAATTATCTAGCAATTATGTGTGTGCACATTTTCATGTGCAATATGTACATACACACACATACATGTACATACACGCATATATATTGTACATGAAAATATGCACACACACAGAATTATCTAGAAATTATCTCTGTGTGAATATTTTCATGTGCAATATATATACATGTGCATACATATATGTGTGTATGTATATATTGCACATGAAAATGTGCACACACGTAATATATATATGCATATATATTGCACATGAAAATATGCACACACAAAATTATCTAGCAATCAGGCTAAAAGGACAGCTTTTAACTCAAGAGTACCCCTGAGCACATACACACACAAACACATACAAACAGTGCATCTATCTCTGTGTGTGTGTGTGTGTGTATGTGTGTGTGTGTGTGTGTCTATATATACTGAGCAGGCTTGGACTAGAAGACCTCCAAGGTCCTTTCCAACTCGGTAATTCTGTTAAAATATACACACATACACACACACTGTGCCTATATATGTATGTGTGTATATGTATATATATACATACCCACACACACTGTATAAACACACACACACACACATACTGTATAGACATTTACACACACACACACACACACATATACTGTATAGACATTTACTTACACACACACACACACACACACACACACACAAAATGCCTGTATAGTTTCCGTTTGATTAGCAATTCATGTATTCAGGGAAAAATATTGGGCTCCAAGGACTAGATTTCCATGGGGTCAAGGCCAGGGTGAAGTGGGGGCATAGAAAGGGGGTACCTTACCCCCACCCATGATTTTGGAGGTAGAACCAAAGCTCATCTTTCTCATGCCAAGTGGAAAAGATAAAACGGATCCATTCTGGGTACAGGCAGACGAATATCCTTTTTTTTTCTCAACCCCCATCTGAAAATGTGGCTGGGGAACTCTGATTCCCATCATCCACAGATGGTCCCCATCTTTTGCAGGGTTCCTGGTTGGGGAAGGGTGGGGGGGGCTGGTTCTTTAGTGGTGTTTAGCCTAATGGTCAGCTGAAATTGATCTCCCCTCTTGGGGTGGGTGGAAATTAAGTGATTTTAATACCAGCCCTGTTGGGTGTCCTGTTCCAAATTTTTTTGGGGGGGGGCTTTCGTTTGTATTGGGGAGGGGGACAAGAGGGAAAAATCGAGGGTTTGGGGACCCTTTTGAACTGGGAGAGAGAAGGAAGGAGGTGATCAAAGCATGGAACCTGATTGCGATGACGATCTGTGTAAGAATGCAGGTTTTATTCCAAAGTATTTTCTGCCTTGGCAGAAAGGCAATCTGGCTTTTGCAGGGGGCGGGGCGGGATGTATAGAGAGGGGTAGGGGAGAATGGGAGGTGGAGTCCAACCTGCCGCAAGGCAGCCTCTCCAGATGGGGCTGGACCTCCTGAGAGAGATGGGGTGGTGTATGGATACTGTAGTCTATAGATCCTGCTGGGAACCTTCTCCCACTGACAATGGGTGGGCTGGGATTCCCAAGCAGGGGAGGGTGGGATTTGGAGTCCCAATGCTCTGCCAAGCAGCCTCTCCAGACTGAGGTAGACCTCCTGAGTGAGACGGGGGGGGGTATATGGGTAGTGTAGTCTCTGTACCCTGCTGGGACCCTCTCCACCAAGCAGTGGAGTGTGGGTGATGTGGTCCCCCACCTTTTCCCCATATGCAGGGCAAGAGATCCCCAATGGGAGAATATGGGTGATGTAGTCCCCCACCTTTTCCCCATATGCAGGGCGAGAGATCCCCAATGGGGGAGTATGGATGCTGTAGTCCCTCACCCTTTCCCGATATGTAAAAGGAACTAGAGGTCCAAGACAGGGGAGTATGGATAGTGTAGTCCCCTCCCAAACAACCTCTCCCAAGTCGGGAGTATGGATACTGTAGTTCCCCCCCCCAAACAACCTCTCCCGAGTCATGGGGCTACAGCCTTCTCCATGGGATCTGGAGTCCAAACCCTCCCACCTGACCGATCTTCCTTACCCGGAGACATCGCGCGCTTCCCACCACCCCAGTCAGCGGCGCCCCGGGAAGCCTTTCCCCACCCCGCCAGCAGCGGCGCCTGGGAGCCGGAATCCCGGCTCTCTCTCCCCCCCTCCCCACAAAGCCCATCATCCCCGGCACTCACTACTTGTAGAGCTGCTGCAGGCAGAGGTCCAGGCACTCGCCTTCCACCTCCTCCTCGGTGATGTGCTCCGAGAGCGGCCGGGGCAGCGAGGGCAGCGGAGGCAGCGGCACCGGCGGGCAAGGGCTGGCCGGGCGAGGCGGAGGAGGCGGCGGCGGCGGCGCTGGCTCGGCCGGAGGAGCCTCCTCGGGCTCGGCGTCCCCGGGAGGGCTGGCTCCGTCCGGTCCGGACCCTTCCTGCTCCTCCTCCTCCTCCTCGTCTCCATCATCCTCCGCTCCAGCTGTGGCTGCCTCCTCATCCTCATCCTCCTCTGCATCTTCATCCTCATCCACTTCTTCTTCCCCGCCCGCGGTGGCTTCTCCGTCCCCGCCAGGCGGAGGAGGCGGCGGTGGCGGTTCTTCTCCTTCCCCGGCTTCGTTGCCGGCCGCTGCAGCCGCCGCCGCTCCTTCGCCGCCGCCCGCGGAGGAGGAGGAGGCGGCGGAGGAGGGCGACGCGGGCGCCGGGCTGTCGGCCGCCGCTTCGAATGGTCCGCGGAACTCGCCCAGGAAAGCCTCCAAGAAGCGGCGGTAAGTCCGCTCCTCCGCGCTGCTGCTGCCGCCGCCGCAGGGGCCGCCCGCGGCCATCGCTCCTCCGCACGCACGCCCGGCCGGCAGCCACCGACCGACCCCACAGCCCGAACCCAGCGCCAGCCAGCCAGCCAGCCAGCCAGCGAGCGCGCAGCGCGCCCCCGACCCGCCGGCCGGAATCCCCGAGCCCCGCCTCCTCCTCCTCCGCGCCCGCGCGCCCGCCCGCTAAGCAGGGAGGGAGGGAGGGAGAGGAAGCGCGCGTGCCCGCGCCCGGCTTGCTTCTTCCCCGCGGGAGGGGGGGCTTTCCTCCTCTCCTCCTCCTCCTGCCCCCTCCCTTCCCTTTCCAATGGGGAAGGGGGCGTGCAATCCTCTCCTCCCCCTCCCCCCTCTTACCGAGGGGCGAGGGGGCGTGCAAGCCCCCTCCTCTCTTCCCGGACGCTGCAAAAAGGGAGAGCCCCCCCTTTCCTTTACCAAAGGGTGAGGGGTGGGCGTGTGTGTAATCCCCCTCCCCTTCTCTACTCCCGGATTCTTGCAAGAGGGGCGGAAAACCTTTTCCAAGCGGGCAAAGGATGTGCGAGTCCCCCTCCTGCCACCCACCACTTCCCGGACTCTGAAAGAAGGGAGACCCCCCTTTCCAAGGGCGGGAGGGGGGCGTGCAATCCCCCCTTCCTCCCTCTCTCCACCCCCCCACTCTGCAAAAAAGGAGAGCCCCCTCCCCACGTTTACTGAGGGGGGAGGGGCGTGCAAACTCCCTCCCCTCCTCCTCCCTCCCACCTTTTCCTCGGACTCAGCGAGAGAGACTGCCCCTTTCCAAGCCGGGAAGGGGGCGTACAATCCCTCTCCCCCACTTCTCCTCCTCCCCTCCCTCCCTCTCCCCCTCCCATTCCAAAAGAGAGACTCTTGTCTTTCCAAGAGGGGGCATGCAATCCCCCTCCCCTCCTTCTCCTCCCTCCCCTCGGACTCTGGAGAAACACACACACACACACCCTTTTGAGGAGACATGGGCATGCGATTCTCTTCTACTGCAGCTTGCAGAGAAAGACAAGCTCACACACACACACACACACAGAAACACACGGGCCGCTGGGGGATTCAGATTCCCATCATCCACAGACCACAGCCACATTTCTCCCCATCTTGAGACTCTTGAAAGAGTGCAGAGAAGAGCAACCAGGATGATTAGGGGCCTGGAGGCTAAAACAGATGATGAACGGTTGCAGGAACTGGGCCTGGCTAGTCTAGTGAAGAGAAGGACCAGGGGAGACAGGAGAGCAGTCTTCCAATATTTGAGGGGCTGCCCCAGAGAGGAGGAAGGGGTTAAGCTTTTTTCCAAAGCCCCCAAAAGGCCAGACAAGGAATAATGGATGGAAACTGAACAAGGAGAGATTCAACCTGGAAATAAGGAGAAACTTTCTGACAGTGAGAACAATCAACCCATGGAACAGAAGTTGCCCTCGAAAGTTGTGGCAGCTTCATTACTGGAGGCTTTCAAGAAGAGACTGGACTGCCATTTGTCAGAAATGGTGTAGGGTCTCCCGCTTGGGTGGGGGGTTGGACTAGATGACCTACAAGGTCCCTTCCAGCTCTGTTAATCTGTTAATCCTTTGCAGGGCGACTGCTGCTTGGAGAAATGGATGGTGCCTGGTCCTTTTTTTTTTTATAATTACATTTATATGCCGCCCTTCTCCGAAGACTCAGGGCGGCTTACAATTTTTGGGATACAACCCAATGCACTCAGCAATAGCCTTCATTCCATTGTATATGCCTGCTTATTTCTAAGCGGCATTTTTACAAAGTCAGCTCGGCAGTTTCCACTCTTCCTGGATGAAGCGGACTACCTGGATCCGTACCAATCAGGCTTCCGACCCGGTTTCAGCATGGAGACGGCATTGGTCACGCTGATGGATGATCTCTGGAGGGCACAGGACAGGGGTTTTTCCTCTGTCCTGGTCCTATTAGATCTCTCAGCGGCTTTCGATACCATCGACCATGGTATCCTTTTGCGACGCCTCGGGGGTTGGGAGTGGGGAGCACCATTCTTCAGTGGTTCGCCTCCTACCTCTCGGGGCGGTCGCAATTGGTGTTGGTGGGGGCAGAGGTCGACCCCAGGGTGCTTTCTTGTGGGGTCCCTCAGGGGTCGGTCCTCTCCCCTCTTCTATTTAACATCTACATGAAGCCGCTGGGTGAGATCATCCGTGGTTTCGGGGTGAGATTCCATCAGTACGCAGATGACACCCAGCTGTACATCTCCACCCCAAACCAGATCAGTGATGCCCTCTCCCTGATGACCCGGTGTTTGGATGCGTGATTTGGATGAGCGGAACATGCTTCGACTCAACCCGGCCAAGACTGAGTGGCTGTGCATACCGGCATCTCGCCCAGTCAGGAACATCCATCTTTGGCCATAGGGGAGAGGTGTTGCCCCGTGGATAGGGCGGAATCTGGGGGTCCTCCTGGATGTACAGCCGGTTGGAGGAGCAGGTGGGGGCGTCGCCAGGGGCCTTTGCCCAGTTCCGCCTTGTTCATCAGCTTAGCCCATTTCTGGACCGAGATGCCCTGCACAGTCACTCACGCCCTTGTTACCTCTAGACTTGACTGCTGCAATGCTCTCTATTTAGGACTGCCCTTGCATACCATCCAGAGACTGCAGCTGGTGCAGAATGCGGCGGCATGGGTGGTGATGGGAGTTTCCGATTCTCCCATATTACCCCCTCCTGCACGGCCTGCATTGGTTGCCAGTTGCACTCGGGTGAGATTCAGGTTTTGGTTTTAACATACAAAGTCCTTCACAACATGGGTCCTCAATATCTAAGGGAGTGACTCCTGCCGATATTGAGTGCCAACCGCCCTGTGCGAGCACACAGGCAAGGACTCCTCGGGTCCGTCAGCAAGTCAATGTCGGCTGGCGGTCCCCGTGACGAGCCTATTCTGTCGCGGCCCCTGACCTCTGGAACCAACTGCCCCTGGAGCTCCGCCTGGCCCCTGACCTCCGCACCTTCCGCCATGATCTGAAGACCTGGTTGTTCGACCAATCCGGGCTGTGATCCCTCCCTGGGGGGCGGGATGGATTTTTTAGATTATTTTAAATTATTGTAAATTTTAGATTCGTAACTTTTTGGGCTTGTGAATGGTTTAATTCTTTTTTAATTATTTATTGTCGTTGTTTTTAGTTGTGAGCCGCCCCGAGTCTTCGGAGATGGGGCGGCATACAAGTCCAAGTAATAAATAAATAAATAAATAAAGTCAGCTTATTGCCCCCAACAATCTTGGGTCCTCAATTTACCTACCCCGAGAGGATGGAAGGCTGAGTCAACCTGAGCCTGGTGGAATTCGAGCCTGCACTAATTGCAGGCAGCTGGAACTTACGTGCTAGGCATTTAACAGCCTGCACCACCAAGGCTCCTTAAGTCTGTATCACTACCAAAAGGGTGCAGCACCCAGAAGGATGTGGAATAAGGGGACCCTCAAACTTTTTGCCTTCTTTTTCAGCTCCGAGTACTGGAAACAGGTGTTGGGGTGTTAAGCCTTTAGAAAATGCTCCAGAGCAACCCCCACCTGCTTGAGCAGGGGGTTGGGCTAGAAGACCTCCCAATGTCCTTCCAGCTCTATTCTGAACTGAACTGAACTGAACTTTCTTCCCCAGGAGTCAGGTGGATGTTTAATTACTCTAAAGGGCTCCTTTTAGGGGGAATATTTCTAACTGGACAAAGAGGAAAAAAATAGTTAAATGCAACTGAATTTTTCCTGCAAACTACAGAGAGTTCACAACTTACAAGCGTGTGTTTTAACAACCTTTTGAAGTTCACGGGGACACTGACAAAACTGACTTATGACCGTTTTGCACACTTAACGAGATCCGCAGGGTCATGTGATCAGAACTTACAGGCTGGGTCCCAAGATCACTGTGATTCCCCTCTTTTGTGACCTTCTGACAAGCAAAGCCAATGGGGAAGCCAGCTTCACTTAACAACCGCGTGGCTAACTTATCAACTGCAGAGATTCACTTAACATCTGTGGCAGGAAAGGTTGTAACATGGGACAAAACACACAACAAATGTCTCGCTTAACAACATAAATGTGGGGCTCAATTGTGGTCATAAGTCAAGGACTACCTGTACCGTTAGCAACTCAGGAGAATGCAGGTGCTTTGCATTTGATTTTTAGAATAGAACAGAACAGAATAGAAAATAGAATAGAATAGAACATAATAGAATTCTTTATTGGCCAAGTGTGATTGGACACACAAGGAATTTGTCTTGGTGCAAATGCTCTCAGTGTACATAAAAGAAAAGACACATTCGTCAGAGTCAAGAATCATAAGGTATAACACTTAAAAAGAGGGCTGTGAACCTATTTAGACCCCTCACATCCCGGACATAAACTGTTTCAACTCCTACCCTCAAAACGACACTATAGAGCACTGCACACCCGAACAACTAGATACAAGGAGAGTTTTTCCCCGAATCGTCATCACTCTGCTAAGTAATTCCCTCAACACTGTCCAACTATTTACAAAGTCTACACTACTATTACTATTAATCTTCTCATCACTCCTTATCACCCATCCCCTCCCACTTGTGATTGTAGGACTGTAATTTTGTCGCTTGCATCCTTACAATTTATATTGACTGTTTCCTAGTATGATTTGATTGCTGATTGTACCCTATGACTATTATTAAGTGTTGTACCTTATGATTCTCGACTCTTAACGAATGTATCTTTTCTTTTATGTATACTGTGAATATTTACACCAAGACAAATTTCTTGTGTATCCAATCACATTTGCCCAATAAAGTATTCAGTATTCTGTATTAGATCCTTAATAATAGTCATAGGGTACAATAAGCAATCAAATCATACTCGGAAACAGTCAATAGAAATCATAAGGGACAAAGTGACATACAAGCGACAAAGTTACAGTCACAAGTGGGAGAGGATGGGTGATAAGGAGTGATGAGAAGATTAATAGTAATAGTAGTGCAGACTTTGTAAATAGTTGGACAGTGTTGAGGGAATTAATTGTTTAGCAGAGTGATGGCATTCGGGGAAAAACTGTCCTTGTGTCTAGTTGTTCTGGTGTGAAGTGCTCTATAGCCTTGTTTTGAGGGTGGGAGTTGAAAGTTTACGTCCGGGATGTGAGGGGTCTGTAAATATTTTCACTACCCTCTTTTTGACTTGTGCAGTATACAGGTCCTCGATGGAAGGCAGGTTGGTAGCAATTGTTTTTGCTACAGTCCTAATTATCCTAATTATTTTTATTTTCTAAGCTGGAGAAACTATAGGGTGTGATCCAAAAATTATTCTACTTTTTTCCTTTATTATGAGTTAAGATGTTCACCGAAAAATTATTACAGGTTAAATGTGCATCTGGTCGTCCCATCTATTATCTTTATGTTTCCTTCCCTTATTTCAGCTGATGTTACAAAGTTGTGGCAATGCTTAAAAAAATAAATTTAAACCTTGTGGCGTAGGAAAAGAAAAGAAATATATTTAGGGACACACTGTTAGGTGTTTTAAGTGTACACTGGCTGAAGATTGGGTTAGATTTCACCTAAAAAAAGTTTGCAATGGAACAGTTTCTTTTCTTTTTTTGCTTATCACGATAAACCACAAATAAACAACCACTTACAAACGTAAACTCTGTTAGAAGCATCTGAATTATTTTGTTTCTCAACCTCTGCAATTTTGAACATGGGTGGACTTCAACTCCCAGCATTCCCAGGCTAGGAGTTGAATTCTGGGAGTTGAAGTCCACCCATCTTAAAGTCAAACCCATGTAGACAATCCCTCCCCCTATTCTGCAAGGCAGAATCGGATTTATTGATTATACTGGCTTACCTTCCTTCCTCCAGCTCGGCAGATCACTGGCTGAGCTGCTTGTGGCTGAATTAGCAGGGGTGTTCCTAGGATTATTATGGCCCTGGAGGGGGATTTCAGTCTCCCTGTTTGAACCCTGTGTCAGAGGTGGCTTTGGAATTCATGGCCAATTGTGGACAAGATGATCCAACTTACCAAGGGACTAACCCAGTGGTGGTATGCTACCGGTTCGAACTGGTTCAGCCGAACCAGTAGTAAAGAAAAAATACTACAGGTATGGCCGAACTGGTTCCTTCAACGATCAGCTGAGAGGATAAAAGAAGCAACTAGTTTTCCATTTCTTTATCCTCTCAGCTGGTTGGCATGTTAGAGATGCGCGTGCGCCAACATGTATGCGCGCAATCACCCACCGAACTGGTAGCGACCAAGGTAGGAACCCACTATTGGACCCACCTACAGTTGAGATCACAAACTAGATCTGTTTTTTGTCTCAGAGCAGTGGCATGCGGGTAATCCTCGTCTAAGGACCACAACTGAGGCCAACATTTCTGTTGCTAAGCGAGACGGTTTGGCAAAACCGTCGTATAATGCAGTCGTGCTGCAAACAGCCGTAAATACCGTCACGTTGCCAAGCCCCCAAAATGCAGTCAGGTAACTCTTTGATTGTGTGGGTGTGTAGGTCCTGGATTGTCGGAACAAGCTGTAAGTCCCCTTTGTCAGGTAGGTCATAACTTCAAACGGGCATAAGCAGGGGTGGGCTTCAAAAATTTTTAGCAATGGAGTGGGGTAGCCTAGTCGGCCTCCTGCACCATGGTGGGGGGTTTGCCCACCCCGGGCTCTGGAGGCTCCCTGGAAGCCAGAAACAGACCCATTGCCGGTCTTCCCAAACTTCTGGGAGGCGCATTTTTTGCCTTTCCTGAGCCTCTGTGCACGCCCTGCGCTTACCTGCATCCAAAACTGGCTGTGTGGGGACTCCTGGGGTGGGGCAGGGTGGACGGGGCCAGCCAGGGGTGGGGCAGGGTGGGCGGGGCCAGCCAGGGGCAGGGCAGGGTGGGCAGGGCCAGACAGGAGTGGGATATGGGGGTTCTCCGAGCTGCGCAGAATCTTAGCTAGGGGCTCTCCCGAACCCCCGCGAACCCCCAGCAGCCCAACCCCTGGGCGTAACCCGAGGACTGTCATTAATTGGGTGGCTCTGAGAGCTACGACAGGGAAATGTGGGGTTGACATCCACAGAGGAGAAGGACTGAAGAACGAGGGTGTGATCTCTCCCGTGGGAGGGGACTGGCATTAATCACACGCTCCTCTCCCCCCAAAACCCAGACCATTCGGAGTTACAACGGCACTGAAGAAGCTGATATGGCCGTTTTTCACTCTTACAACCGTGGCAGCATTCCTGTGGTCCTGTGATCAATATTGGGCAGCTGCCTCATATTTATGACAGTTTCAATCTCCATGTGATCACTTTCGGCAATCCTTCTGACAAGCAAAGTTAAGAAAGGGGAATTGAGATTTACTTAACAACCTTATTTATTTATTTATTTATTTGGATTTGTATGCCGCCCCATCTCTGGGGGTTGGGGAACTCGGAGCGGCTCACACAAAGAATCAAAATACAAAACATAAATACAAGGTGTTAAACATATAAAAGCCATCCAAATAAGTCCCTAAAATACAATAAAACCTAATTAATTAAAAAAGACCCCTACCAACCTCAATCCAGGCCGGCCTGTACAAACACTCACTTAACAACTGTCGCAAGGAAGGCTGTGAGATGGGGCAAAGTTTACCCAGCAGCAGCCTCGCTTAGAAATTCGGGGTTGAATTGTGGTCCTTCGTTGAGGACTACCTGTGTTTATTATTTACAGGTAGTCCTCCACTTACGGCCACAGTTGAGCCCAAAATTTATGTTGCTAACCGAGGCTTTTGTTAACTGAGTTTTTCCCCATGCTGTAACTTTTCTTGCCACTGTTGTTAAGCGAATCACTGCAGTGGTTAAGTTAGTAACACGGTTGTTAAGTGAATCTGGCTTCCCCATGGACTTTGCTCATCAGAAGGTCGCAAAAGGGGATCACATGATCCCGGGAACACTGTGACTGTTATAAATACGAACCAGTTGCCAAGCATCTGAATTTTGATCACGTGACCATGGGGACACTGAGTCGGTCGTAAGAGTGCAAAAACGGTCACAAGTCGCTTTTTTCAGTGCTGTTGTGATGTTGAACGGTCACTGAATGAACAGCTGTAAGTCGAGGACTAGTTGTATTTATTAAATTTACTAGCTCTATACCTGTGTTTCACTACGAAACCATGTGATTGGGCTTAGTTTTTGGGGAGGAAAATAAGGGGGGAAAAAATTCTGCCTGTGCCTACCAGCGTCCATCGGTATTCATCTGGCTAGTGCCCTGTCAGTGTGTGAGAGGCTTGAGGGCTGCTTGGAAACCGAAAGAGCATTTGCTGTGTGAGCAAGGAGACAGCAAGGAGCCTGGGCGTGGCTTAGCTCAACTGTTCTGTACTGAAGCTGATTGCTGCTGAGAAACTAAAACCGAAACTAAAACTCCTCTCCTCTGCTTGTGTTTTGCATTTGGAACAGATGTCTTTTCAGGTGGGGAGGGGGAGTAGAACTCCTCAGCATCAGAGCCTTTAAATAATAATAATATAGGAAATGCTAATGCTCTGATGGTCATTTCTTAGTGAGCACCTAGAAGCCAAGAGGAACATACGTGCCAAATTTCAAGTTTGTAGGCTTTACGGTTCTGGAGATTTTGTGATGATGCGTGAGTAGTATTTTGCTTTTTATATATATATATATATATATATATATATATATATATATATATATATATATATATTTAGACTTGTATGCCCATCTCCGAGGACTCGGCTCACAACTAAAACCAATCCACAACAATAAATTAATTTAAAACAATATTAAACAGTCACAAGTCTAATTTAGATTAAACCCCCAATATACCATTTAAAATTGGATGCCCCCCCAGGAGATCAGCACAGCCCAGCCTGTTCAAATAGCCAAGTTTTCAGGTCGTGGCGGAAGGTGCGAAGGTCAGCCAGGCGAGCCCCAGGGTAGTTGATTCCATAGGGCGGGAACCGCCACAGAGTAGGCCCGTCCCCGGGGTGCCGCTAACCGGCATTGACTCGCCGACGGCACCCCGAGAAGCCCGTCTGTGTGCTCGAACAGGGCGGTTGGTACTCGATATCGGCAGGAGACGCTCCCTCAAGTATCCTGGACCCATGCCTTGTAGGACTTTGAATGTTAATACTAAAACCTTGAATCTCACCTGGAGGGCAACCGGCAGCCAATGCAGGTCACGCAGGAGGCGTGTATATAGATATGGCAGCCATCTTACTCTAATAAAGGGACTCAGGTCAGCCTTAGCACTTTCAAAGGCTTGTTTCTTTGCTCTGGGAACTGAGAAGGGCTTCAAGATTTCAAAATAACAAAGAACCCACAAACAGCGTAAAGCTTTTAGCAAATACTTAGAATGCCATCACTTTGGCTTTTTCACTAAAAGCCTCTGTTGACTCTCCGGGTCAGGGTGAAAATTTAAAAATAAAAATCAATACTTACTTTTCCTAGTAAAGGACCCAGGAATTTCTCCTATGTAAAAAAAAAACTCGCATTAACCCAGGGTCTTTATAAATGGAAGACACTGAGGGGGTGTAATAAGCATGATTAGGGTCTGGAAAAGCAATTGGGAATCAATTTGCAACCTGACCCACCGTGCCATTAAGCTGAAACACTTATGGATTTATGGCAGGGTTTTTTTGTCCACTTGGAAACAAAAAGGCGCTAAATTTATATATTCTCCCGGGACCTGCCTCCCACCTAGAATATAAATCAGATGAAAGTAGCAGAATTAAATTTTCACAGCCAGGCAACCCCAGAAATAAGACACAGGTAGTTCTCAGCTCAGAATAAGAATAGAATAGAATAAAGAATAGAAAGAGAATAGACTGGAACAGCAGAACAGAATAAAGAATAGAATAGAATAAAGAATAGAATAAAGAATAGAATAAAGAATAGAAAGAGAATAGAACGGAACAGAACAAAAAACAGAATAGAATAGAATAAAGAATAGAATAGAATAAAGAATAGAATAGAATAGAATAAAGAATAGAATAGAATAGAATAGAATAGAATAGAATAGAATTCTTTATTGGCCAAGTGTGATTGGACACACAAGGAATTTGTCTTTGGTGCAAATGAACATAAAATACATTCATCAAGTTAGGCTATGGTCTTCACAGGACCTAAATAAGCAAGAAACCACAACTGAATACAATGATAAAGGGAGAAGGATGAAATAATAGTAAGGCAGCCTTACTAAATAGTTGGACAGTAAGGAATTATGAATTCAATTTATATGCCACCCTTCTCCGGAGACTCAGGGCTTACAATCTTTGGAGCACAACCCAATGTGCTCAGCAATAGCCTTCATTCCATTGTATATGCCTGCTTATTACTAAGTGGCATTTTTACAAAGTCAGCTTATTGCCCCCAACAATCTTGGGTCCTCAATTTACCTACCCTGAGAGGATGGAAGGCTGAGTCAACCTTGAGCCTGGTGGGATTCGAGCCTGCACTAATTGCAGGTAGCTGCAGCTAAGTGCTAGGTGTTTAACAGCCTGCACCACCAAGGCTCTTTTGTTTAGCAGAGTGATGGCATGGGGGGAAAAACTGTCCTTGTGTCCAGTTGTTCTGGTGTGCAGTGCCCTATAACATTTTGAGGGTAGAAGTTGAAATAATTTATGTCCAGGATTTGAGGGTTATCTGTAGATAACTGTTGGCTTATGACCATTCAAAGTTACAACGGCACTGAAAAAAGTGACATATGACCGTTTTACACACTTACAACCATTCCAGCATCCCCATGGTCACATGATCAAACCTCAGATGCTTGGCCACTGCTTCGTATTTATGACGGTTGCAGAATCCTGGGGTCACTTGATCCCCTTTTGCGACCCTCTGACAAGCGAAGTCAATGGGGAAGCCAGATTCCCTTAACAACTGTGTGGCTAACTGAACCACTGCAGTGATTCATTTAACAACTGGGGCAAGAAAGGTCGTCAAATGGGGCAAACCCCGCTTCATGACTGTTTCTCTCAGCCACAGAAACATTGGGCTCAATTGTGGCTGTAAGTCGAGGACTTCCTGTACATCGGAACCAGACTGTCTATTAAGAAATGATACAGATCATTTTGTCAAAGCAGAATTAGCATTACGGGAAGGAGAAATTTGCATCTGTTTAGAATTGTGCTGGAAGCAAACATTTCCGAGTGCTTCTCGGTGGGACCTTTTGGAAAAGTACCACAATCAACCTAAAAGCATGACTGCTAATCTGCAAATAAATTGCCTTGAGTATTATTGCAGACAGGGCAACAATAAAGTCTCTCAAATAAAAGTGCAGTAACCCTTTTGGAATATATATTACATTCAAAAGGACAAACTCAAACAATCAGATCTCCTCCAATTATTATTCTCTGTTCCAAGGACGGAAGAGATCGCATCCAGACACCACAATTATATTAACAACTCCGTCTGGGATTTTATTACCTAAATCTAAATTGAATGAATTTCCTTCAAAACTTCGGAACTGTGGGAAGATCTTTGAGAGAAATACAGGTAGCCCTTGGCTTACAACCATTTGTTTAGGGACTTGTTTGAAGTTACAACGGCACTCAAAAAAATGGACTTACAACCATCTCTTGCATTTACAAGGGTTGTAGCTTCTCCGCGGACAGGTGATAAGAAATTTGGGCACATGGCAACCAGCATGTATTGACAATGGCAGTGTCCAAGGGTCACCCCAAATATGCTTTTTCAAGAGGCAACTGGACTTTCTGTTTTTTCTTTGAGGACATTTCGTTTCTCATCCAAGGACCTTCTTTAGCTCTGACTGGATGGTGGAGAATGGAAGGATTTATATTCTTTGCATAAAAGCTGGTCATTTGCATCCTTTTTGAGGGACGTTGAGGCCACTTGGAGGTTTATCTGAGTCCTCAGGATCACCTGAGTGGTGCAGATGGGTGCGGAGCCTTCTACAACACAGTCCTTTCAGAAATTCGAAGAAGGCTATTCTGGTGACTATCAGAGGACACAGAGAAACCTCCGAGTGCTCTCAATGGCTCTCTAAAAAGGATGCAAATGACCAGCTTAATGACATGAGTTACTTAACAATTGCTGTGATTCGCTTAACAGGCATGGCAAAAAAAATGATTATAAAATCAAGACTTGCTCACTTAAATTGCCTTGGTTAGCAACAGAAATTCTGGTCTCTGTTGTGGTTGTAAGCAGAGGACTATTTACGTGGATTGAAGTTCACGTAAATCACGGCAGCTGGTTGATGTTTGCGACGACTGCGGTGTGCGAAGATCATGTGGTCCTTTTTTGTGACCTTCTGATGGACAGAGTCAATGGGGAAGCCAGACCTCTGTCTCGCCTAGCGACAGAAATGTCGGGCTCAATTGTGGTCATAAGTTGAGGACTGGCTGTAGTTGGGTATTTTCTTCATTTATAGCCAAGGGATGTAAGAAAGAGGCTCGATCGAATTCAGCCAGACCTGTAATGGTGTGACATACAAGGATTTGGGTTTGGCTAGTCCAGAAGAGAAAAGAAGGACCAGGATACCTAAAGCACCAGGAGCCTCTGTGGCGCAGTGGTTAGAGTGCAGTACTGCAAGCTACTTCTGCTGACAGCCAGCTGCCTGCAATTTGGCAGTTCAAATCCCACCAGGCTCAGGATTGACTCAGCCTTCCATTCTTCCGAGGTGGTAAAATGAGGACCCAGCTTGTTGGGGGCCAGAGGCTGTAAACTGCTTAGAGAGGGCTGGAAAGCACTATAAAGCAATATATAAGTCTAAGTGCTATTGCTAGTGCTGTTGCTAAGATAGCAGTCTTCCAGTATTTGAGGGGCTGCCACAAGAAGAGAGTCTCTCAATCTATTCTCCAAAAGAGCCTGAAGGCAGGACAAGGAGCAACGGATTTCATCCTTTAAGAATTGTGTTGTGTTGGAAGAAATTTCCCAGCTGGGAAAAACCGCGGACGCTGAAAAGAAACGAATTCCGAAGCAGCTGCCAGAAAGTGGGATCCTTTAATGAAGGAAGGCAAAAAGCAGGTGTGACGCAGCTCCAGCATTCCTGGCTTGCAAGCAGATTGGAAGTGTGGATCTGAGCCTTTTATGCTGAATTCCCCTTTGAAGCTCCTGCAGCTTGATGGGTTTATTTGTGGGCCTCTAGTTAAAGTGATTGCCCTGGATCCTGTCTTCCTGCCTTAATGGGTTAATCCTGTCCCAGGACCTTTGTTTTTCCTATCCTGGGGGTTAATCTTGTCAGGGGGCAGGAAAAAAGGAGTTTCGGTTTTGCCTTGGTGAATTATTTTTATCCGGGTTCTCCTTATCTTAATGCAAGGGTCTTCAAACTTGGCAAGTTTAAGACTTGTGGACTTCAACTCCCAGAATTCCTGCACTAACATGACTGGAGGAGGAATTATTGGAGTAGAAGTCCATAAGCCTTAAAGCTATCAAGTTTGAAGACTCCTGTCTTAATGGCTCTACTTAACTGTTTCTATTGTCAGCTTTGTTAGCAGGGCTGCTCTGAGTTTTCTCTTTCAGCTGGTGATTCTTGGTTTTCTTAAAGGGGGAAGGTCTGACTTGAGTTTCTTGGCACTGTTTTCTGAAGTTTCTGGTGCTGTGGAAAGATGGTTTATTGTGCAGTTCTGGGTCAGCTGAACAAAATGGTTGGATGAGTGGATGCATCTTTATGGGTTTCTGTGACTTTGAAGTTTGAGCTGTTCTGGGTGTGTGAAGGGGCTTGTGTACTGAAAGGGTGTTGGGCAATTCCTATTGTGGCTAATGGCTTTCATCCTGTGTTGCATCTTGGGTGAGGGGCTGCTTGTTCTAATCCTACCATTCTGCTTGTGTTAGCTGTCAAACTTTGCTGCAAGGGGTTGAGAAATATCCTGTTTTGAGTGGATTACCAAATCTGCATTTCTAAAAGCTGGCCTCCTCAGTTTCTGTTTGGGGGAAGGGAGACTGTTGCTGGTTTCTGCCTCCCATTTCTCCTTTACAGAAATATAATATTCTGCCTTTTTCAATATTTCCCCAGATATTTTATTCTTCCACAGAGTGGGGGGGGGCTTCCCACAATTTCATGCTTTAAGATGAGTGGGCTTTGACTCCCAGAATTCACCAGCCAGCATGTTTTTAAAAGGATAGACTTCAAGTCCCAGAATTCCCCAGCTCAAGCTTTGTGGTCAGTGCTGGGGCTCAGCACCCCAGACTGGTACTGGTAGCTATTTAGAGATTCGGGATAATGTCAGTGTTCCAGAAAACCTCCACTCCAACCAATAACTCCGAGACAGACATCTTCTCAAAAATTCTTTTTATTTTTGGATAGTAAACAACTTGGCACAACTGCGGAATCCCGAATCTGAAAGTTTCAGGCTTCCTTGCAATAAATAAAAACCACAAAATCTATCCCCTGCACCCCTCGTCACATCACATGCCCCAATCACCATCCATCCCAACTTGAGATTTCCTCTCACTTATGCGCAAACTAACATGACCTTGAATTAGAAAAAGAATGTTGTTATGTCTAACTACATACACTCCAAGAAATTCCCCCCTCCCATTTTCCCAGGCTCAAAATGTGGTAGTGTGGGAGCATCTGGTCTCAGTATGGCTTCCAAAGCTGACACAGCGTGCTTTAAAAGGGATATTCAACTGCCAGAATTTAGCCAGAACATTATTCTAGGTTGGGTTTCTTTTCAAATTTTATTTTATTATTTTATACTGGGATTTCTATGCCGCCCTATCTCCCGAAGGACTCAGGGCGGCTCACAACAATAAAAGCATACAATGCAAAAATTAAAAACAAATTAAATTAATACATCCCAATATAACGAATTAAAACTAACAAACTGCCAATAAAAACCCATCCCCTCCATCAGTCCAGGTCGGCAAGCTGGAAAAGCCAGGTTTTCAGGCCACGCCGGAAGGAATGAAGGTCAGGGGCCACCCGAAGCTCCAGGGGCAACTGATTCCACAGGGTGGGAGCTCCCACAGAGAAGGCCCCACCTCTAGGGGTCGCCAGCCGACACTGTCTGGCTGACAGCACCCCAAGGAGGCCCTGTCTGTGGGAGCGCACGGGAAGTTGGGAAGTCGTTGCTGGCAGCCGAGGTTCCCGTAAATACTAAGCAGAAACCTCACAATTTCCCGTGTGTATGCGTGCGCACATACACGTAGACTGTATAATGTTGGGGGGAGAACGACTCAAGAGTACACAAAATGCAAATACTTGTGAACAATGTTTATTATGCAAAAATTTCTAATATCCAGGGCTTGAACCGAAAACCTCTTTCTGTTTCACATCACAAGACAAAACTGACCTTATAGAAAGAAAGACTACAGAATTATTAGCCAAAAGGCTGACTTTACATTACAGGTCATCCTCGACTTACAACAGTTCATTTAGCAACCACTCAAAGTTACAGGGGCATTGAAAAAAGTGACATATTAATGAATGAATTCTTTATTGGCCAAGTGTGATCAGACACACAAGGAATTTGTCTTGGTGCAAATGCTTTCGGTGTACATAAAAGAAAAGATACTTTCGTCAAGAGTCAAGAATCATCAGGCACAGCACTTAATAATAGTCACAGGGTACAATAGAATAGAAGGATATAGGAATAGTATTTAAATAGAATGGGATGGAATGGGATAGAGAATATAATAGAAATTAGAATAGAAAATAGAACACAACAGAATAGAATAGAACAGAATTCTTTATTGGCCAAGTGTGATTGGACACACAAGGAATTTGTCTTGGTGCAAATGCTCTCAGTGTACGTAAAAGAAAAGATACATTCATCAAGAGTCAAGAATCATCAGGTGCAGCACTTAATAATAGTCATAGGGTACAATAAAATAGAATAGAAGGATATAGGAATAGAATTTAAATAGAATGGGATGGAACGGGATAGAGAATAGAATAGAATAAAGAATAGAAATTAGAATAGAAAATAGAATAGAATAGAATTCTTTATTGGTCAAGTGTGTTTGGATACACAAGGAATTTGTCTTGGTGCAAATGATCTCAGTGTACATAAAGGAAAAGATACATTCGTCAAGAGTCCAGAATCATCAGGTACAACACTTAATGATAGTCATAAGGTACAATAGAATAGAACAGAAGGATACAGGAATAGTATTTAAATAGAATGAGATGGAACGGGATAGAGAATAGAATAGAATAGAAAATAGAATAGAAAATAGAATAGAATAAAGAATAGAATAGAGTAGAATTCTTTATTGGCCAAGTGTGATTGGACACACAAGGAATTTGTCTTTGGTGCAAATGCTCTCAGTGTACATAAAAATAAAAGAGACATTCATCAGGAATCATAAGGTACAACACATATGACTGTTTCTCACACTTACAACCCTTGCAGCATCCCCATGACCAAAATTCAGTTGCTTGGCAACCAGTTCATATTTATGACAGTTGCTGTGTCCCCAGCATTTGCGACACTGGAGGTTTTTAAGAAGAGATTAGACAACCATTTGTCTGAAATGTTATAGGATTTCCTGCCTGAGCAGGGGGTTGCACTAGAGGACCTCCCAGGTCCCTTCCAACTCTTGTTATTCTGTTATTCCACTTAAAAACATGGCAAAAAAGGGGTTAAATTTGGGCACAACTCATTTCACAACCACTTTGCTTAGCAATGGAAATTTTGGTCTTAATTGTGGCCGTAAGTTGAGGACTACCTGCATGGAGAAAGCTCAGTCTTCTCACAGTAAATAGGAAAAGATGAGCCAGGCATGTCTGCAGGATGTAGCAAAAATAAAAATAAATCAAAATAGGTTTATGTGCAAGTGGCTTGCCCTACCAGTGTTGATGAGAGTGTTCTTGGTAGCTTTCTTTCTCTTTCTTTCTTTCTTTCTTTCTTTCTTTCTTTCTTTCTTTCTTTCTTTCTTTCTTTCTTTCTCTCTCCCTCCTTCCTTCCTTCCTTCCTTCCTTCCTTCCTTCCTTCCTTCCTTCCTTCCTTCCTTCCTTCCTTTGTCAATTGCTTACAAGATAATAGGTATAAGTATAAACATGAGTAATACAGGAAATACGAATAAATGGGGAGAATAGGACAGGGACAGGAGGCACGATGGTGCGCTTATGCATGCCCCTTACAGACCTCTTAGGATTGGGGTGAGGTCAATAGTGGATAGTTTGAGGTTAAAGGAGTGGTGGGGTTAGAGTCAGAGTTAGGTAATGCACTGACCACTCGGTTGCTGAAGTTGTACTTTCTGCAATCAAGTCTGAAGTGGTTTACATTGAGTTTGTATCTGTTATGTGCTCTTGTATTGTTGCGGTTGAAGCTGAAGTAGTCATTGACTGGTAGGACACTGTAGCAGATAATTTTTTTTTTTTTAATTACATTTATATGCGCCTTCTCCAAGACTCAGGGCGGCTTACAATTTTTGGAGCACAACCCAATGTGCTCAGCAATAGCCTTCATTCCATTGTATATGCCTGCTTATTACTGCGCATTTTTACAAGGTCAGCTAATTGCCCCCAACAATCTTGGGTCCTCAGTTTACCTACCCTGAGAGGATGGAAGGCTGAGTCAACCTTGAGCCTGGTGGGATTCGAGCCTACAATAATTGTAGGCATCTGGATCTTAAGAGCAGGCATTTAACAGCCTGAGCTACCAAGGCTCTTGTGTGCTACGCTTCAATCTAACCGTAGGCAGCGTAGTTCAAGGTTGTCCAAGCCCAAAATCTGAAGCCTGGTGGTGTAGGGTATTCTGTTGCGAGCAGAGGCGTGTAGGGAAATACTTCTGGACTTGCTCAGTTGTATTAATGTCTGATATACAGTGCAGATTCCAGACTGAAGAGCTGTATTCGAGTATTGGTCTAGCAAAGGTTTTGTATTCCCTAGTTAGCAATTCGATATTTCCAGAGGAGAAGCTTCGTAAGATTAGATTTACAACTCTTAATGCCTTTTTGGCAATGCTGTTCCAGTGAGCTCTGGCACTTAGGTCTTTTGTTATGTCTTCTTTGTTAGGCTGTTGTTTCCTGTTCATGTGTCTGAGTTGATAGTAAACAGAGAGCAAACCCCATTCTCTTCTAGCACTGATGATGTTCCCTAGTTGCATAAAGAAATGCCTGCAAGGAAAAAAACAACCAACCAACCAATCAGAGTAGAGCTGGAACTTGGAAGGGACCTTGGAGGTCTCTCTCTCTCTCTTGGAACCCTCTGCTCAAGCAGGAGACTGTATAACATTTCAGGCAAACTGCTGTCCAGTCTCTTCTTAAAAACCCCAGGGATGAAGCACCCACAACTTCTGGTGGCAAGCTGTTCCACTGGTTAATTGTCCTCACTGTTAGGAAGTTTCTCAATTCCAGATTGCTTCTCTCCTTGATGAGTTTCCATCCATTGTTTCTTGTCCTGCCTTCAGGGCTTTGGAAAACAAGTTGACCAGGCCCTCTCTTCTTTGTGGCAACCTCTCTAATACTGGACTATTGCTATCATGCCCCCCACCCCAGGTCCTTCTTTCTCTAGAGTAGCCAAACCCAAATCTTGCAACCGTTCTTCACATGTTTTTGTCTCCAAGGCCCTTAATCATCTTAGTTGCTTTTTTCTGCACTTTTTCCAAAGTCTCAACATCTTTTGTGTAACGTGGTGACCAAAACTGACCGCAGTATTCCAGGTGTGGCCTTACGAAGTTCTGACTGCACCATTGTGACTGTCATTCTGACTTTTTTGACCATGTGCCGCAGATGCCCTGATTGATAAACCCATAGCAAATGTAAAGCACCTTTGTTCCATCTATTGACTGAACTGAAAGACGATACGTTGCCAATGAAGGCTCCGTGGAGTAATTAATCAACCACCAGAACATCCTGCTGTAAAATCTCCCCTTCAGCAGGGAGATATCCTACTTGATGTACCATTTCCTTAACCCACAGCTTGCTTATGTCTCTTATGATGTATCACCTTTCTACTGGCCCTCAGCCTACTTCCAATAGGTAGGATAATAGCCCTTGATTTATTTTACTATACGAAGTCCTGTTGTCCTGAGAAACAGCTGAACCTCAGACAAACTTGGTAACCACATAAAAATAAACTACCGCTGTAATTACTGTACAATGGAGCAGAATAATACTAGAGAATTTGTACTTCCATGCAATTCAGAACTCGGTGGAAGTTGACTCTACCAGCTAACAGGGACCTCCAGGCTAAATTTCTGGGCTGGTCTTTGCTGATTTCTATTGATAAGATGTCTAAATGTTCCCAAATGTGATTTATTTGCACAAGATACTTGCCTCAAAATTTATTCTTTAGAGCAGCAATGGTCTCTCAGCAAAAAAGGAGCATCCATTTAACTAATGTTAAAAAAAAATAGCCTCAGACTTACAAAATGGAAAGGCTGGCAGATTCCTTAGAGGTCATCAAGTCCAACCCCAGCCCAGTGCGGGAATAGACCATGGTACCACAGATAATAGGTAGGTTGTTGCATTGTTGAACCTCCCAAATACACAGATAGATTATAGGTGGAACCTGGCTCAATAGTAGTAACTATGAGAGGGATTTTGGAGTCCTAGTGGACGACCACTTAAATATGAGCCAGCTATGTGCTGCAGCTGACAAAAAAGCTAACCCAGTTCTAGGCTGCATAAACAGAGGGGGAGAATCAAGATCACATGAAGTGTTAACACTTTATAAGGCCTTGGTAAGGCTACACTTGGAATATTGCACCCAGTTTTGGTCGCCACGATGTAAAAAAAGATGTTGAGACTCTGGAAAGAGTGCAGAGAAGAGCAACCAAGAGGGTTAGGGGACTGGAGGTTAAAATGTATAAAAAGGATGGTTGCTGGAATTGGGTATGTCTAATTTGATGAAAAGAAGGACCAGGGGTGACATAATAGCAATGTTCCAATATCTCAGGAGTGTCCACAAAGAAGAGGGAGTCAAGCTGTTCTCCAGGAGGGCAGGACAAGAAGCAAAGGGTGGAAACGAATCAAGGAGAGAAGCAACTTAGAACTAAGGAGAAATTTCCTGACAGTGAGAGCAATTGATCTGTGGAACAACTTGCCTCCAGAAATTGTGAATGTTCCAACACTGAAAGTTTTAAAGAAGAAATTGGATAACCATTTGTCTGAAGGGGTGTAAGGTTCCCCAATTCCAGCAACTGTTCTTTGTATGTTTTAGCCTCCAGTCTCCATCTCTGTTGGACTTCTTGGTGCTCTTTCTAGGGTGTCAACATCTTTTTTATATTGCGATAACCCAAACCGGATGCAGTATTCCAAGTGTGGTCTTACTAAGGCTTTATAAAGCGGTACTCTCTTGAGGGATCTTGGAGTCTTAGAGGACAACCAGCTAAATAGGAGCCAGCCGTGTGCAGCAGCAGCCAAAAAAGCTAATGCAATCCTAAATTGCATTAACAGAGGGATACAATCAAGATCAAGGGAGGTACTAATACCACTCTTTAAAGTCTTAGTAAGGCCACACCTAGAGTACTGCCTCCAGTTTTGTTCACCATGTTACAAAAAAGATGTTGAGACTCTAGAAAGAGTACAGAGAAGAGCAACCAGGATGATGAGGGAATTGGAGACTAAAAACATATGAAGAACGGTTGCAGGAACTGGGCTTGGCTAGTCTCGTAAAGAGAAGGACCAGGGGAGACATGATAGCGGTCTTCCAATATTTGAGGGGCTGCCCCAGAGAGGAGGAGGGGATCAAGCTATTTTCCAAAGCACCTGTATGTCAGACAAGGAATAATGGATGGAAACTGAACAAGGAGAGATTTAACCTGGAAATAAGGAGAAACTTTCTGACAGTGAGAACAATCCACCCATGGAACAGGTGTTGCCCTCAGAAGTTGTGGGAGCTTCATCACTTGAGACTTTCAAGAAGAGATCGGACTGCCACCTGTAAGAAATGGTGTAGGGTCTCCCGCTTGGGCAGGAGGTTGGACTAGATGACCTACAAGGTCCTTTCCAACTCTGATTATCTGTTAATCTGTTGATCTGCTTCTCCACGCCGTTTGGGGTATCTTCTTCTTTCACACCTGAGAGATGGGCGTTTTGGACTCAGCTCCTGATGGAGGGGCTAAAGAGGAGAACCAGGCATTACAGCGAAGGCCAACAGGGGCAGCTTTATTTCACATTCCCCGTTATGTCATATTGCGTTAATTTCCTGCTTGACAGGCTGAGATGCTGTAGCCAGAAATATCCAAGCGATGTTTCATTTGTCATTGGTCCTGGCCTGTACAGAGGACCAGCTTTTTCTCAGAAGAAGGGCTGTTTCTTTCTGCATTCCTATCCCAGCCGTTTCCAATTTTTAAGCTGAGTCCACTTTAGTGGCGGTCACAAAGAAGAGGGAGTTAAGCTATTCTCCAAAGCACCTGAGGGCAGGACAAGAAGCAATGGATGGACACCCATCAAGGAGAGAAACAACCTGGAACTAAGGAGGAATTTCTTGACAATGGGAACAATTAAACAGTGGAATGAATTGCCTCCAGAAGTTGTGGGTGCTTCATCACTGGAAGTTTTTAAGAAGAGATTGGACAACCATTTGTCTGAAATGGTATAAGGTCCCTTGCTTGAGCAGGGGGTTGGACTAGAATAGTGGTCGCCATCGGTGGACCGCGGCCCACTGGTGGGCTGTGAGAAAATTTTGGTGGCCTGCAGAGAAATCTCACTCCCAGAACACCTCCCCCTCAAAGTAATTAATCCAGGCTGCGCAGAAACACAAGGCTGTGCCGCCCACATGGCTCGCGGGAACCCTCCCCGCCCACTCACTCCTTCCCCGGCAAACTTGCCTGCTAAGTTGCTATTTTTCCGACCATCATCTGTTCTGCTGTGCTGGGAGATTTAGATTAGCTAGGAAGCAGGAAATGGTTGCATTTCTTGCTTTCTAGCTAGTCTTTAGATCTTCGGCTCTGCTTTTAAGCACAGCCAAACCTCCCTTAGGACTGAAGGTTCTATTATTCAGTGCAGACTCATGGCAAGCAAATTTTATGTGACAGACTGAGCTAGCCGATGGCAGATAGATAGATCACTGAATGATTCTGTGAGCAACTCAATCTGCCTGCCTGCTTTGCCCGATTTTGGGTAAAAGTTGCTCTTTTTTAAATAAAAAATTCAATATTTAAATAAATATTTATATTTACATACAAGCCGTGCCCAGCCAGTCACATGACCAAACCACACCCACAAATTAGGCCATGCCCACAGAACTGGTTAGTGGTCCCCGGGATTTAAAATTATGAGTTTGGTGGTCCCTGAGGTCCAAAAGTTTGGCGACCCCTGGATTAGATGACCTTCAAGGACCCTTCCAACTCTGTTATTCTCTTCTGTTGTTTTCAATCCTCCTTTGGACCATATAACATTTATTCAGAAAACGTATACAGGTTGCCCTCGATCACAATTGAGCCCAACATTTTGGTTGTTAAGTGAGATTTGTTAAGCGATTTTGGCCCCATTTTACAACCTTTTTTGCCACAGTTGTTAAGTGAATCCCTGCAGTTGTTAAGTAAGTAACACGGTTGTTAAGCGAATCTGGCTTCCTCGTCAATTTTGCTTGTCAGGTCGCAAATGGAGTCTTCCAATATATGGAACCAGGATATGGCAACCATCATAAATATGAATCATTTGTCAACTGTCTGAGTTTTGATCACATGATGCCGCAAGGGTGGTAAGTGTGAAAAATGGTCACATTTTCAAGTGCTGTTGTAACTTTGAACGATAACTAAACAAACTGTTGTAAGTTGACAACTACCTGTACGATGGATCAGTTCCCATTGTTTGCCTTGGATCTTCTGTTGTTGTAAGTTGTGGACGTAAGTTGAGAAATAGAAGAGCATAACAGAGTTGGAAGGGACCTTGGAGGTCTTCTAGTCCACCCCCCCCCGCTCAAGCAGGAAACCTTATACCATTTCAGACAAATGGTTGTCCAATCTCTTCTTAAAAACTTCCAGTATTGGAGCAGCCACAACTTCTGGAGGCAAGTTGTTCCGCTGATTAATTGTTCTCACTGTCAGGAAATGTCTCCCTGAGTTCTAGATTACTTTTCTCCTTTTTTAGTTTCCACTCATTGCTTCTTGCCCTGCCCTCGGGTGCTTTGGAGCAGTGGTTGCCAACCAGTGGGCCGGGGACCACTAGTGGTCCGTGAGAAAATTTTGGTGGTCTGCAGAGAAACGTCACCCCAAAAGCAACTAATCCAGGCTGCACGGGAACACAAGGCTTACATCGCATTGTGAACACGAGGTAGTGAGGGGAGGCGAGAAAGGCCGAGGGGGAACTTGCCCCACTCGCCCCACACTGGCCACTGGGCTGCTTCTTTCTTCTGCTTTTGCTGCACACGAGGAAAGTATCAAGTTTTTCTCTCTCCCAAACTCCGCCAGAAATGAGTCCTTAGGACCCTGCAAGGCATCCTCCTCCAAAGGCAGCGCTGGCAAAGACTCATTTCTGGCGGAGTTTGGGGGAGAGAAAGAAAGACTTCCGCTGCTTCTGCTGTTTTCCTTGCATGAAACCAAAAGTCTTTCTCTCTCCACCTGAGAATGGAGCTGGAGACAATATCCTGCGATCCCAAATAAAGAATGATTGATCGGTAGGAAAACAGGGTGGGGAATTTTCCTGCAGACTTTTTTGGGGATTTTCCCAGGGTCTCTGGTCCACAGGATTTAAAATTATGAGTTTGGTGGTCCCTGAGGTCCAAAAGGTTGGCAACCCCTGCTTTGGAGAATAGGTTGACCCCCTCTTCTTTGTGGCAGCCCCTGAGATATTTTGTTAGACTGCTATCATGTCTCCCCTAGTCCTTCTTTTCACTAGGCGAGGCATACCAAATTCCAGAAACGGTTCTTTATATGTTTTAGCCTCCAGTCCCCTAATCATCTTCGTTGCTCTTCTCTGATAACTAGCTATACTATATCTTATCCATCTGCATGGTAATAATCTCTATAGATTGAGATAAGGGTGGCTGAAGAAAAATTCAATATTCAGCTGACTGAAGGTCCTGATTATGGATTAGTTCCAGTCTACTACCCTTGTCTCCTGTTCTTCTGGCCAGTGATGACAGATGCAGGCTCCGAATTTGCAGAAGATCCATAAGATGTGACAATATTTGTTGATTGTGCTCATCACTGGCTAGCAAACCATAAACCACAGGTAAACAAAACAGTCAACAAAAATAGAGGTATACTACTTATTTATTTCTCACATTTCTGAACCATCAATTTCCTTCAAATAGTGACTCTGGGAGGTGTACAATAAAGCAACAAAATATTTCAAAGATGCCATTACAGCATCCCCATGGTCATGTGATCAAAATTCAGACCCTTGGCAACTGACTCATAGTTACGACGGTTGCAGTGTTCTGGTGATCACCTTTTACGATCTTCTGACAAGCAAAGCCAATGGGGAAACCAAATTCAGTTCACAACCATGTTACTAACTTCACAACTGCAGTGATTCACTTAACAACTGTGGCAAGAAAGATCGTAAAATGGGGCAAAACTCACTTAACAACTGTCTCACTTAGCAACAGAAATTTTGGGCTCAATTATGGTCCTAAGCCGAAGACTACCTATACCTCTATTTTGATCTTCTATTTGTATGGTGAAGAATTATCATATTCTAATCTATTCTATTCTGTTCTGTTCTATTTGTTCTAATTCTGCTCTAATCTATTCTATCCCATCTCATCCTGTTCTCTTCTATTCCTTTTCTAATTCTATTCCGGTCTGTTCTGTTCTATTCTATTCATGTTCTAATTCTGCTCTATTCTGCTCTATTCTATTCTATTCCGTTCTCTTCTCTTCCTTTTCTAATTCTATTCTGTTTTGTTCTATTCTATTCATATTGCTATTCTATTCTTATTGCTATTGCTATTCCATTCCATTCTAATTAAATATCGATAGATGTATCCATAGACAGAATAAATGGATTTACAACCAGCGTTTGCCCCATGCTTGGAGCATGTAAGGATGCAAAGTCGACCTTAAGTTCAAAGAAACAATTATGGCCTAATGTGTTTTAGCAAAGGGGCTACTATCTCTTCTTCCTGTGTCTCCCAGGAACACCCAAGGAATGGTTACTGGAAATGGTAATTTGCTGTAACCGTGGTGATTCTTAGGAATGAGGAATCGAACCTCTTCTGGTGCTACATAAGAATCACCCTGGATTCTAAAAGACATTTGAATAAACTGAAGGGGAGAGAGAAGAAAACATGGAAGCTTCCCCAGCACAGGAAGAAAATGGAAAGCTTATCAGAGGATGTCCTGAAAGAAATTGTTGAAGTACAGACACGAAAAGGAACTTGGAAGAACGTCAGGAAATTTAGGTTTGCAGAGATAATGCCTGGGCTGAGAGCTCCCATTAAGTCTTTAAGTTGTGGAGTGCTTCAAGGAATAAGTTTGCAATTGACATACCGCCATAAAGAAACATCCATCCCAGAGAGGAGCTTTCTCCAGGCCATCAAATTAATTAATAGTAATAATCAGCAGGAACCTTCAGAGTCGTGCAGTTAGACACCACTGGTATTTCAAGCCACCGTCCAAAACAAGATGACATTTTCATTTCGAGCCAAGCAACAAAATTGGACAGCTCAGCATCTTATTGGCGATAATTATAGAATTCTCTCCCATATAACATTGCTATGTGTAATTCCTCCGCGCTTCCTCCTCCCCAGTAGTGTGCAATTGATTTCAGCCTCAGTTCAAGAAAACAATGGGATCTGGCTGTATAAGTAAAAACGGGATTATGGTGAGATTTTCCTACCACGAGTGCAGCTAAATGTTCAGGGTGAAGCTGCTCAAAGTGAAGGTTACGTCCAAGGTCAAGGCACAAGTGCTAATTACAAAGCAGGTGGGTTATATGTGCAGAAACTCAAGGTTGCCTAAATTTAATGAGGATATTAAATAGGAGGGTTTTGCAGCCTTCTGCATGGCTGAGCCTTTGACACTTAAACCCCAAGACAGTAGAAGATCATGAAGCAGAAGGAAGAAAGGCGTACAGAGGAACATAAAATAAAGAAACAGGGAATCTATTGTTGTGTAGATCAGACACAACAGATGATGAGCGGAGGCTGAGCCGGGGCTCTAACATGGGACGATTTCAGAGAGTCACTATTTTACAAAGCACCATATAATCCAGTGTTTCTTAACCCAGGATGTATGGATTTCAACTCCCAGAATTCCCTAGCCAGCATTTTCCCATCCTCTGATCAGAAAACCTTGTGTGTGTGTGTGTGTGTTAATACTCCAATACTGGAAGTTTTAAAGAAGAGATTGCACAATCATTTGTCCAAAATGGTATAGGGCAGGGGTCTTCAAACTTGACAGCTTTAAGACTTGTGGACTTCAACTCCCAGAATTCCTCCTCCAGTCATGTTAGCTCAGGAATTCTGGGAGTTGAAGTCCACAAGTCTTAAACTTGTCAACGTTGAAGACCCTTGGAATAGAGAATAGAATAAGAATAGAATAGAGTAGAATAGAATAGAGCAGGGGTCTTCAAACTTGACAGCTTTAAGACTTATGGACTTCAACTCCCAGAATTCCTCCTCCAGTCATGTTAGCTCAGGAATTCTGGGAGTTGAAATCTTAAACTTGCCAAGTTTGAAGACCCCTCGTATAGGGTTTCCTGCCTGAGCAGTGGGTTGGACTAGAAGACCTCCAAGGTCCCTTCCAATGCTCATTATTCGGTATTCCAAAGGTTTTGTCCAAAACTGATTGCATCACAGGTTAATTTTTTTAATGCAAAACCAACATTCTGAGGCATTTCGTTTGCCACCGAGTATCTCTATGAACTTCATTGGTTTGTTTTGATTATTATTATTAATGTAATCAAAATAACGTAGGTTTAGGGTAAGCCTAGCTGGGATGGGTTTTTTTTTGCTGCTCAAGTCCAGATGTGTATAAAGTAAGGAGCTTACAAAAACGGAAGGGTCCTTTGGAGTTTTTTAAAATTTAATTTAGTTATGTTAAAAGTGTTCTGGATTAACACTTCTCATTGTACAAATGTTTGCCAAACAGTGAGACCGGGTGGCTAGCAATTATATTGTGCCCTGACCAAATATCCAGATGCTATCCCAAAGGTGCTTTTTTCCAAAATTGGACTTCTTATTTTTTCTTTGAAAATGTTCTGATTCTCATCCAAGAAATGAACTGTTTTCAAAGAAAAAAAAATCTAGTTGCCTTTTGGAAAAGCACATTTGGGATAACCATGACTTGGATGATTAAAAAACTCCATAGACATCCAAACACTATTTAACTTATCCAGGGTACATAAACATGCAGTACACAAAAGTTTCATATCTTGTCCAAAAGCATCAACTCTCTCACAAAAAAACATTTTATTTCTATTTTTATCTTTACCTTTCTTCTGGAGGAAGTTTCTCCCCTTGTTTTATCTTATGAGGTTCAGTATTTGATGCTGCAAATGATTGGCCCAAAGATATTTATTTATTTATTCAATTTCTATATCTGTGAAGCAATCTTAATTCAGCCCCTGCAGATTTTAAAGAACAGAAAGTCAAGATTTGAATTTGGAAGCAAGCAAGTGGGATCCATGTCACCTCTCTCTTTAGATTTTAAGTCTCTCTGCAAGGCTAAAAATACCTGAACTTAAAACAATCTTGCATTTTTCAAGTTGTATTTTTTACAACTTTCAGGAAGTCAATGACACGAAAATATCACATTGGAACTCTAAACTGCTGTGAATTGCTGTTGGGAATCTATAGCCACAAAAGACTATTTCAAAAATATTATTACAGGTAGTCTTACGACCACAAATGAGCCCAGAATTGATGTTGCTAAGTGAGAAATTTGTTAAGGGAGTTTTGTCCCATTTTACGACTTTTCTCATCACTTGTTAAGTGAATAATTGCAGTCATTCAATTAGTAACACAGTGATTAAGTGAATCTGGCTTCTCCATTGACGTTGTTCACCAGGACACTGCAACCGTCATAAATCTGAGTCAGCTGTCAAGCATCTGAATGTAGCGGTCCCCGACTTATGGAATGAACTGCCTCTGGACCTCCGTCTGGCCCCTGACCTCCGCACCTTCCGTGATTTAAAGACCTGGTTGTTCGACCAAATCAGGCTGTGATTACCTCACCAGGGCCATGGGATAATTTTAAGTATTTTAATTTGGTTTTATTGGGCTTTAAAATTATTTAATTCTTTTTTAAATAATTATTGTATTGTATGTTTTAACTGTGAGCGGCCCCGAGTCTTCGGAGATGGGGCGGCATATAAGTCCAATAAAATAAAAATAAATAAATAAAATAAATCATGACCACGGGGATGCGGAGATGGTTGTAAGTGTGAAAAACGGCCCTAAGTCGCTTTTTTTTCTCAGTGGCTTTGTAACTTCGGTTACTAAACAAGCTATTGTACGTTGAGGACTACCTGTATTACCAGGAGGGAAGTCACCTGACATTAAACACTGGCTGTTTTTAAGGGAAAATAAACAGCCCCTCTTTGACAAAGATACTGTAAATCAAAGCCGTGACATAGTAAAATAAATCTGGATTGATCAGGAAAAAGATCAATGTTCAGAATTGCAGCTTGGCAAAGGAAGCACCGCGTCAATCCGTTAACCAGGTTCTTTTAAGGAAAGACATCACAACCCCCATTTCTCCATATAGCCAAGCAGGCGTGTTCTGTATGTCAACCTCCACGCCCTCCCCCCCCCAAAACCGGCATTGCAAAGACGTAAGCAGCTATTATTCCCAAATGAAGCATTTGCTTGTTCACAGTGGGTCCCTTTTGTTTGTCCTTGTCTCCTGCACCAAAACGTTGGTCTGAATCATCGAATTCAGCTCCCCTTCCTTCCCCTCCTCCTCTTCCTCGCCGATGCTCCCTCGCTTTTGTTTCATGTTGGCAGGAAAGCTCCGTCTGACTCACGGGTTCCAAAATTGGATCGCGTCTCACTCCCGAAATGGAACTCTGAATATTTTATTATGCAGATCGGGCTTGAGTTTTTTTTCTTTTGATCGCTTTGGGGAAAGAAGGCTGGAGCCGTTGAGTTCAGAAGAAAGGAAGAGTTTGGGGTTGCCGAGGCTCAGGGTCCCTGATCCCAAGGCCATCTTGAATTTGAAATGTCAAAATGAAAAATGTAGGTCCTTCTCGGGGCACGTATTTTCTTTCTTTCTCCCCCTCGGTGAATTTCTTGAGAGAGGCACGTATTTTAATCCGCGTATTTTTGTGATGTCACCAATCACTATTAGTAGGTCAGGTGTAGCATTAACCAGCAGCAGCAAAAAAGCTTCCTTCCTTCCCCCAAATTATCCAAGGCATTTTTATTTTAACAAAATGTGAATTCTTCCAAAGGCAGTTTCTGTCCTCTGAGGTCTGCATTCTGTCTCTCAGCTTTTCTTTTATTTTTTTTAATTTATTAGATTTGTTTGCTGCTCCTCTTGCTTCGACATTTTTTCTATATTGCAAGGATCATAATTTCCAACTTTACTTATGTTCAGGCATTTCAGTCCTGAGAGATTGGCAATATATCCGTAAATGGATTTGCAGTTGGCAACACAGGTAGTCCTTACAACCACAACGGAGCCCAAAATTTATGTTGTTAAGGGAGAAATTTGATAAGTGAGTTTTGCCCTGTTTTATGACTTTTTCTTGCCACAGCTGTTAAGAGAATCACTGCAGTTGTTGAGTTAGTCACATGGTTGTTAAGTGAATCTTTCCTCCTCATTGACTTGTCAGAAGGTCACAAAAAGGGTATTGCATGACCCCAGGACACTGCAATTGTCCTAAATGTGAGTCAGTAGTTACGCAGCTGAATATAAATTATGTGACGATGGGGATGCAGCAAGAGTGAAAAGTGGTCATATAAGTCACTTTTTCGGTGGTGTTGTAACTTTGAACAGCTTTGAACAGTCACTAAGTGAACTGTTGTAAGTCAAGGACTACCTGTACTGAGAAGAGGGATGGAAGAGAGTAAGGGGTGAGAAAAATTCACCTCCACTTTGGTGCCGTACAGAATGGAAGCAGTAAAAACTTTGGGGAATACTTCTGTGGCCCACTGTCAGCAGTTCAATCCTGACTGGCTCAAGGTTGACTTCCATCCTTCCAAGGTGGGTAAAATGAGGACCCAGATTGTTGGGGCAAGAGGCTGACTCTGTAAACTGCTTAGAGAGGGCTGTAAAGCACCGTGAAGCGGTATATAAATCTAAGTGCTATTGTTATTCTGTCCTCTTGAGTTTTGGGTTCCATGAAGAATTTTCTCATAACAGGTTTCATTCCTCAGCAAGCAGATAATTTAATCCTTATTAGACTTTGTATTTCTTCCCCTAAGGAAAGTTAATGTCATAAGAAATGTACTGCTGTAGACGCACAAAAATGCTGAAGTTGTATCTGAAGAAACACTGAAGTGGAGATTAAGGCACAACAAGGAAGCAATGAAAGGAAAATTATCATTCTTTGAATTCACACTTTTTATTCATGTTACTCTCTGAGGTACCTTGGTATCCATCTTGTAGTACTATCATTTTAAAAAGGAAGCATACTCGAAAGTTATTTTTTCTGATTCACTGTTCTTCTACCTGGTCTGTTCGTGGCCTTTTACGAGGATTTGCTTCGTTTTCTGCTGGGATCAATTCTGAATCTGAGTGCTGAACATCTCTGAATCCATGAGACTGTGAAAACAAGTAACAACACTGTTCAACAACTGCAACTGATTAAAACGTGGAGCCATTATAGTGTCTGAAAATCAGCAGTAGAAAATGAAGGTAGTCCTCAACCTACAGCGACAACCGAGTCCAAAAATTATGTTGCTAAGCGAGATATTTGTTAAGTGAGTTTTGTCTCATTTTAGGACATTTCTTGACACAGTTAAGTGAATCATTGCAGTTGTTAAGTTAGTCACATGGTTGTTAAGTGAATCTGGTTTACCCATTGACTTTGCTTGTCAGAAAGTTGCAAAAGGTGATCACATGATCCTGGGACATTACAATCATCATAAATAGCGGTCTGTAGCGGTCCCCGACTAATGGAATGAACTGCCTCTGGACCTCCGTCTGGCCCCTGACCTCCGCACCTTCCGCCGCGATTTAAAGACCTGGTTATTTGACCAAATCGGGCTGTGATTACCTCACCAGGGCCATGGGATAATTTTAAGTATTTTAATTTGGTTTTATTGGGCTTAAAATTGTTTAATTCTTTTTAAAATAATTATTGTATTGTATGTTTTAATTGTGAGCCGCCCCAAGTCTTTGGAGATGGGGCGGCATATAAGTCCAATAAAATAAAATAAAATAAATAAATAAATAAATATGAGTCAATTGCCAAGTGTGTGAATTTTGATCATATGACAATGGGGATGCTGTAAGGGTTATAAGTGTGAAAAATGGTCAGAAACCACTGTTTTCAGTGCTGTTGTATCTTTGAATGGTCACTAAATGAACTGTTGTACATCAAGAACTACATCAAGTACAGGTAGTCCTTGATTGACAAACATTCATTTATTGATCGTTCGAAGATATACCAGCACTGAAAACAGTGACCATTTTTCACAGTTACAACCTTTGCAGCATCCCCATAGTCATGTGATCAAAATTCTGAAGCTTGGCAATGGTTTCATATTTATGACCATTGCTGCGTTTCAGGGTCATGTGATCCTCTTTTCTGCGACCTTCTGACAAGCAAAGTCAATGGGGAAGCTGGGTTCACTTAACAACCTTGTGACTAACTCAACAACTGCAGTGATTCACTTAACAGCTGTGGCAAGAAAGGTTGTAAAATGGGGAAAACTTAACAAAGATCTCACTTAGCAACATAAATTTTGGGCTTCATTGTGGTCGTAATTCGAGGACTACCAGGAATTTATATTTCTTGGTCTTTTCTCTCTTAAGAGAGAGAAAAACAAACAAAAAGCAAACACAAGAAACATATACACAACAAGGCCTACATGCTACCTTTTCAATTGCAAGCTGCAATTTGAAAAAAACATCCCACTCATCCACTCAAATAAGAGAATGATTCACATATCTGTTCTTTTAATTTTAATATTTTTAGTTATTTATTTATTTATTTATTTACTTATATGCCCTCTCCCAAGGGACTCGGGCGGCTCACAACTAAAATAGAATACAACAATAAGTTACTTAAAAATATATTAAATTAAAGCCGAATTAATATTAGTATTATTATTAAAACCCCAAAATTACGTAACGACCCCAAGGGTCAACACTGCCCAGATTGTAAAAACAGCCAGGTTTTTAGCTCGTCGGAAGGTGCGAGATCGAGCCAGCCGAGCTCCAGCGAAGAAGATTCCATAGAGTGGGGGCCACAGAATAGGCCCTTCCCGGGTCCCGCCAAACGACATTGAGTCGCGAGGGCACCGAGAGACCCGCCTGTGCGACCGTACCGGGCGGCTGGTATTTGAGGCTGGGAGAAGTCGTTCTCGTAAATATCCTGGACCCATGCCATGTAGGACTTTGAATGTTAAAACCAAAACCTTGAAGTTAAAATACAAATTAAAGAAAAAGAACAAACAAGCTACCAAACATCAGACACTAGTAATAACAAGCAAACATGTGTACAAAATAATAACAACAACGATAATAACAACAACAAATAGCAAATATATCATTCGTACTGGCATGAAACATAAAAACATCCACCCTGGCTGAATGCTGCCAAATAGATCAAATGTTGATATATTACCTGTTCTTAAATTTTAAAATGTCTTATGAAAAATATTTGGAAAGAGGAGGCACTGTAAAGAAGTGATCTGTGAGGAACAAAAAGGTCAGCCTTGCTTTTCGAATCACCCCGCAGTGTGACAGATGGAATCACTGCAGCTAAGTCACGGTTAAAGGACAAGGCTAACTTCTATGCTGAATCAGTGGGGGTGATGCTATCTCTCTGTTCTTTTCTTCCATTCAGAATTAGCCCCCTAATAAGTAATTATTCCCCCAGTGTTCTCCTGCCTGCTCTTAAAAATGGCAAACTGCAGGTGGCTACCAATTGCTCAAGGAAGCAGCAAATTTGTTTCAGAAGAGATGCCATCTCCAGCTGGCAGCATGTGAAAATTGTGGCATGGGTGAGGGCTATAAAATGACAAGGAAGACGAGCTTGATCTGTAACACAAACAGAGAAATGACTTATCTCTGGGACAATGAGTGGAGCGAACCTTTTTCAAAAGGACAGATAAGGAGAGGAATTGATTTCTACAGTATTTAGGCAAGCCACCATCACTACTCTTTGAAAGCGGCCCGAAATAATTCTGTGAATTAAAAAAAAAGCAGAAATATTTCAGGGCTGCCTCAGCAGCTCATCATGGAAATGGCTTCCTGAAGCCAAAAATGGACAGCTAAACCACGCTAGCCAAAAAAAACAACAACAATTAAAACAAGAAAATAAAATAAAGGTTCTAGATTTGAGGCAGAACCCCAGTCCAAAACGTAAACATGAATTGGCTGTTTACAGATTTAGCAAACTGAAACCCCATATTGCTCTGTGAGGCCAAAATTGGGAAAAAAATATTCATAAAGGTTTTACTCCAGGGTTTTTCTTCGCTGATTTTAGCACTTGACAACTTTTTAGAACTGTTTTTAGCACTAATTCACTATAGAAAAAAAATAATGTTCTGTGGTTGAAGAGGGTAGCGAATTAAGATGAAGTAAATATTACAATCTCTACATTAAAACTAAGGTGCCATTAAAGTACAGGTAGTCCTAGACTTAACCACCACAATTGAGCCCAACATTTATGTTGCTAAGTGAGATATTTGTTAAGTGAGTTTCATTTTACGACCTTTCTTGCCAGAGTCATTACTGCATTGCAGCTGTAAAAATTAGTGACAGGGGAGAGAGGGAGGGACAGAGGAAGGGGGGAGATACTTAAACTTTGTGTCGTATATGAGTAAAACTGACAGTTTTCGGTGACTAATTTTTGTGTCAGGTAACTTTGAACAGTTACTAAATGAACTGTTGTAAGTCGAGGACAACCTGTGCTCACAACACTAGATATTCTGGTGATTTATTCTATTTATACTGTTATTTTCTCTGCAGAGAGAGAGAGAAAGTTACTTAAACTTTGTGTTGTATATGAGTAAAACTGACAGTTTTCTGTGACTAATTTTTGTGTCAGGAAGAGCTTTGAGAAAATGATTTCTACATCTATGATTTCCACCCTCACTGTTCTGCCAAAACGAATCATACAGCTCCCGTTCTGTACAATCACGACAGCATCACCCCTAAAATAAAACTGTGACCGATGGGCTTTGCCAAGAACCAAAAGAGAGGCAGCTTTCAGTAGAAGATCTAAGACTTTATAACTGACAAGGCTATACAGGTAGCCCTCAACTTACAACCGTTCGTTTAATGACTATTCAAAGTTACAACGGCATTGAAAAAAAAAACATTTTTCACACTAATGATTGTTGCAGTGTCCCGTGGTCATATGATCAAGAGCCTTGGTGGTGCAGTGGTTAGCGTGCAGTACTGCAGGCTACTTCTGCTGACAGCCAGCTGCCTGCAATTTGGCAGTTCGAATCTCACCAGGCTCAAGGTTGACTCAGCCTTCCATCCTTCCGAGGTGGTAAAATGAGGACTCAGCTTGTTGGGGGCCAGAGGCTGTAAACCGCTTAGAGAGGGCTGTAAAAGCACTGTGAAGCGGTATATACGTCTACTTCTATTGCTATTTAAAATGGCATATATTTATGACGGTGATCCCCTCTTGCGACCTTCTGACAAGCAAAGTCAATGGGGAAGCCAGATTTCCTTAACAAATGTGTTACTAATTTAACAACTGTGGCAAGAAAATGGGGCAAAACTCACTGAACAATTCTCTTGCTCAGCAATGGAAATTTTAGGCTGAATTGTAGTCATAAGTGGAGGACAACCTGTACTCAGAGCAGTGAAGCTATTTCAGAACATGGTGATTTCCACGATGACACGGGCCAAACAATGAGACAGATGGTTTCTAAATATGATAAATAAACAATGTTTTTCTCCCAAATGGAAAAAGCCCTCATGAAATGAAAAGAAAGCAAGGATAGTTCTTTACTTCTAGGCCTTTCTGGAGCCATGGGAATGGAATTGCCAGGGTTGATTTAAAGGGTTTATTGCTGAAATGGTCAACATTACAAACGTTTGTGAGCCTTAAAATGGCTTGTATACAACAAAACTCCTTTATTTTCCACGGGGTCCTTGGTGTTCTCTAAGTTTGGTGGTTTTCTTGCAGACGTTTCATTACCAAACTAGGTAATGGCTTGTCCGTATGTTGTGGAATTATGGAATTTTCATCATGTCCTCACAGACTCAACCATAGTTTCAACTGGGAAACTCTGAGCATTCTAGACCAAGCTAAATTAAAAAATGCTACAGAAATCCTGCAAGCCTGGCACTCAGAAAAATTGGCCATCAACAGGCACATAGAGATAAGTGACATCTACAAACAACTCAAAGAGCCAAAAGGGAAACAAAAAGACCAAAACACTTCCACAACAGTAATCAACATCCAGATGAGCAGAGATTAATACCAAAATTAACACTAGACCAATAATTAAGATGTAAACAATACCCTAATCAAGGAACAACCAATACAGACAAACAATCAAACCAACAGTAAACAACAGCCTAGGAACCACCAAGAATGCTCCCACCAACAAAAGTTACCAGTTTAAAAATAAGAGCAAAGCCCACTCCCTTCTAGCACTGAAGATGTTACCTAGTTTGGTAATGAAACACCTGCAAGAAAACCATCGAGCTTAGAGAGCACCAAGGACTCCATGTTTCAACCCTGAGCTACAAATATTCTCTTCTGTTTTTGAATTTGGGAATTTATTCCCCCCTCCCTCATCGCAGTATTCATAGCTCTACTTTGGTGATCCCAGAACATACTCAGAACTCAAAAGGCAGTTCTAAAAATCCATAGGAAATGCTATGGCAACATGTTTCCAGGCAAGCAAACACTTATAGTTTGGTAAGCTGTGTGCTTTTGACATTTGAAGAGCAGTTTAAAATTGTTTTGGCTTAGCTCCATGTGCTATGGAAACTGCCCATAAAATGTGGCTAGTTACAATTTATTTCAGGATTATTCTCAGATGTTTCAAATGCCATCAAAAATACCTGGAAAGTTTTTGTATTTCTGTATCCTATTCAGTCCACTTAACATGTGGTTCCTGCCATATTCCAATGGGCATTATGATTCAATGCTATTTGCCAATTCCAGGATATAGCAATAGCACTTAGACTTAGATACCACTTCACAGTGCTTTACAGCCCTTTTTAAGCAGCTTACAGAGTCAGCCTATTGCCCTCAACAAACTGAGTCCTCGTTTTCCCACCTCGGAAGGATGGAAGGCTGAGTCGACTTTGAGCCTGGTGGGATTTGAACTGCCAAACTCCAGTCAGCTGGCAGTCAGTAGAAGTAGCCTGCAGTAACCACTGTACCACCGAGGCTCTAGGTAGTCCTCAACAATTGAGACAAAAAATTATGTTGCTGAGTGAGGCATTTGTTAAAAGCGTTTTGCTCCATTTTATGACTTTTCTTGCCACATTTGTTAAGTGGATCATTGCAGTTGTTAAGTTAGTAACGCCGTCTGTACAGTGAATCTGGCTTGCCATTGGCTTTGCTTTTCAGAAGGTTGCAAAAGGGGATCACATGACCCCGGGACACTGCAACCATCATAAATATGAGTCAATTGTCAAGAATTTTGATCATGTGACTGAGGGGATGCTGGAATGCCACAAGTGTGAAAAACGGACATAAGTCACTTTTTTCAGTATCGTAACTTTAAACAGTCACTAAATGAATTGCTCTAAGGCAAGGACCATCTGTAAACTAATTTAATTAATAAGAATTAGGACCTTTCATTTAATAGAACACAAGTACGAAAAATGCCACTGAGGAAATATGGAGGACGGTATAAAAAGCCAATGTAGCTGCACCAAATTACTTTGCTTTATAGACACAGGCAACACTAAAGCTCAGAAGAAACCGAGTTTCTCAAAAGGAGTTAGGAGTAATAAGGGCAACTTCAAATAGGTTTAAAGGAAAGGGAAAAGAATCAATATACCAACTATTCAGTGAAATGCTATCAAAGCTGACACTAGCCAGAGTGTAGAAAAAAAAAAAAAAAAAAAAGGTCATGATTGGAAGATGAGAGAGCTGGCCCACAGAATCGCCGAGAGTCGAACTCGACTGAATGGATAACATCATCTACATTTGGTGAAGAAGGAAAAGAGCAGGACATGATGACCTAAATCAGGGGTGTCAAACTCAAGGCCTGCAGGCTGGATGTGGCCTGCAAGGTGTTTAGATCTGGCCCACAGGGCCGCCCTGGAAACAATGAAGGACTGGCTGGTAGTGCCTCTGCCAATGAAAACGGAGCTCCGTTTTCGGCTGCCCAGCCTCCTGAAACCCTTTGTCAGCAAAAATGGAGCTCGGGAGGGCCGTGCGGGATCCTCCCTAGCTTTGTTTTCGCTGGCAGCGCACTTGGGTCTCCACAGGCGCCCCTGACATGAGTGATGTCGAGCTGGCCACATCAAGCTGACCACGCCTCCCAGGTCAAACACAACCCTGATGCGGCCCTCAGTGAAATCGAGTTTGACACCCCTGACCCAAATATTCCCTTCCAAATTTATCATTCATAATAGGGGTAGTCTGAGACAGGATACAGAATGAGCAGAATGCAGTTGATTCAATGCAGACATAATGTCAAGCTGTAGCTAAGGAAAATTATGGATATAGCCTGTATCTGCATGGCGTATATTATTTGTTAACTTGCAAATCGGAATAAAAAAACATAAGCAGGTCACAAATGCATTATTTGTTTAATCCTTATTTGATGCTTGGAATTTATATACTACTAAAATTCATGTTTGTCTTTTGTAACCTTTAACTGAGCAAAATGGTGCTTCACAGGGCAGCATTTTTGCACGAAGGTACCTCAAAGGGGGCTCACTTAGAGAATGCATCCAAAATATGTGCGGTTTTAATCTTTTATTTTTACCTGCTTTATAACATGTAAAATGGCCAGTTACCTTGCAGGGGAGATGGGCAGTATAAACATTTAATAAATAAAATAATTAAAAATACAGAATTGTGGAATGAGTGCCATGGAATTGAAAGTTGGCAAACTTTTATAAAAAGATTTTATGACATAAACGTGATCATAAACCATTTTTATGATATGATGCAAAATGTCATAAATCATTTTTTTTTTAAATTACATTTATATGCTGCCCTTCTCCGAAGGCTCAGGGCTACTTACAATTTTTGGGATACAACCCAATGCGCTCAGCAATAGCCTTCATTCCATTGTATATGCCTGCTTATTACTAAGCGGCATTTTTACAAAGTCAGCTTATTGCCCCCAACAATCTTGGGTCCTCAGGGGTCCTCAGGGGTCCTTTCCAGTGGTCAACTCCTGATGTTTTGACATGGGCTATTTTTAGGGCAGATACATCTCTGGGTATGTTCCCGAATTAAAGTCTCTGCCATTGTTTAAGCATTGGGGAAGCTGGAAAGGAAATATCTCTGAAAAGATGACCCAACAGGGTACGAGTTGTCTAGTATTATTTAAAACTCTGGCCTCTGAGATGTTGGGAGGGTTGAGCAGATGGGAAATGAAAACAGAGCAGTAGCTTCAAATCATGATTGGTTGAGAGAGACACCAAAAAAAATGAAAAGTATTAGATGACCACCTCGATCAGCAGTTAAGACATGACTATCACAGGTTGACCTAAGGAAACTTTTCCTGGATTTTAGTCCCTGCTAAGCTGTTTGTAGGCCGTAGAGAGGGTGTTGTCTAGATATTGATGATTTGAATCCCTCTCTGTATGCTGCTGCTTTTCTCTGCAAACAGAGTGGACCTATGAAAAGCTACAAAGAACCAATCCTGGAGGAACTGGCACCTATGTCCGGAAAAATTTGGGAAGTATGGAAATGGTTGAATAGACTGCGCACGGTTGAAACAAGATCCAGAGACACTCTGAACAAACGGGGCTATCTGGTGGCTTCTGCTGTTTGCGCTTGTGATGACACGCAGACAACAACACATATGTGTACCTGCCCTTTGTGTACCAATTGGCGTGCACTTGAGGACATCATGTTTAATTTGTACATGTTTTAATCTGTTTAATTTGTACATGTTTTAACCTTGTATTTTATACTTTATACAAGTAGTACTAAACTTCCAACAGTTCATTTAGTGACCATTCAAAGTTACAACAGCACTGAAAAAAATGTTTTTCCTACTTACAAACATTGCAGTATCCCCATAGTCGCAAGATCAAAATTCAGATCCTTAGCAAACTGCCTCATATTTATGATGGTTGCAGTGTCCCAGGGTCATGTGACAACTTTTTGTGACCTTCTTACAAAATCAATGGGGAAACCAGATTCCCTTGACAATTGTGCTCTTAACAATGCCAGTGATTCACTTAACAACTCTGGCACAAAAGGTCGTAAAATGGGGTCAATTCACTTAACAAATGCAACAAAAATTTTGGGCTCAATCATGGTCGTATGTCAAGGACTACCGGTAGTATGCCTTATTTTAATTGTGATGCTTCTGACACTTATAAACAAACTATCACAGGCTCATCATGAAGATGTGTGGCTAGGGTTGCTCCAATGTCAGCATTTTACATTCCCTTCATTGTTAGCATTTCATTTTCACCTTGTTGTTCCCAGTTTTGGCCTTTTCCACAATTGTACTTACCGTAACGCAAAAGGGTACCGTCGACTCCTTTTGACTCGGAGACTTGTACAATGTGGCCAACCTGGAAATAAATAATAAACAAACAATCATGATTACTTCAATGACATGGACTAATGTTGAGGTGGAAAAAAATTGAACAACATTAAGCTCACTGCATTTCACTGGCAGTTATTTGCGTTTATGTTATCTTATTTCATTATTACAGATTCAGAGAATTCAGAGTATTGCATCATTGCTATTAGTCAGTGAAAGGACATAGTCAATTCAACAAATGAGGAAAATATTGTAATATCAAAAATATGGCATGTTAATTTTAGCTTTATAACCTGCCTTTTTATCAGCATAGGTAATCCTTATTTAAAGATGCTAATTGGGACAGAAAATTATGTTGTTAAGTGAAGCACTTTTTAGGGGAAAAACCAGGTCAGCTATCCTGGTTACTATCATTAAGTAAGGATCTCATGTGGCCACAATTTCTGATTTCCCGTTAGTTTCCCCACTGACTCTGCTTGCAAGAAGATCACAAATTCCGACCACGGGGCACTGCAATGCCAGGTATGGGGCCAGTCGCAAGTACCATTCATTCATCATTATTGTAAGTTTGAATGGTCACCGAACGAGTGGTCAGTAAACAAGGATCTAGAGAGCTGGAATGGTTCCTATTCTTTTTTAACAGGCTTGCACAGAGGAAGCTTCCAGAAGATAACAAATAACAGAGTTGGAAAGGACCTTAGACGTCTTCTAGTTCAACCCTATTTAAGCAGGTGACCGTATACCATTCTGGACAAATGCCTATCCAGTCTCTTTTTGACAACCTCCACTATTGGAGCACCCACAATGTCTGGTGGCAAGTAGTTCCACTGATTAATTGTTCTCACTGTCAGGAAATTTCTCCTTAGTTCAAGGTTTCTTCTCTCGTTGATTCCATCCATTACTTCTTGTCCTGCCTTCTGGTGCTTTGGAGAATAGCTTGACCCCTCTTGTCTACGGCATTTCTTTAGATATTGGAACACTGCTATCATATCACCTCTAGTCCTTCTTTTCATTAACCTGACATACTCAATTCCAGCAACAGTTCTTTATATGTTTTAGCCTCCAGTCCCTAATCAACTTTGTTGTTCTTCTGTGCACTCTTTCTAGAGTCTCAACATCTTTTTTTTATTTCGTAGTGCGATCACTGCTGTATTGCAGTGTTTCTCAACTTCAGCAACTTTAAGATGTATGCACTTCAAGTCCATGCTGGGGAATTCTGGGACTTGAAATCGATATATCTTCAAGTTGCTGAGACTGAAGAACATTCACTGCGCCCATATCTGGACCGGGATGCCCTGCGCACGATTACTCAGGCCCTCGTTGTCTCCCGACTGGACTACTGTAACGCTCTCTACTTAGGACTGCCCTTGCATACCACTCGGAGGCTTCAGCTGGTGCAGAATGCGGCAGCGGGTAGTGTTGGGAGCCTCCCGATACTCCCAAGTTACACCCCTCTTGCGACTTGCATTGGCTTCCGGTTGCCTCGGGTGAGATTCAAGGTTTTAGTGTTAACATTCAAAGTCCTACATGGCATGGGTCCAGGATACTTATGAGAACGACTCCTCCCAGTTTCAAGTACAACCGCCCGGTGCGGGCGCATAGACAGGGCCTCCTCAGGGTGCCGTCCATGACTCAATGTCGCTTGGCGGGGACTCGGGGGAGAGCCTATTCTGTGGCGGCCCCCACTTTATGGAATCTCCTTCCACTGGAGCTCCGGCTTGCTCCTGATCTCCGTACCTTCCACCACGAGTTAAAAACCTGGCTGTTTTTACAATCTGGGCTATGCTGACTCCTTGGGTTTTCTTGATTTTAATCTTTGGGGGTTTTAATGTTAATTTGGCTTAGTTTGTTTAATACGGTTTTTAGGTAATTTATTGTTGTATTTTCTTTTAATTTGTGAGCCGCCCCGAGTCCTTTGGGAGAGGGGGTGGCATATAAGTCGAATAAATAAATAAATAAATAAATAAATAAATAAATAAATAAATACTCTGTCTACTGCTTAATTTAAAAGAGTATAGATACAGTTAATGGTATTTTACAGCTTGTGACAGAGAGTCCGACGTGAACAGTAAAGAACAAAAAATAGTGGCTGTGTTTGAAAAAAGAGAAATGATTGTAGAAACTTGGCCTGTTTTGCAATTCTAAATTCTTAACTTATTTCAAGTTCACAATTTTTTACTTTCTTAACTGCACTTGGCAATTTTTAGAAAAACAAAGAGATGGAATAAATCTTTTGAAGTAATTGCAACCGCACTGAGGTTTTTTTTTTTTTTTTGGTTCAATCTAAAATCTAATTCGAGAACCTCCTGCTAAAACCCACAGGGAGGGAGGACTTCTCAACTTGCTATACCGCAGGAAAACACTCAGCCGTCCTCTGAGATAACCTGCCAAGATTCCTGTTAATTATTTTTAGGGCTCTGGGTTCCTTTTCTTCTCTTGGTGCTATTCTGTTAGAAAGCAAGTAATTACCGCCCAAGGAAGATTATCACATCACATTTCGTTGCATAGGGAATTCCTTAGAACATTTAAATTGGTGGGTGTACTTGATAGAAATAGCCTTAATCGTGAGATACCCTGTCATGTTTTTAAGAGGCTCTCAAATAGAATTCCACCAGGTGCCCCTCAGATGCCATGGATATCTGTGTTTGAAGTAAGGGACACCCCACCATCTAAATGAAGTGACACACTTAAAAGCGCTGGGAGCAGAAGAGGGATATTAGGTTTAAACACAATAATTGCATAACGGCTGTGGTTACACTCTGTTCCAGCTATTAAACAAAGAGGGACTGCAAGAATCCACCCAGGATCCTGTGCAAAACAAGGTTACTGAAGGAACAGCTTAACTCGGTTCATTGTCTTTAATACAAAGCTCTCATTTTCTACAGGTTTCCCCTATGGTATAAAAATAAAGGCTGTCTCTGCTAACACATTGCTGTCTTGCAGTCTCACACTCTGTCGTTAAAATGTGAATGTTTGGATAGGTTTTGTAGCTACATGCTTTAGATAAGGTTGTTGCCCAGAATTGCAAGCCACGTTAAAGGGACAGAGTAGCCCCTGAAACGGTCTCTCCAAGAATTTATTTACCCTTCAGGTTAAGATGTCATTTGTATTTAGATTATGCTGTTCATTCCCCCTGCATCTAAATCTGATCTTTATGTATTTTTGTCCACAATATCTGTACACCTCAATTTCAATGTTACTAAAAGGAATAGACTGGTTCTGGCAGATTCTGCTACTTGTCTCTTATTTATTATTTATTTATTAATTTGACTTGTATGCCGCCCCCTCTCCAAAAAGGACTCGGGGCAGCTCACACTAAAAACAATACGATAAATTACTTAACTAAAATAAGATTAAAACAAACAAGCCAAATTCAAATAAGAACCCATTACTAATTTAAAATATAACCACCACCCCCCCGAGAAGGCAGCCCAGCCCAGCCTGTTCAAACAACCAGGTTTTTAAATCATGGCGGAAGCTGCGGAGGTCGGGGGCCAAACGGAGCCCCAGGGGTAGTTGGTTCCATAAAGTGGGAGCCGCTACAGAGTAGGCCCTCCCCCGCGATACCACCAAATGACACTGAGTCGCAGACGGCACCCCGAGGAGTCCCTGCCTGTGTGCTCGTACAGGGCGGTTGGCATTCAATGCCAGCAGGAGACGCTCCCGTAAATAGCCCGGACCCATGTCTCGTAGGACTTTGAATGTTAATACCAGAACCTTGAATCTCATCCGGAGGGCAACTGGTAGCCAATGCAGGTCACGCAGGAGGGGTATAACATGGGAGTACCAGGAGGCTCCCATCACAACCCGTGCGGCCGCATTCTGCACCAGCTGAAGCCTCTGGATGGTATGCAAGGGCAGTCCTAAATAGAGCGCGCTGCAGTGCCTTTTTTCTGTTTTACTTTTAGAATATCTGCAGAAGTCTGGAAGTTGAGTTGTACCAACCGGACTTCTTTTCTTGTTAGTTCGAAAATTTCAAACTTGATATACTTGACTCAGTTTTCAGGCTTTCAAGACACTGAATTATTAGCCAATCATTATGAGCTGTTCTGGACTACAAACTGGGCTAGTGTATACAAAGGTTGGCTAGTTCATGGTTTATGTAGTTACTACAGGTAGTCCTGAAGTTATGATCACAATTGAGCCCAAAATTTATGTTGCTAAGTGAGACATTTGTCCCATTTTATGGCTTCCTTGCCACAATTGTCAAGTGAATCATTGCAGTTGTTAAGTTAGTCTCACGGGTCGTTAAGTGAATCTGGCTTCCCCATGGACTTTCGTTGTCAAAAGGCCACAAAAGGGGATCACGGGACCCAAGGACATTGCAACCGTCATAAATATGAATCAACTGCCAAGCATCTGAATTTCGAGCGTGTAACTGTGGGGACGCTGCAACGGTCGTAAGTGTGAAAAACGTTCAGTGCTGTTGTAACATTGAACAGTCACTGAACAAACTGCTGTAAGTCAAGGACTACTTGTATAACTTTTTCCTGTCTAGCTGCTTATAGGCTTTCTTTTTTGGGGGGGGGTGGGAATCAGCTCCCTGCGGATCTTCGTTTGGCCCCTGATCTCCGCTCCTTTCGTCGAGACCTGAAGACTTGGCTGTTTCAGCAGGCCGGCCTGGATTGACCATGGGGGCGGGTTGTTTTAATAGTATTGTTCTATGGTAATTTTAATTGTTTTAATGTTTCTTGTAATTTATAGACTTGTCTTTATTTAATATCTTTTTATTGTAAATATATTTCTTTTTATATGTTCGCCGCCCTGAGTCCCTCGGGAGAAGGGCGGCATACAAGCCTAATAAAATAATAATAATAATAAATAATTTTGTGAACTTCGTTGTAGCATGCTTTTAGGTAAGGATTTAAATTAAAGGCAGATTGTTCATTCCACAGCTGGTACATGCCAAAGGGAAGAGAAGCAGAAAAGATAATTGAGTGTATCCTTGGGTTTAGTTGCAAACTCAATAGCTAATTTTGCTGATTGGGGTCCATTTTTTAAGAAACTCACCTCTGCTTGTTATTCCAGTGCAAAATTAAACGTATGGTAGCTGCGTGACCCCAGCTTTCCCCTAGAGATTGGGACGGGGGGAGGGAGGGAGAGAAAGAAAAAAGAATATTACTAATTATTCTTCAAGCATGTTTTAAAGGTATACAGCTGATACGTACTGCACCTAGGAAGCACCAGCTGCAAAGAAAGAATAAAAGAACCCATGATCAGAAAATTAGCGATTATGAGCTAAGATAGACCCTCTTAAGCTTTGAGAAGGTAAGCAGGTTTCCTTTGCAAAAGGGAGCACTGAGATACTAAATACCTGCATGAGGATGTCTATTAATTGTGATAGAACAATTCCTTAAGACGTCCCTGCTCCCTTTCTGCCTTGCAGTTTAATGATTTGCAGGAGTCTCCTTGGAGGCCTTCAGAAAATTGAGTTGGAAATATTTGGGAGGAGATAAAAACAGGTGTTTTTTTTTAAAATCCTCACAAATATAGAAGAAAATATATGTAGCTTCGGTTTGAAGTGTGGAGTCCTTGATGCTCTCAGAGTTTGGTTGTTTTCTTGCAGATGTTTCACTACCCAACTAAGTAACATCATCAGTGCTAGAAAGGAGGGGGTTGCTCTCAGTCCATACAGAGTTGCTCACCCTGCCAGTCTTCGTAGGGATGCACACAAGGATTTCACCTCACAAAAAAAGGTACTCCTGAATGAAATACATAATCTGCTTAGCCCGTGTAAATATTTTCACCAATTTATTTATTTATTAATTCAATTTCTACAGCCACCCATCTCAGTCAATACTTGAAATGGCTTTTCATCTGTTTGTGGGCTCTAAGCCAAACTCTGCCTCGGATAGAGAAACCTTCAAGAATTCTTCCCCAGTCTTGTCTAAGAGAAGAAACTCTGCCAAAGTACTGAGGGTATCTGTGATTTATATTCAACACCTTTGACAGCCAAGGCTACTAATAGCCTTTTTCTCCTTTGTGCAGTACTGTCCTCCTTTATTCACTAGTCTTCACTTTTCGCTTATCTTTCCAACTCTCCAGATTCGGCATCTGGAAATATAATGCAGCCATTCTTGGAATGGTTCTATTCCACAGCAGGTTTCAGTTTAAGGAGCAGGAGGTTTCTTTGTTACCTTTGATGATTCATACTCAAACAGCACTTCTACACTGTAATTTGCTTTTTATTTTTTACTTAGTCATTGATTTACATCCCTTTATTATTTTTGTCAATAACTCAAGGTGGTGAACATACCTAATAGTTCCTCCTCCTCCTATTTTCCCCACAGCAACCCTGTGAGATCATCCGTGGTTTTGGGGTGAGGTTATCATCGGTATGCTGATGATATCCAGCTTTTCATCTCCACCCCTAACCAACCCAGTGATGCCCTCGATGTGATGTCCAGTTGCCTGGAGGCAGTGCGGGTCTGGATGGGGAGGAACAGGCTCCGGCTCAACCCGGCTAAGACCGAGTGGCTGTATGTACCGGCATCTCAAGCGATCCAGGATGTTCCACCATTAGCTATGAGGGGAGAGGTGTTGCCCCCCATAGATAGGGCCCGCAACTTGGGTGTCCTCCTGGATGCACGGCTCAGTTTGGAGGAGCAGGTGGGAGCCATGGCCAGGGGGGCATTTGCCCAGGTTCGCCTGGTGCGCCCCTATCTGGACCGAGATGACTTGCGTATGGTCACTCACGCGCTTGTTACCTCCCGTTTGGACTACTGCAATGCTCTTTACATGAGGCTGCCCTTGAGGACCACTTGGAGGCTTCAACTGGTCCAGAATGCAGGGTTGTGATGGGAGTGTCCCGATACTCCCATGTTACACCCCTCCTGCATGAGCTGCACTGGTTACCAGTTGCCCTCCGGGTGAGATTCAAGGTGCTGGTACTGACCTATAAAGCCCTACATGGCTTAGGACCGGGGTATTTGCGGGAGACCCTGCTGCCAGTAACAACTTTCCCAATGTCCTGGGCGCTCTCACAGACAGGGCCTCCTTGGGGTGCCGTCGGCCAGACAATGTCGGCTGGCGACCCCTAGGGGTAGGGCCTTCTCTGTGGGAGCACCCACCCTATGGAATCAACTACCCCTGGAGCTTCGGGTGGCCCCCAACCTTCAATCCTTCCGTCGTGGCCTGAAAACATGGCTCTTCCAACTTGCCGACCTGGACTGATGGAGGGGATGGGTTTTAGTGAACAGTTTTTTTATTAATTTTAATTGTTATTGGGATTTCATATTTAATTGCTTTTTAATATTTGTATTGTGTTTTTTTTTTACCATTGTGAGCCGCCCTGAGTCCTTTGGGAGATAGGGCAGCATAGAAATCCAATAAATAATAATAAATAATAATAATTGGGCTGAGACAAAGGGATTGGTCTTAGGTCACTCAGCCAGTTTTCATGCAAGGGTGGGTCTAGAACTCAGAGTCTCCTGGTGATTGGCCCAAAGTCAGTAATTGTTCTGTCAGTAAATTTTTCCTTAGTTCTAGCTTGCTTCTCTCCTGGCATAGTTTCCATTCATTGTTTCTTCTCCTGCTTTCAGATACTTTAGAGAACACATTCACACCCCCTTTTCTTTGCGGCAGCCCCTCAAATATTGAAAGACTGCTATCATGTCACCTTTTGTCCTTCTTTTCACTAGACAAACCCAATTCCTGCAAATGTTCTTCATAGGTTTAGCCTCCAGCCCCCTAATCATCTCTGTTGCTCTTCTCTGCACTCTCTAGAAATTTCTGGAGTCTCAACATCGTGGCAACCAAAACTGGATGCAGTATTCCAAATCCCATCTTACCAAGGCATCATAAAGTGATATTAAACACTTAATAATATACCTGCTTCTAAGTTAATATGGGGAGGGGGTATGCCAGGGCTCCTCCTTTAGAAAAAAAACGTATGGGAGCAAGTGCTTGTTCTGTTTCAGGGTTAAACTGGGCCTCTACAAAAGCACTACAGAGAAATCCCAACCAAATTCTCCACTGATTCCTCTCTCCAAAGGGGATTAAATCCTTGCATGTGCTTTGCCTCTGAAATATTTAATTGCTTAAGAAAGTGGAACAGACCATAGCAATCTCCTCCAGCTTCTTCCTGTTCCCCCACCCCACCCCTCTGTCATACAGTACTTTTTTGTGAAAGGACTTGAATGCAATCATTTAAAAGCCAAGGCCAGAGCCGGGGTGCCAAAAGAACAATAAAGGTACAGACAAAATGGAACTCTGCTCAGCTCATGAGAAACTGGGATGGCTTTGGAAGGAAAGAAACTTAATTATTCTTGCTGAGCTTTGACCATGTCATTTGATTTCCAGACAGATTTATCGAGCCTGTCTCTCAACCCATTCTAGACACGGCTGCTGTGTAGGCAGAAGATGGATTGGATTTTAAAGCAGCAATTCAAGGGAGATGCCGAGGGCCCACCCCGATTTGTCTCAAAGCAGCTCCAGAAGCATAAAATTGGGCATCTGCTGGCCTCTAGCAAGAACACCGCAAACTCTACCCACTTCTTCATTATCACACCCAGAGGGAGACGCGCTATCATTCTAATAGAGGAATTCTCAAAATTAAATGTCTAGACTCCGGTGGCACGTCGCCAGCTCTCGTCACCATGCTAGCATGAGATTTAACATTTGCAAGCCGAGATTAGTGTGCGAATTATACAAATGAATACCGTTTCCATTTCAAACCAGCCCGTAGAGGGGGAAACTGTTTCAGACTCTGTGACAAAATGCACTGCTTCTAAATGATACTGATGGGAGATTAATAGCTGATCTCATTGCTGAGAAATATCAAATAAAAGCCATCTCTAGGATAAGCCAACTTGGGAATTCAGCTTGGTCAAAGATAGATTTGTTAACAAAGCCTTTAACCTAATTCTTACAATGTTTGGTAGATGCCCTCTTTTATCTATAGGGCTTTCTAAAGAAACACATAAAGCAAAAAAAAAACACACCCCAAAAAACTCAGGCTAAAATAACCATTCTGGTCTTTATGGTCACTTTCATGGAATAAATAATTTCTAAAGATCTTTTCATGAATAAAATGGAGGGAAAAAGAAGGAATAGCAATGCTCGCTAATGCTGCTACTTACTGATCAACCAAAGTTGCCCTACTTGGAAGCATTTTGAAAAAGAGAAGATGTGAAAAAAAGCAAAACAAAGTACCTTTTAATGTACAGACTCTTTTTGACACATCCTAAAAGTCTTGTGTCTAAAAATACCAGAAATATTTATTAATAACTGGAATGTTGTAGGAGTGAAGAGCCCATTTGGTGTAGTGGTTAAGGTGCTGGCTTAGAAATCAGGTGACGGTGAATTCCAGCCCCGCCTTAGCCATGAAACCTGGCTGGCTGATTGGGCCAATCACCAGGAGATGGTGAGTTCTAGTCCTGCCTTGGGTACAAAGCCAGTTGGATGACTTTGGGCCAATCACCAGGAGATGGAGAGTTCTAGTCCCACCTTAGACATGAAAGCCAACCCAGGGGCTTTGAGCCAGTCATTCTCTCTCAGCCCAACCCACCGCACAGGGTTGTTGTGGTGGGGAAAACAGGAGGAGGAATAAGTATGAGGTATGTTCACTACTTTGAGTTACTTATAAAGTATTAAAGGTGGGATAAAAAGCTAATGAATAAATAAAGCAAGCAAGTTACAGAATTGGTGGAACAATTTTTACTCCCAATTTGATCATGGTACACCGTGTTTTCAAAGCATTTTACAGGCCTCAAAGCAATCCAAGGTTAGAAAATGTCATGATACATCCTACAAGCTCCCAAGTCTTTCTTTTTTTGCTGCCTAACAAACATTCAGGCTATATTTCCCATAATCCCCTTCAGTCTGGATGGCTGAAACTGACCGGCCTCAACTTCAATGAGATTTTGAGGATCCATGATTTGCAAAATCAATGGGGAAGCCAGATTCACTTAACACCCGTGTTACTAACTTAACGACTGCAGTGAATCGCTTAACCACAGCGGCAAGCAAAGTCATAGAATGGGGCAAAACTCACTTAACAAATGTTTCGTTTAGCAGTGGAAATTTTGGCCTCCATTGTGGTCGTAAGTCGAGAACTACCTGTAGTCTCCTTCTCTGAGCTTTGAGAAAGGACAGTTGGATAAAAGTGGGAATCTAGGGGCACCTGCACTCTTCACCCAGAGTCCAAACTGGGAAAATGAGAGAAAGAAAGAGGGGAAGGGAGAGGAAAGGAGGGGGGAGAGAGAGAAAGGGCAGAAAGGGAGAGAGAGGGGGGAGAGAGAGGGGGAACAGAGGGAAAGAAAGGGGGGGAGAGAAAGAGAAGAGGGAAGGAGAGAGGGAAGAGAGAGGAGGAGAGAGGGTGTGGGAACCTAGAGGAATTCTGTTGCTTGCTGGAGATTACTGTCTTTCCCTGAACTGTTCTAAGAACAGACAGGAAAGTACTGACTGGCAGCTGAGGGAGCAGATGGCAACCCTCGGGGAGCTGGACCCATCCCACGGATCGCCAGTTGCCAACCCTTAAATCGATTAGCTTTAATTTGCTTTGTTAGTCTGACTACTGTCTGCCAAAAAAAACCCCATGTAGACTGAAGGCAGGGCAGGAGACAATAGGTCGGCGTTTGAAAGCAAGGTATTTTTATTTTTTTAAAAAAATCTGCCTGCGCACTTCCAATCCGGCGTCCTCCGAGGGCTGCGCTTTTGATTGTGTTCCATTTATCTCGCATCTCTGCCAAGCGGATGAACTGCTGAACACACATTAAGGGCCTCTGCACAGCTGCCCCTGCCCCAAACGATCAAGGGAACCGTTATGTGATTCAGAGGCAGAAGGAACGCAAAGAGCTATTTTAGAAGAATCGCTCTGCGGTCTTCCTCCTAACGCGGCTTTAACCCAGATCTTTGCCTCTTGGGTGGAAAAAACACACACACACACACACATCCTGAATCTGGACCTCTTCTAATCAAAATGAAGGAGCCCCTTGTAAAATGACCACAAAACGTAGAAGCTCCAATGATAAAAGCTCAGGCTGCTGTAAATTCCAGCAGCAGCTGGAGTTAAATGCAACACAGGTAGTCCTCGACTTACAAGAGTTCGCTTAGTGATCGTTCGAAGTTACAACGGCACTGAAAGAAGTGACTTATGACCGTTTTTCACACTTACGACTGTTGCAGCATCCCCATGGTCATGTGATTAACATTTGGATGCTTGATGACTGACTCACACTTATGAACGGTGGCAGTGTCATAAAATCATAAGTCATAAAATGGGGCAAAACCCAGTGAACAAATTTCTCAGTAACATAAATTTGGGGCTCAGTTGCGGTCACAAGTTGAGGACTATCTATATAGGCAGTGCTTGACTTACGACCATAATTGAGCCCAAAATTTCTGTTGTTAAGTGAGACATTTGTTAAGGGTGCTTTGCCCCATTTTACGACTTTGCTCGCCACATTTGTTAAGTGAATCACTGCAGTTGTTAAGTTAGTAACACGGTTGTTAAGTGAACCTGGTTTCCCCCCACTGACTTTGCTTGTCAGAAGGTCGCCAAAAGGAGATCACGTGACCTTGGGACACAGCAAATGTCATAAATATGAACCAGCTGCCGAGCATCAGAATTGTGATCACATGATCATGGGGATGCTGCAAAGGTTGCAACTATGAAAAACGGTCGCAAGTCATATTTTTCAGTGTCGCTGTACCTTTGAACGGTCACTAAATGAACTGTTGTAAGTTGAGGATTATCTGTATTTGTTCCTGGCAGTAGCGATGTCACGTAATGCAGGAATGCAGTGGAGACACCTAAGAATTTATGTATGTATGTATTTATTTATTTATTTGACTTGTATGCCGCCCCCTCTCCAAAAAGGACTCGGGGCGGCTCACAACTAAAAATAGAACAATAAATTAACTAAAATTGTATTAAATTAAACAAGCCAAATTCATCTAAAAAACCCTTACAAATTTAAAATATAACCCACCCCCTCAAGAGGTCAGCACAGCCCGGCCTGTTCAAATAACCAGATTTTCAAATCATGGCGGAAGGTGCGAAGGTCAGGGGCCAAACGGAGCCCCAGGGGTAATTGATTCCACAAGGTGGGAGCCGCTACAGAGTAGGCCCTTGAGAATGGCTCTCAAAGGCAGAGGGGAGGGATGAGGAAGAAGAAAACTGAGCGAAGAGTTATAACGCGGACGCCATCCAAATAATCATTTTTAGATGACTAATGGATGCAAAAGCAAAGATTGTCCGACTTCAGTTCAACGCATTTGCATTTGAAGATCTGCTGGAGTACGGGCTGTTCTCAGAAAACTAAACAGTGTCAGATCTGGCTAGAACTGGGATGGGAGCACATCAGGGAATCCCAGGCTATAAACTCAACAAATCCCAAGCAACCTGAAATAAAGCAATGGCAAACCACCCAAAGAGCTGCCAAGAAAATTAAATGGATGTGTTCAGGAAGTCCCCAGCAGTCAAGTTCACCTCAAAGGACGCTTTGCTTAAAAATAAAAGAGATTTGCTTGGCAGGAAGCAGTGGGGGGGAGGGGGGAGTGCTTTCTGTACATCTTTTATTGGGCTCTCTTTGGCTTCCTCGGCTTTTAACTGCAGAGTTTGATTCAGGAGATCTCAGGTCAGCACAGAAAATTCTTCGTATTTTATTACCTATTGGGGAGATGGGTGGAATATACATTTAATAAATAAAAAACAATCTTTACCCATCTGTAAAAGAATGTGTGGAGGGCCTTGGGGTGGGGGGAAGAGATGCTGGCTAGCAAACCATCAATGATCGCGCTTATCATTTGAAGGCGAGGGGGTTGTGATTTATTTCTTTAGAGATCTCTTACACCAGTCAATTTGGTTTTCCTAAGATGCCCCTTTGCTATTTCTAGGGATGTTTTCATATCAAGAATGCCCCATGTAAGCTAGCAGCTCCACAGTAGTTAAAATTGATATTCTAGAGTTCCTGTGATGACAACAATTTCTGAATTTTTTTTTTATCTTTGGCTACAAAAATGGCTAAGAGTCTTGGGACACCTCAAAACCAGCCAATATATTATTAAATCAGCTTTTAAGGACTAGAATAACAGAGTTGGAAGGGACCTTGGAGGTCTTCTAGTCCAACCCCTTGCTCAATCAGGAGACCCTATACCATTTCAGACAAATTGCTGTCCAGTCTCCTCTTAAAAGTCTCAAGTGATGGTGCACCCACAACCCCTGGAGGCAAGTCGTTCCACGGATAGGATAGCATAGTTCTCACTGTCAGGAAATTTCTTCTTAGTTCTCGGTTGGTTCTCTCCTTTATTAGTTTCCATCCATTGTTTTTTGTCCTGCCTTCTGGTGCTTTGGAAAATAGGTTGATCCCCCCCCCCTTCTTTGTGGGGGCAATCTATTTTCCCCAAAAAAACCAGAAGGCAAGACAAGAAACAATGAAGCCAATGAATGGACTACAAGCAGTAGATGCAATCACAGCTAAGGCTGTGGCAAAACAGAATTATAAGCAAGGAATTTTTAGTCCCTTTAAAACGTTCTCTGTGTGAATATACATTCACACAGAATTCTTTGGGAAACAAGATGGACCATCACTGTACGTTTTTGTTCATGAGAAAGAATGTAAAATATAGGTAGAGGGGGGAAGAACCCTCCTCTAACAGGAAGTAGAAATGCTTACCTAAGGCAGGTACCAAAGAGGAATGATTCTGTTCAAAGCGTGTGGTCATCTGATTGGTCAACACTACCTGAAAGAAGCAAAAAAGGAGAGAATCTACATCAAATAAATTAGTGCTTATAGTTCCTGCTAAATAGAAGCCATTAGACCCGTGTTTCGCAACCACAGCAATTTGAAGAAGTGTGAACCTCAACCACCAGGATTTCCCAGCTCACATGGGAGTTGAAGTTCACACATCTTCAAGCTTTCAAGGATGAGAAACCTAAGTTAGACTATAGCTCCCTTTGTCTCTGATTATTGATCATGCTGCTGAGGCTTATGGAGTTGCATCCCATCAACTTTTGGAGAGCCACAACTTCCCCACCTCTGCCACAAGTAGATGTGGTATGGCCCCTTTCACTAATAATAATACAGGCAGTCATCAACTTACAAACATAATTGAGCCCAAAATTTATGTTGCTGAGTGAGACATTTGTTAAGTGAGTTTTGCCCCAAATTACAACCTTTCTTGCCACAGTTTTTAAGTGAATCCCTGCAATTGTTAAGTTAATAAATCTGATTGTTAAGTGAATCTGGCTTCCCCATTGACTGCTTGACAGAAGGCCACAAAAGGTGGCCTGGGACACTGCAACCACCACCAGTATGAATCAGCTGACAAACGCCTGAATTTTGATCATGGAACCATGGAGATACTATAATGGTGGTTAAGTGTGAAAAATTGTCGTAAGTCATTTGTTTCAGTGCCGTTGTAACTTTGAACAGTCATGAAACGAACTGTTGTAAGTCAAGGACTGCCTGTAATAGCAATAGCACTTAGACTTACATACTGCTACATAATACTTTACAATATCAGCCTCAACAATCTGGGCCCTCATTTTACCCACCTCGTAAGGATGGAAGGCTGAGTTAACCTTGAGGCAGTCAAGATTGAACTCCTGGCAGTGAGCTGAATTGGCTTGAAATACTACATTCTAACCCCTGCGCCACCCCCAGACTTAACAATCGTCGCTGAGAAAGACAAAAAGTCTGGATAATGGACCTGGAGACAGGCCAGTAGAAGAGAAAGAACTGGAGAAGACAATAAAATACAATGACCTGCGAGCAGAAATAGAACCACTGTGGCAAAAAAGAGCAAAGTTAGAGCCACTAGCAACAGCTGCCTTGAGTGCAATACCAAAATAAAAACTGGTAGAGAGAATTCTAGGGGTTAAAGGAGGTTGTGGGAAGAATCCCACCCATTTTCTTTCTGAGGCGTTTTATCGTTTGAATCTTGACTTGCTCATCATGGCCAACATTTAGCAAGCAGACATCTTTCCCTGTACTACAAGACAGCCATTTTGAATTATTTGGGTAACACAGAATATGCTCATCAAGCCCCTACGTTGGCCCACTTGAGTCAGTAATTCAAAAAGGGGAACTAAGAATGATTTGTTCATCCAGCACATGATCTAAAGAACCCGATGTCAGCATCCAGTGCAGAATTACGGAGTTGGGAGGCATCTTGGAGATCTCAGGCAGGAAACCTTATACCATTTGAGACAAATTGTCCAATCTCTTCTTGAAAACCCTCAGTGTTGGAGCACCCACAACTTCTGGAGGCAATTCCTTCTACTGATCAATTGTTCTGTCAAGAAATGTCTCCTTAGTTCTTGGCTGCTTCTCTCCTGGATTAGTTTCCATCCATTGCTTCTTGTCCTGCCTTCAGGTGCTTTGGAGAATAGCTTGACTCCCTCAGATAAAAATATGGATTAAACTGGGGTGCCTCTGAATATTCTTAGCTAGGGGTTATTGCTGTAATGTACTGCGTGAGGCTTCCCATTGGTATCTTTTTTAGCCAGCTTGGGAAGTAACATTTTAGGCTCACAGACTGATCCGTTAGGGCTGTTCTGTGTTGTCTTCTAACACTATCTCAGTAAAAACACATGGAGAGGCTTATTTTTAGCATCCCAGCAATAAAAAAAAAAAAAAGTCCCAGCATACATACAGAATCACGGTTTAAGGAGGAACTATGTTACTTGGAAACAGGAAATAAGTGACATTCCAGAATGTGTCTAAGCTTCATTCTGGAACAATCCCTTCTAACCTGGGTAGGCTGGAAAAAAAAACCCACCTATAAATAGCTGTAGCTCAAGCGTGTCATCCCTTGGCATGAAGCCAGCTCTATCTGCAGCACCTCAAGGCTGAGGTCAAAGGATGCAACAACAGAGGAGATGAAAGGCAGCTTCACTAAGGAATTTCTTCCACATTGCCTCTCAAAAAGACTTGTTTTCTCTTCACAAGGTTCTGCCTGTCCGTTATCTATTTATCTGTCTAACAGGTGCTTTTTCAAAAGGCAACTGGACTTCATTTTTCCTTGAAGGTATTTCGCTTCTCATCCAAGAAGCTTCTTCAGTTCTATCTACCTATCTAACCTTTGTTGCTTTATAAATAACTCAAGGCAGTGAATACACACAATACCCCTTCCTCCTCCTATTGTTTTCCTCACAGTAACAACCTGGTGAGGTGGGTTGGGCTGAGAGTGTGTGACACCCAGCTGGCTTTCATTCCTGAAGTGGGACTAGCAATAGCAACAGCACTTAAGATTTGTATATCCCTTCACAGTGCTTTGCAGCTCTCTCTATGCGATTTTTATAGAGTCAGCCTCTGGCCCCCAACAATCTGGGTCCTCATTTTACTGACTGCGGAAGGATGGAAGGCTGAGTCCATCTTGAGCCGGTCAAGATCGAACTCCTGGCTGTGGGCAAAGTTAGCTTGCAAATACTGCATTCTTACTACCACATCACCACAGCTCTTCTAGAACACTCAATATCCTGGTGATTGGCCCAAAGACACCCATCAGCCTTCATGCCAAAGGCAGGACTAGAACTCAACCATCTCCTGGCTTCTAGCCTGTGCCTTAATCACTAGATCAAACTGGCATTTATGTTTATAAAAAGACAATGACAATCAAAAGGCAGGAAATCCTTAACCCACTTAAAACGCATACAATACGAGCTTTAAAAGAACAAAGGAATAGCTGGATTTGCATTATGTCAAGCTATCGTTTGTTGAATCATGTCCTGTTGAATAAATAACTGGTTTTAAATAATCTATTAAGCTAGAAATTATGGTTTAACAACCACAATTGATAGGTTTATATAACATGTCAAAAATACATTGCAGGGTTAGCACATCAAATTTTCTGTCGAATGTTTAGTCACTATTTCAAGTGTCACAAAGTTATACAAGTAGTCCTCGACTTACAACAGTTCGTTTAGTGACCCTTCGAAATTATAATGGTTCTGAAAAAAAGTGATGTATGACCATTTTTCACACTTACAACCATTGTAGTGTCATCATGGCCAAGTGATCAAAATTCAGATACTTGGCAGCTAACTCGTATTTATGACCATTGCAGTGTCCCTGGGGTCATGTGATCCCCTTTTTCAACCTTCTGACAAGCAAATGCAATGGGGAAGCCAGATTCATTTAACAACCAACTTACTAATTTAACAAATGCAGTGATGCGCTGAACAACTGTGGCGAGGAAGGTCGTAAATAGGGTCAAAATTCACTTAACAAATGTTTCATCTAGCAATAGAAATTTTGGCCTCAATTGAGGTCATAAGTCGAGGGCTACCTGTACCATATGCTGGCTTAGCCACAGATCTTCATTCTTTCTCAAACTTACAGCTAACGTATGGTCATTTGCGATGCATATCAACTGTTGGGCCAAGCCATTCAAAAGTCTCGTTCGCAGCGAGAGGTCTTCGAAGTCATGGCGGAAAGGAAAGGCAATTCCATCGATCACAATCAACTGTACCTAATGATTGGGTATAAGAAAGAGAGAGGGGGAGGGAGGGAGGGAGGGAGGGAGGGAGAGAGAGAGAGAGAGAGAGAGAGAGAGCTTCATTCCCACAGAAATCTGTATCAAAAAAGCTGGGATGCCTGTAAATAAAAGTTATTTCCCCCCCTCATTATTAATCAAAGGTCTACTTGTCAGTTTATGGTTGAGGGAAATTTAGTACAGATTGATCTGAAAGGGTTTAACCCTTTGCCTCATTCGAGTTCTTATTCTATTTATAGAATTTCAAGTTATAAAACCATGATGACTCTCACAGGAAATGGCTGCAGTTTTTTCTCCATCAGATGTTTTTAAAAAAACAAAACAAGAACAGTAGCATCTTAATAAACCTCCCACGATCCTCAGATGTTCTGACTGTTATTATGCTTAACCATTAGAATGACCTGGAAATGGAGATGAGGTTGGGTATTAGCACAGAATAGATACTGATGTCGGTTACTGGATAATTTTGAATTGGAGGATTTTCCTTGAAACAAACCTTTATGCAAAATAGGTGATTTGTTTCAGAAAACTTTCAATTTGCATGGGGAAAAAATATCAGTCATATTACTGATGATATAGGAAAGCTTCTTGTTAAAGTCCAGCTGTTCACATCCAGGGTTTAGTTCTGAGTTCCCATAATAAAACACCGGAAATAATGAGGAATTTATAGTGACCTTTCAATCTATTTCAGGTTCCATTCTCTGATTCGGCTTTAATGGCAGAAACAGCATTTAAAAAGAGCTAAACAATATCACAATTTTCTTCTCTTACACTTTTGTTTTTATAAGGTCTGGCTATATATTGAAAAGGTTATCTGCGTAATGACATGCTAAAGCCTTTATTTCTTACAATTAACAGCTGAGATTCTCAGGATAACACTTATGACATATTAATCCCTGTACAGGTAGTCCTTGAATTACGATCGTAACAGAGACCAGAATTTGTAAAGAGCAACCTCATTGCGTGGTGACAGCAATGCCTACAATTTTCATTGCTGCTGTTTATGTAGGTAAGTAAGAGCCATGGTAGCACACTTGTTAGAATGCAATATTTCAAGCTAATTCTGCTCACTTGCCAGAGTTCGATTCTCATCGGCTCAAGGTTGACTCAGCCTTCCATCCTTCCAAGGTCGGTAAAATGAGGACCCTGATTTTGGGGGGCAATAGGCTGACTCTGTAAACTGCTTAGAGAAGGCTGGAAAGGACTATGGAGCAGTATATAAGTCTAAGTCCTCTTGCTATTTATGTATTATTTATTAAATTCATATGCCACCCATCAAGGCTTACAATGGAATAAAATAGGAATAAAAGGTAAAAGCTAAAGGTCTCCCTGTCCAGTCATGTACGACTCTAGGGCGCAGTGCTCATCTCCATTTCTTAGCAAAAAAAAAGTCTTAAGACGTTTCTTGTGGTCATGTGACCAGCATGACATCACACCGCAGTGCAGAGTGTGTGGCGAAATACGGACTGCTGTCATCTTCCCACCAAAGTGGTACCTATTTATTTACTCTCATTTGCATGCTTTGGAAATGCTAGGTGGCCAGGAAAAAAATAGGAATGTAAAATACAATTATAAAATGTAACCAATTAAAATGACAAAAAGTTAAAAAGAGGAAAAAGTAAAGTGTTAATTGAATTCCACAGTCATTAAGCAAGGAAACCTGTCAGCTTCCCACAGCCAGGGAAAACCAGCAAGTTCCAAGCCCTGTTGGTAGGTGGGGCACGGAACAAGGAGGTGTATAAACTATATCCCGTTTCTAGAAAACAGAGATAACTGATAGCTGTGTAACTTGAAGTCAAAGCATCCGGAAACATTTAGTCAAGGGAAAATAATTTATTATTTTCATTTCTTGCAGAGGTATGGTTGAGCTGAGAGGACGAAAGGATGGAAGCCTCAAATCTCCTCTCCCAGAAATGTTCTTGAAATATACACCCCAGTTCTGCCTCCTACAAGGAGCAGCAGGATAATTCTTGCTGCCATTGAAGGGGGATGCTTTTGCTAGGCACCCTCCCCTTTATTCTCTGTATATAAAACTCAGTGCTGTTACTACCTAGTAGGGGATTGTTAGAACAAATGTTACCTCTGTGCCAGATTGTTATTTGGAAAATCTTTCTTCCTACAAATTCCAAGAACCTTGCAGTAGTTCTCTCTTTCTTCCCCTGCCCGACTTCATCAAACAAATTCTTGCATCTTCTCCCACACCCCCAAAACAAGTGCCTGCAGTTTCCAAGAGAACAAATGTTTTCCCATCTGGACCGCAAGGACTTATGGGGGAATCTCTCTTAGGAGCTCTGTATTAAAACTAAGGATTTCTTTTCAGGAACATTCTGTCTGAAGGATCTGAAGGATGCAGGTAGAACTCACTTAACAATCGTTCGTTAAGTGACTATTTGAACTTACAAGGGTGCTGAACAAGTGATACTTACGGCTGATCCTCAAAGCTCTGGCAGTTGAAGCGACCCTGTGGTCACATGACTGCAATCGTGATGCTCAGCAACCAGCCTGGATCTCCAACCTTCACAACATCCTACCGTCATGTGATTGCAATCTGCAACCTCCCTACTGGTTTCCCACAAGCAAGTCAATGGGAAAACTGGTAGGAAGTTGATGTGAGGGTTAGGGTTACGCCCATAGCAAACATAACTCCGAGGCAGGTAGATTCCTCAAAGAAGTTTTATTTGGATATATCATATTGGTACAGACTGGTGAAACCGACTCTGAAAGTTCCTCCGGTTTTCACCTAATTAAAAGTTTTCTCCCTTCCCCAAACAATCAATCCCATGATCCAGTCAAGGTGTCATCCAATTGCCTGATAACTTCACTCCTCCACTCTCTGACCACCCGTGGGAATGTCCTTGGTTCCCAGGAGAAAGTATTTTGCTTTGGCTACACACCCATCTCTATTCCCCCCTCCCTACTCCCCCAGCTCCAGTGTAACAACACTGAAGCATCAAAATGGCCTCGGTCAGGTTAGCTTCAGGATTGAATTTGTGATCACGTGAGGTCCTTGCTTAACAACGGTAACAGGGAACTCCCAGTTATCCCAGTTGCTAAGGGATGCAGTCATGCAACATGATGCTTTACAAGTACATCCTTAGTGAGAGACATTCTTACAAATTCTATAGAATTTCCTACAAAGGAAACCAAATCTTACTTATTTTTAAATAAGGAAAAAAAAGACTGTGTGAATCTGAAGAAACTGGGAAGAAGCTGCAAACCTTTTACGCGCTGCAGATAGTCCTCGAGTTAAAATCATTTCTTTAGTGACCGTTCGAAGTTAGCAATGGCAGGGGAAAATGTGACTTGACTATTTTTCACACTTGTGACCACGGTCACCCCCATGGTCACGTGATTAAAATTCGGACGCCTGGCAACTTATTTATGACGGTTGCAGAATCCTGGGATTACCTGATCCCCTTTTGTGACCTTCTGACAAGCAAAGTCAATGGTGAAGCCAGATTCACTTAACAACTGTTACTAACTTAACATCTGCAGTCATTCACTTAACAGCTATGGCAAGAAAGGTCGTAAAATGGGGCAAAACTGAAGACTTTAACAGCTATTTCACTTAGCAACAGAAACTTTGGTCTTAACTGTGGTCGTAAGTCAAGGACTACCTATACTGCAACTCTAATACATTATCTTTTCCCCTCTGGAGGGTGCACTTCTTTTTGGTCCTTACCTTTGGGTGTCCACCGAGAAAATCTGGGAGGAGGTAAACCTGTGCCAGCAGTTCCATATAGTCATGGCAACGGAAGTAATAAATATGTGAAAGAATATTTTCAAGAGAGAAAGTCTCTAGGGCTATTTGATGATCTGAAGAAAAAAGGGAAGGAAAAGACCCAATAAAAACCTGTATTGAATTTATTGTTTATTCCTCATCCCTCACTTCCTAGCTTCAGAGACAGAGGCTGTTTATAGAGCAAGGTATGGGGAATATTTTCATGGTCATGGTCATGATGTGCACTGAAGATGGTGTTTGATTTCATTGTACGAGGTGCAATGGCAATAAAGTAAACTAAACTAAACTAATCAGTTCCATCCAGAGATAGCTTGTGGTAGTTTTGTTGTAATAATACATCATATAATCATATGATTAATCATATAACTTATACTTACTATGACAGACTGATAACCATATTTAGATTATCATATATAAATATAAGACATAAATATTAAGAATGTCTTGTTGCATCTTAAAACATCTAATATTATAGAGGAAAAGTGTCAGGAGCAGAAGAAAATACCTGTACAAAAACCCACTTGCAGTTCCCAAATTTTCTGTACTATCTCATTGCATAAATTTGCATGAAATTAGAATTTTGTCAAATGTCTTTCCAAGAGGCTGGTGTTTTGGTTCAATTCAGATTGCTGTTAAATCCCTAATGAATTCTGTCTGTGAAATGAAACCAATATACGTAATTCGGTTTCTCAAGGATTGCTGCCTGAGGTCAGAAGGTATTCTTGGGAAATTTTAATTTATTTCTTCATTTATTTGTATCCCACCTTTATTATTTTCACAAATAACTCAAGGTAACAAACACCTCCAACACACTTTCCTCCTCCTATTTTCCCCACATCAGCAACCCTGTGAGGTGGGTTGGGCTGAGAGGGACTGGCCCAAGGTCACCCTGCTAGTTTTCATGGCTAAGACGGGATTTGAAGTCACTGCCTCTTGCTTTCTAGCCTGGTGCCTTAACCACTAGACTAAGCATTCCTACCAGTTTTCTAATATTACTTTGCAATTAGATCTGTGTCTTTATTTTTTTCACCCAACTTAAGAATCTGCCCTTCCAGAAGGGTACTTAACAAGCAAGCCTTGAAATACAGCAACCTCCAAGCAGGTTTTTGCAAAATCTGGCAAAGAATCGAAAGCTAAAGAATCTGTTTCTGAGCCTTTTCCCTTTATGTGTCTTTATCATCTTATATGCTTTGGTTGGGCATAAGAAATGTCTAGGCTCAGTGCCCAATGGCCCTTCTCTTATTCCAAATTTAGGAATGTCCATTGGTTTATTACTGTCAGTGTTTCTCAACTTCGGCCACTTAAAGATGTGTGGATTTCAATTCTGGGAGTTGAAGTCCACCTATTTTCAAGTAGCCAAGTTTGAGAAACACTGATTACTGCAATCTAATTCTGCATGAATAAAACATTCTGACTCAGAACCGCATACAGTTACATCCTATATTTGAATAAATATTGAATGCATCTATGATGATAAGGAAATAAATGGAACTGTTTGAATAAGTAGCCAGGGGAAAAAAGCACACTTTGCACAAAAGCAAATATAGTTTGGCAATTAACCTTCTTCTGGGTGCACTTCAGCAATAAGCTGACAGTGATGAATACAGGCTTCTGCTATATCCACAACGCGATCAAGCATAAAGCTCCCCTCGGTATCTATGAATATAGCTTCTGCAGCAAGTCCACCAAAGCATTCTGGAATCTGCACATCCACCACTAGCTGCATGCTGGAAAGAAAGAGGGGGAGAAGAATGATAATAAAACATCAATGGAAAAAGGTTATTACACATTGATTCATTGCTTTACTACCCTGATGGTTGAAAATGCAAAGGGTTTGCAAAAGTCTTGTAACAGAATTTAAAAAGCACAATGAAAAACAAGAGATTGCAATGATGAACGGTTGTAGGAACTTGGTATGTCTAGTCTAACAAAGGACTAGGACTGACATGATAGGAGTTTTCCAGTATTGGAGGGGCTGTGACAGAGAAGGGGGGATCAACCTATTCTCCAAAGCACCTGAAGGCAGGACAAGAAGTAATAGGTGGAAAAGCATTAAAGAGAGGTCCAAACTAGAACTTTTCTGACAGAACAATTAACCAGTAAATTGGCTTGCCTTTAGAAGACATGGGTGCTCCATCACTGGAGGTTTTAAAGAAGAGATTGGACAACCATTTGCCCAGAATTGTATAGGGTCTCCTGCTTGAGCAGAGGGTTCAACTAGAAGACCTCTGAGGTCCCTCCCAATTCTGTTATTCTGTATTCTAAATATAAAGGCCAACAAATTAATGACAAAGGTAGAACAACCAGCCCTAGAATTGAGAGTGAAAATATCAAAGTATTAAATAGTATCCTCCTTTTAAGAGCAACCATCAACAGTAAAGGAATAAGGAGACAAGAAATATGCTGTGGACTCTGAAGAAGCTTCTTGGATGAGAAGTGAAATGTCTTCAAAGGAAAACCAGAAAATCTAATTGCCTCTTGAAAAAGCACCTTTGGTGATTTTTCAGAAGTAGTAAGACTTTACTCCTGGCGAATGCCTAGATAAGTCCCTGCAGTTGTCTAGGCAACATTTTTTGGAAGTGGTTTGCCCTTTTCTTCTCTTTGCACCTAAGAGTGACCAGCCCAAAGTCATCTAGATGGCCTTATGTCTAAGCCAGGATCAGAATTCAGCCATCCAGTTTTCATCTAGGTGCCTTTCACTGCTACGCCATAAAATTGTGTGGGGTCCTTGGTGCTCTCTGAGCTTGGTTGTTTTCTTGCAGATGTTTAGGTAACAGGTTCATTACCCAAACTAGGTAACATCATCAGTGCCAGTACACTATTTTAACTGCGAGCTATCCCTGCATTTCAACCCTGACATACAAATATTATCCTTTATAGATGAAGACTGTGTATTTTGAAATCCCATCAATTACAATAATACCTCAATGTCAGGGCATATCAACAAGCCCGGGGCAGTGACTACAAACTGCGAGCAGTAAAATCAACGCAACCAAGTCCCCAAAGCGTGTGCATCATTCAGACACATGATTCGTTTAACGGGACCTAGTTTAACGTGGCCCGAACTAGGAAAAAGTTACTCCATCTGTTTTATGGCTTGAGATGAACCTTGCCATTTTGCAAACGAACAAGATTGCAGCGCATTTTAAGTAATCTACTCGGGTTTCTTTCTTTCCAGAACAGCTTCATCATACAAAATACTCCTACGGTACTCAGTGGGGTTGTGCAGAGCTTTGGAAATAATTCAGAAAAGGTGTTCCAGAGTGTGTAGGAGTGGTTTCCCTGAGATTCTGCTGTTGCCCCTTGCTTTAAGGAATTGCAGAGAGGTGCTACCTTTTCTGCATTATTTCCAAAGCCTCGCAGCACCTTATTATTCAGCATTTTCTGCAATCCAATATATTTATAATAGCAGGGCTCAGATACATAATTTTATTGTGATGGGAACAAGCCTCATTCCAGATTTCAACACCTCCCTCACTCATTCTGGCCCAGCTATAAGAACAGAAGCCTTTCCTTCTGTTTCAATTAAGCAATTTAGTCTTACATCTGAATCTTAAATGGAGAGTGATCCTAAACTACAGTTTCATGAAACAAGACAGTAGTACAAAACGTGACACAAACCCTGGTTAAGAATAACTATGCCAGGTTCTTTAAAAATGAAAACAGGGGCTTGCAAATTCCCCTCTGCTGCTGCACGGATGAGGAAGATGGGAGAGTGTTTCTGACATATTTTACTGGGACAAGCAATAGCATCACCTGGAGGACCTCAGCATAGTTGTTAAAACATTTAGCAACAAAAGCTAGAAAAAGCCAGTTGTGGGGATGTTGTGTACTGTTTATTACAAATATTGATACTATTTACTGCAACCATTTCTCATGGATTCGGGGCTTACAATATAATTATATAATGGAAAAAAATGGAACAGGATTTTTACAAGAGCATTGTTACAGAATTAGAATTACTTTCCTTGGGAAGCTGTTCTACAATCTCATCCTTACATTTGATGTTGAGATTTCAGAAAGAGTACAGAGAAGAGCAACAAAGATGATTAAGGGACTAACATACGAAGAACAGTTGCAGGAATTGGGTATGTCTACTCTAACAGAGAGAAGGACCAGGGCTGATACGATAACAGTGTTGCAATATCTCAGGGGCTGCCCCAAAGAAGAAGGGGTCAACCTATTCTCCAAAGCACCTAAGGCAGAACAAGAAGCAATGGATGGAAACTAATCAAGAAGGGATCCAACCTAAAAAGGAGAAATTTTCTGACAGTGAGAACAATTAATCAGCGGAATGGCTTGCCTCCAGAAGTTGTAGGTGTTCCATTACCGGAGGTTCTTAAGAAGAGCTTGGACATTTGTCTGAAATAGTATATGGTCTCCTACTTGAGCAAAGGATTGGACTAGAAGACCTCCAAGATCCCTTCCAACTCTATTATTCTGTTATTTTAAGAATCTGTTTACATCAGGAGAATTTTATGGCAGTAACCTATCCTACCCTCATGAATGACTCCTGGAAAGAAACAGGATTCTCCCTAATTATGCAGCCAAAGATTGGGGGCAAGAAAACTGAACAGAGTGGAGCAGCAGGAACCAGGATGAGGGGGTTTGCAGGACACTATAACAGAGATCTGTAGGTAGAATTCGAAACTTCTGAAGTTTTTACACCAATGCACAGAGTACAGAAAAGAAACAGGGAAATTATAAATCAGGAAGACAAATATGTTTAGGTGGACATTCCTGCAAAAGGACAGCCCAGCTCAGAGAGAACCAAGGATCTCACAGTTCAATCCTGGGCTGCAAATATTCTCTTCAATTGGTACATTGCTGAAAGTTGGCGGGATGTTATTTAACACTGGCATATATAGCAGTGCAAAGTAGCAATTTATTGGAACAAACTCAACAGAAAGGGTGTGTGTGTGTGTGGGAGTGTTGAATTAAATGTAAAGAACAAATATGCTTGTTCAGAAATTCAGGAATCGGAGCATGGAAATCCTGCATGAAATATGCGACTAAGAATATTTTTATTTATTTCTTTGTTTATTTATTAAATTTATTTGCCACCTACCTCACCACAAGGTGATTCTGGATGGCTTACATTGTTAAAGAATATTATCTCTAAGAATGCAGAGAGAAACAAAAACCAGATAAGATTATGAGAGTTTATTACTGACCATTTGGACAGGCAGAAGATGGGGTCATAAAACATAATTAGGGCCCATTTAGTCCAGCAGTCTGTTCTCACAGTGGCCAACCAAGCATACAAGGAAGCCCACTAGCCTCCCAGCAGATGGCCTTCAGTGGCTGTCACACAGCCACCAAGGTTAATAGCCATTGATCTATTTGCATTAGATGACCAGTCTTTCAAAGAGGCCTGCAATATTGATAATGGAAAATTTCAATTATCCTGACATCTGCTGGGAATCTGCCAAGAGTCAAAGGTTGAACAAATTCTCGTTCTCTCTTGCTGACTTCATTTCTCGGAAGGTATTTAAAAAAAAAGAACAAGGGGATCTGCCACCCTGGATCTAATTCTCACCATCAGAGATTAATTGTTTAAAGAAGTGAAAATGACAAGGTACCTTGGGGGAAAGTGAACATGTTATCCTTGAATTAATGGTATCTGGAGAAAGAGAAATGAGAAAGAGAGCAGATTTTGATGGACTCTTAAGGAAGGAAAGGTCGGTTCCCATGGCCCTGAAATCCCAATGAAGAACATTGTACAGAAAGGGTAGGAAAACCTGCAAAATGATGTACTGAAAGTGCAATCACCAACAATCTTCACAAGAAAGAAAAAAGAGAGAAACTGAAAGAGGCCAGTGTGGATATGTGCAGAATTCTCTAAAACGCTGAAGAGTAAAAGAATCATATATAGGAAATGAAAGGAGGGGAATATAAAAAATGAATAGAAATTGTAGGCTCTTTCAGAAAAGGTAGAACTCATAGAGTGAGGTGAGCCTTTCAAAAGATACCATAAATGATGATGGATGTGACAGAACTAAAGGAAAAGTAAAGAGAATGTACATCTTCTGAAAGGACAAAGTGGCAATGCAGAACAGGTAGTCCTTGACTTACAACCATTTGTTCAGTGAATCTTCAAGTTACAATGGCACTTAAAAAGTGACTTGTGACTGTTTCCCACACTTATGACTGTCCTTGTGGTCATGTGATCAAAATTTGGTTGTTTGGCAACAGGCATGAATTATGCTGTGTCCTGAGATCATGTGATCCCCTTTTGAAAACTTCTGACAAGTAAAGTCAATGGGAAAACCAGATTCAATTAACAACTATGTTACAAACTCAACAACTGCAGTGATTCGGTTAACAACTTTGACAAGAAAGGTCATAAAATGGAGCAAACTCACCTAACAACTGTCTTGCTTAGCAACAGAAATGTTGGGCTTAAATTGTGGTTTTTAAGTGAGGACTGCCTGTAATAGTGAGAAGGCCGTGCTCCAAAGCTCCTGATTTTGTATCTGGCTTCTCTTGGGATATGAAAAAATCCTTAGCTGATCATGATTATACCATATTTAATTTTACAAGCAGGAAGGAAAACCTTTGCTTGGGGAAGATGAGCTGTTGCTGTTGTTTCCTAGGTATTATACTACCCTGGTGGCAAAAGGCTCTATGTATGGTATTCAATTCAAATATTTTTAAATATGACGGTTTGGTTAAGCTAAGCCAAAGCCAAACAAAACATGGGTTCAACCAAATGTGGAAATCCAGCCATTATATCCAAATTCTTACATCTTTTTAAGAGAGATGCCAGTATTATAATCTACATTAAAGCGGCACTTTGGCTGAAATGAATTTGCTGAAAGCCAGCCAGTAAATCAGGATCAAAAGCTGATCAAGAGATTTTTCAGACTGTAGGAGATCACCGACAGAAATGCTAGTAGTACATATGCTATAAGTGTTAAGCGGCTGTCTTTTAAGGTCAGACTGTTGCTATCTAGCCAGTTATGACTCTTCCCCAGTTATTTGTTCTGGCTTGTAATAGCTATCCATCTTCTTTATTAGATTTTCACCCCACCTTTATTATCTTTATAAATAACTCAAGGCGGTGAACATACATAATATTCCTTCCTCCTATTTTCCCCACAAAACAATCCAATGTGGTGGGTTGGGCTGAGAGAGTGAGACTGGCCCAAAGTCACCCAGCTGGCTTTCATACCTAAGGTAGGACTAGAACTCACTCACTCCTGGTGTCTGGCTCAAATTTACTCAGCCAGTTTTTCATATCTAAGACAGGAGTAGAATTCAGAGTCTCCTGGTTTCTAGCCTGTTGCCTTAAATCACTAGAGCAGGGGTTGCCAAACTTGGCAATTTTAAGACTTATGAACTTCCAACTCCCAGAATTCCTTAGCCAGCCATGCTAGCTGGGGAATTCTGGAATTTGAAATCTATGTCTTAATGTTGCCAAATTTAGAGACCTATGCACTAGACTAGACCAACATCTCAGAGAGAAGTTTCTTTCACCAGCCACTTGATCTATTGAACCTGTATTGGGAATGGCCTTCTGGATGCCAAGCACTTGGAAATGAGACTAAACATCCGATTTCAATTCAAGAGTTGATGGTATCAACTTGAAGAGCTGTGGTGGCACAGTGGTTAGAATGCAGTATTGCAGGCTAGCTCTGTCCACCACCACAAGTTCAATCCTGACCAGCTCAAGATTGACTCAGAGTTCCATCCTTCCGAGGTTGGTAAAATGAGGATCCAAACTATTGGAGGCGATATGCTGGCTCTGCAAACCGCCCAGAGGCTGCTGTGAAGCACTGTGAGGCAGTGTATAAGTCCAAGTGCTATTTCTAACAGTTATAAAATCACCAAGATTTTTCAGAGAATGATAAACAAGGGGAAGTTACAGAAATGTGAGCTTTAGTATTGTTTTACCACAATTGTGTTTTTCCGACACCTGGCACTCCGCAGATCTCTGTAATTTTGGTGAGCTGCACACCCCCACCAAGGATGTCGTCCAATGCAGAGCAAAAGGTGACAATGAATCCTTGAGTCTGTTCTTTTTCCAACAGTTCCAGGGCTGTACACTTCTTAACAGTTTCTGCTTCCTCAGAAGGCTTTGCTCCATCACTTTGCTGTTCCTGTTTGATTACCTTTAAAATTTCTAGAGCATCCTCTTTAGAAATTCCACTCTCTGAAAAATCAAAACACAGAATATATTAATATAATTAAAAAGAAGCACATCTAGTTAAGTAACAGCCACTTTAAAAAGTATTCTTCTTTGGGGAATACCCAAAAGAAATGTTGTGGTAGTTGAAACTTTTAACAAGATTTTTTTTTCTGCTGCTGGGCACTTGCTTTTTAATTGCTAGAAATGTTTCAACCTGATATGAAGGAAAAATATGAAGCTTTCATAAAATTGACATATATTTTCTTAGGGTTTTTTGATATATTTAAAAGTCCCTTTTATTCCTCATTTTATTTGTGCTTCTTTAAACCCATCTGTTTTTTTAATGAAAACTAAAGCATGGTATGATAGCATCACCTTGTGGTTGACTAAGATAACAATGCATTCCTATCATTGTCCACTGAAAAGCAAAACACACTGAGTTTGTTCTCCTATTTATTTTGTTACCTTAGACATTAATGTATCTTAGTTTATAAAATGCCATAAAATGCAGAAAGTGACACAAGATTCTTTGAACTCATGTTAGGAATCAACCCCTTCAACAGAGGCATTTTGCTTCAGATTCACGTATAACCCAGGTGAGGGGGAAGTCTTTTTTAACAGATGGCTAGATCCACGGTGGGAGTATTTGAAGTGTGCTTGTGCGCGCACGCACACATTCTATATATATAGTATTAAATTCTATATATATAGTATACTATACATTTGCATTATACAGTGTATATATATTTAATGTGTGGAGTTTGTATTGTATATATTATAGTATGACTGTTTCATGCACCGGAATTCAATTCCTGGGTCTATACAGTAACAAGTAGCAATTAAGCAATATTGATCTTATTTCTTATGCCTAGCTAGGTATCCCTATAAGCCAACAGGAATTGGGCTTCATTGGAGAAAGACTGATCTTTACTAATCCTTTACTACTACTACTACTACTACCACCACCACCACCAATTTATTAAACTTCTATACCTCCTGACTCTCTATAACTCTGGGTGGCTCACAATAATATAAGAAATAATAAAAATAAAACAAAAAATGATACAAATTGACGAATGCCCCATTCCTGGTACAACACGCTTACTACTACATTCGCCTGTGCCAGTATACCAAAGGAGGCTGAATTAGGATCCAATCTGGGTCGGTCATCGAGATCAGAGATTTACTCTTCCATATAAATGTGTGTAGTTGTGTGTGTGTATACACAAATAAATGTTTACTACATTCATTCGCCTGTCCCAAAGACCAAATTTATTCTTCTATATAAATGTGTGTGTGTGTGTATTATGTACACAATATATTTCCATATATTTATATGGAAGAGTAAATCTCTGGTTTCTAGCACAGGCGAATGCATGTGGTAGTAAATATGTTGTGCCATATGTGTGTATACACACACAATTTTATTAATCAAATGTATACATCGCCCATCCCTATTGTATAATATACACACACAAACACACACACACACAGAGCTAAGAGAATTTTAGGGAGAGAGAATGTTATATAAAATTATGCATGTCAAAGTGAATAGTTATTGTTTTTAATATCGACTCGGGATATATTTTTAGCGAGTCACTTTGTCTGGGAGACGGGCGGCACAGAAATTTAATAATAGGTGGAGCAGTAGTTTGAGTCTGACCCCACCCCACTTTAACACACACAGACACACACACAGCATACACACATTTTAGGGGGCTCCAAAAGAAATCTCCCCCTCCACCATACAAAACTCCGGCTGACAAAGGAGCGGAATTGTTTAAATCCCCTCACGAAAAAGGTGTTTGGTTTATCGAGGCCCAGAAACCCAACCGGGTTCAAAAACTTTTCCCCGAAAAAGACATCAAGCGCTCCAAAAGACGGAGGATAAGATGACAACCCCTCTGTGGAAAGTAAGGTGGTCGTGAGGAAAGATCCGAAGAACGAAGCTCAGTTTGACCCAAATTGGAGAAGTTTTCCTTTGGCGGGAAAACCGGTTTTCCCTCAGCCCGCCTCGATACCTTTGCTCAGCTGGCAAGGCCCGACCTCCAGCACCTCTTGGGCGGTCTGGAAACCGGCAGCCGTTAGCTTTGCCCGCCAAGCCGGCGGTAACGGGAAGGTGCCCAAATCCCTGAGCTCCATGAGGGAAAAGAACGGGCATCGTCCATGCTTCGCCGCCTTCCTGAGGTGCTGGACTTCAACTCCCAGAAGCTTTCCGGGTAGCGCGCCTGCGCCGAAGAACTCAGGGGGCGGGGTTGGAATCCAGCCACTCGCGGGGGCGGAGGGCTTTCCGCTTTGGGTCCGCTGGAACGAGCATGCGCCAGTTGGGGAGGACTCTGGGAGTTGAAGTTCCAATCCCTTGCGTTATGGTTACAGCTTCTCGACAAGCTCACTAGTCCAGAGCATGCGCTTGCTGGAGGGGATTCTGGGAGTTGAAGTCCAGGCACTTGCGGAGAAGACAGTGCACACGCACACTAGAGAGGATTCTGGGTGTTGAAGTCAAGCTATGGTGCAGGCTCACCGCTTGCGTAGTGACCGAAATTACAACGGCACTGAAAAAAGTGGCCAATGAGTGTTTTTCACACTTACGACCGTTGCAGCAAATCCAAAAATTCAGATGCTCTGGAACAGGCATGTATGTATGATGTTGGCAGGAATCATGTGATCACTTTTTGCTGGGTTCCCAAAATTAAAAGTCAATGGGGAATTCACTTAACGACCATGTCACCAACTTAACGGCAGTCATTCACTTAACAACGGTGGCAAGGAAGGTTGTAAAACGGGGCAAAATTCACTTAATAACCATTCGCTTAGCAATGGAAAGGTTGAGCTCAGTTGTGGTCATAACTCAAGGACTAGCTGTATTTGGTGTGCGAGGTCAAAAACGGAATAGCTGACAATGAGGCACTAAACTGGACTGGCGTGTGGATAAGGAGCAGACGCAGGCAAAGCAAAATGCAATAAAACATGCAAGCTTTCAAACCGACAGGACGCTTCCTCCAGAGAGGAACTCGGTGGCACCCACAAGCTCCTTCCATTGGTGCAGAAAGAAAAAAAAATGTGCAGGGTTTTGAGTCCTTTCCACCTTCTCTGATTCAAGGGGACTTGATTAACCCATTTTTTTAAAGCCCAAAATTCTTGCCTGCCCCAAACCTGGCATTTAAAGATAGACTTGGCCTGAATGTGGAAGTTCTACTTAAGCCCCCACCTTTCTCTCTCCATCTCTCCCTCCCACTCTCTCCCTCCCTCTCCATCTCTCTCCCCCTCCCTCCTCCTCTCTCCCTCCCTCTCTTTCTCTCTCCATCTCTCCACCCCCCTCTTCTCTCCTTCCCTTCCTTTTTCTCCATTTCTTTCTCCATCCCTCTCCTTCCCTTCCCCTTTCTCTCCACCCCCCTCTTCTCTCCTTCCCTTCCTTTTTCTCCATTTCTTTCTCCATCCCCCTCCTTCCCTTCCTCTCTCCACCTCTCCCTCCCTCCTTCTCTCCTTCCTCTTTCTCTCCATCCTTCTCTTCTCCCTCCCTCTTCTCTTTCCTTCCCCTTTCTCTCAATCTCTCCCTTCCTCCCTCCTCCCCCCTTTCTTTCTCTGCACCTTTCTCCCTCCCTCTTTCTCTCTTTCCTCACACACAAGTCTAATCCCCTACCAGTTGCTTCCTTAAGGGAATTCTCTATCCCAGGGGGATAGACTGCTCCTGGTCCTTGAGGCTCGCCAAATGAAAACACCAATCCACCTTGCCATACGCCATTTCTCCAGTTCTGAGCCTCCAAAGCCGTGAGGGGATCCCGAACAAACCGCCCAAGACGTTGCCTAGCAAGATTAGCCTATAGACTTAATAAATAAAGATGTGGTAATTGATGTATTATTGTTTATCGACCTATCCTCATCGGGTCTTTTTTCATTGTTTTATTGTTCGATGATTTACACCTCGTTTTTTCTATTCAAAAAATTAAAACTCCAAAATCCAAAGGTGAAAAAAAAATAATAATTTTTTCTTTCTTTTTCATGTTCTTGGCTAGTTCCGTTCCTATTATTTTTACTTCCATTTCGTTTGTTCTTTTTTCAAGAGGCACCTGGACTTCCTTGGTGTTTTTCTTTGAAGACGTTTCGCATCTTTGGGACTTCAGTTCTGTTTCCACTCTCGTTGTCCTTTTTTTTAAAATGATTGTCAGCGGCCTAGAGTAGTCCCAGGGCGTGACAGGCGGCGAATAAATTTAACAACTGATGAATTAATAAAATATATATTTTAAGAATTCCCCCAAATCGTGGAAACAGGTTGGGCTTCCTAATGCAACCGGCTTCTTCTGCAAAAGCCAGTTGCAAAAATCGCAGAGAACGGCTTTGCAAAAAAAGCCTCCCGCCGCCATGCACATTTTTGTGCAAACCTTCCCCCCCCCGCCCATTTCCGAACGCTTTCCCCGTGCAAATGCAACTCGGGCGCTTCCCAAAGCTGCAATCTTTGCTTGGAAGCCCCCCCCACCCCGATTTTGCGCTGCTCCTTCCTGCGCCACCCCTCCCGCTGCAAGCTAGGCAGTGGAGAAGAACGCGGTGACGGCATTCGCCGGCCTCAACTGAATTCATCGGCAGTTGAAAAAGCAAAAGTCGGCCGCCGAGGTGAATCGGGCGACTTGGAGAAGGGAGGGGCGAATGGAGATTTCTTTTTGCGGGAACGGATGTCGTGGAGCGGGGCGAGGGGCGCAGACAGAGAATAGAGTTAGAAGGGATCTTAAGAGGTCTTCTAGTCCAACCCCCTGCTTAGGCAGGGAAACCGGAGATCTGAGATCTAAGGTGGGCTGCGTGGGGCAAGGGGAAGCAGGGGGGGTGACTTTCAGCCCAAGCCTTTAACCGAAGTCGGAGAACAGTCCCAGAGAAGAAAAACCCGAAATTATGAAGTTGGGGAAGGGGCGACAATCCGTTCATAAACTTCCCAAATAGAACTTTTTCACCTCTCTCCTTTATCAGCGGGATAACTGGGGCCAGAGTCGTTTTGGATAGTGAGATGGGCGGATATAAACGTGATTGGTTGATTAATTGATTGGGAAAGGAGGGGGATAGATAGGTAGATAGGTAGCTATAGATACCGTATAGATGATTGATAGGTAGGTAGGTAGATAGATACTGTAGACAGACAGATATCTCTCCATCCACATCTCTATATCACCTACGGTAGCTATCTGTCTGTCTATCTATCTATCTAGCTATTCTATCTATCTACGGTATCTACCTACCTATCATCTCGCGCGTGTGTGCAGACACGGGTTAGGTGGGTTCCCCCGACCCAGAGGTCCGTGGCACCGTGGAAGCTTGCAAAAGGGATGGCCTCGTCTCCCCGCAGGGCCGTGGGGAGGGGGCTGGGGGGGTAAACCCCTTCTGAACGTCTCTTCCCCCCCCTCCAGGGAGCATGGCCCATACCCTTCCCGTTCCCTGCCCGGTCAAACTCGGGACGGTGAAACTCGAGAGCCCCGAGGCTCGTCTGCACGACTACGTCAAGCAAGGCAACTACGTCAAAGTGAAGAAGCTGCTGAAGAAAGGTAATTCGAGGGTGGGTGTGAGCAGGAGGGGTGTGCAAAAGGAGAGGCGGGATGTGTTTTGGCGCTGTTTCTTTTGCGTTCGTGTTGCAAACTTACGGGTCTGTTTCTTCCAAAGGCGTTTTGTCTAGCAAAAGATGCGTGCAACGCACTGTTAAGACGCGGGTGCCTCGTTGTTACTTTTTTCTGTCTTTTTCCTGAGCTCGTGGAAGCGAAGAGGGGAGCTTGCACGCGGAGTTTGCACCCTTTTGCGCTGCAAAATGGCAAGGTGGGGTTTCGGCGGAGCGTTTCGGCGGGACCGGTGCAAAAATTTTGCACGGGTGCATCGTTTTCCCTTTTCTGTAGGGGGCGTGCATAAACGCACCAAAAGCCTACCGTCCCTGTCCTATTGTTTCTATTTTATGTATCCATGTATTTATAACTATGTTTATACTTATACCTATTATCTTGTAAGCAATTGACTAATCAAATAAATAAATAAAATAAAATAAATCCGGTGCTGGGTGCAACCTCCTGCCCTCCCATTCTCCGCCTTTACCCGAGGCTCCAAATAGAATATGTGCTGAGGCGTTTTCATTTTATTTTTTATTTTTTGCATTTTGCACGCGTGTGATCCCGAGTTACGGCGGAAGGGTAGAAGGAAAAAGGAAGGATTAAGGACGTGGAATAATCCGCAGATTTGTAAAACGGGCACCGTCCTGGGCCGAGGTTTACACACGCGTCGTCGGTTCATCTAGGATGCACCCCAGGAGCGATCAAACGTCGTGTGAACGGAGGGTGGCGAACTGTTGATGGGGTCCAACTGTAATGGTGATGCTATACTTTTTTTTCCGTTTTAATATGTGGGGATAGTTACCCAACTGAGATCAGAAGTATGAATTTTGTATGAATCCAGGTGCAATAAAAGATGTTAAGAAAGGTTGGCTTTCCTGATCCCAGTGCAAATCCGAGTTGCACCAAATTTGCAAAACTTTGTAAGTAGCTATACGATTTCAAGGCGTTCGTTGCAGTAGTCGCGCGCATGTGCAGAACTGAAGCGAGCGATGAAGTTCCTCCTCTAAGTGGACCTGATTGGTGTCCCAGTTCCCCGATGCAAATCAAATCTAAAACCAGGGGACTTATGGGCTCACTCGTTTTTGCGAACAATATACACTCCGGATCTGTATTTGTTTCAAAATAAATTCTGCGGGGATGTTAGAAGTTTCTTACTGCGAAAGAAACGGAGGCCGAAAGCCGTGTTTGTGATAGGAGTGAAGGTCGCTGTGACCTGAAGACCGGTGGCCGCGGGTGAGGTCATGGCAGCGCGCTAAGGTCACTTAAGACTATACTTTCAGGGATCATTTCTATAGTAACTAACTAGAGAAATGCACTCGAAAGTGATCGGCTGAGCAAGCCACGAGGAGGAGGCGTAGTGTTCTCTCCTGAGCGCGAAGCCGGCAGGCGGTGCTACTTCATGTGGCTGCCGTCTGCCTTTGATGACCGTTCCACCTTTTCTTTACGGAGAGGTTGGAGGGAGAGAACGCAGTCTGAGTGGTTTGCTTGGTTCCCCAACCCTTTTTAATTGAGTGAAATGAAAGTAAAATGTTGTGTATTCTCGTGCATGATTGTTCCGCGTTAGCTTTCCGCGGTTGCGTTCCGACGCTCTTCGAATTTCCTTATCAATGAAAGCAAGTGGGAGGTTGCAAGAGTTCCTTGGATTCTCTGTGCGGATTACCGTTACTTAAGTGCTAAGAATGGTGAGGTGGCCTAGAGGTGGAGCTCTTGCCTCACAATCAGGTTGCTGTCAGTTTGATCCTACTTGAGTATTTCTCTGGGCACAATGAGAATGTATCTGCTGAACAAAACTCAGCATTGGCAACAGGAAGGTCATCCTGCCATTAAACACTGCTAGCTCCATTCAGTTGCTCAGACTCCACACCACAAGCGAGTATGGGGTTGTTTTGTTGTATTAAACCTGCACAGATCTGTGCTAATCCTTCAGGAGAAACTCACTTTTCAACAGGATATTTTTAACCTCTGCAATTTTTAAGACGCTAGGACTTCCATATCTGGTATGCTAACTTAGAGGATTCTGGGAGTTGAAGTCCATGAAGCCTGAGAAATGTACATGTGTTTCCAGGTTCTGCTAATGGGTACCTCATTCACATATTCACCGTCCAGGTCTTAAGAATTTTAAGAATTCTTAAAAAATTTAAGAATTTAATTCACAGTCCAGGACTAAGAAAGGTTTAAGAATTTACATTTCTAAAGAATTTTCTATGAGGATCATCGTTCCTTTTCTCTTTTAAGCAATTCTTTTATTGTGTAAATCTGCACAGAACAGTGCATTCATTCAGTGGAAGCAAAGTTTCGTAGGAGATTTTTAACCTCTGCGAATTTTAAGATATTGGAACTTCCACTCCCAGAATTCCTCGGCTCCAGGATGCTGACTAGGGGATTCTGGGAGTTGAAGTCCACAGGTGATGCTGAGGTTGAGAAACTGTTACATGTGTTCCCAGGTTCTGCTGATGGGTCCCCTCATTCACACATTCACAGTACAGGTCAGCAACTAGATTCAAATCACCTTCTAGGCACAACCAGTTGTTTGAAATACACAAATCAATTAATATTGGTTTCATTATATTTATCCATCCATCCATCCATCCATCCATCTCTTCTGCCTATCTATCCATTCATCATCTACCTCTGTCTCCCTCTATCTCTTCTGTCTACCTATCCATCTCCCTATTCCTATTCCTACCCCTTCTCTTATATCTTATCTCTTATCTATCTCTTATCTATCTACCTATCCCTACCCCCATCTATCTCTTGTCTATCTGTCTCTCATATATACATACATACACATATACACATACATATATACATATACAGTACATATACATACTATACTGGCATGCAGTAACCAGAGGGACAGAAGCAACCAAGTCTGGATCCAAAGCTGGCTTTTTTTTAAAAAAATCATATTAATATCCCGCCCTTCTTCGGAGACTCAGGGCGGCTTACAATTTTTGGGATACAACCCAGTGTGCTCAGCAATAGCCTTCATTCCATTGTATATGCCTGCTTATTACTAAGCGGCATTTTTACAAAGTCACCTTATTGCCCCCAACAATCTTGGGTCCTCAGTTTACCTACCCCGAGAGGCTGACTCAACCTTGAGCCTGGTGGGATTCGAGCCTGCACTAATTACAGGCAGCTGGAACTAAGTGCTAGGTATTAACAGCCTGCACCACCAAGGCTTAAAGAGCGAGTGGGCTTCAGGTCCTCTTTTCTACCCCAAAGTCCTTACTTCCTTGGTTCTCAAGCGTGGCAGCTCCTCTTGCCTTGATTGACAAGTCTGGGAACTGCTGATGGGATTTTGAGAAGAGGTTTCCTAGGTGCTCAGGACCCAGCTTCTTAGCCTGGTTCTATTGACATCTTTCCTTGGTTCGCTTAACAACTTGGCTTTCTTCTTATCTATCTCCATTCTTATCTGTCTCCTAAAGAGATCTCTGACTCTTTGTCCATCCTTCTTATGTGCTTCCTTTCATCTTTAGACATGGCAGCTTCAGGCTATTCTCACAAAACCCTTTTGGAGTGACAGCTGTGTGAGTGAAGGACAGTCACATGGAGGTGCTTTATTATCTTTTAAAAATCCCTCAGTAAGTGTTTCTGTTTGGCGAAGTCCCTATTAATCTAATCCACTCGTTACATTAAGGTACACCTCATGTTTGCAAAGAGCTGTTCTGTTCCCTGATGCAAATTGAAAACCAGGGGGATTAGAATAGAATAGAATACTTCATTGGCCAAGTGTGATTGGACACACAAGGAATTATGGGTATTGTGTGGATGGCTAACCATAAATGCTCTAGAACAGTATTTTTCTACTTAAATTCTGTGGGATTTCCAAAATTTATTCTGGGCTGCGGAGGAAATGAAGGCCTTGAAAGCAGAATTTGTGGTTAGGGAGGCGGTCGCTGTGACTTGAAGAGCGGTGGCTGCAGGTGAGGCCGTGGAGGCGAGATACAATCCGTTAAGACTATACTTTCAGGGATCATTTCTATAGTATCCAACTAGAGAAATGCACTCGAAAGTGATCGGCTGAGCAAGCCACGAGGAGGAGGTGTAGTGTTCTCTCCTGAGCGCGAAGCCGGCAGGCGGTGCTACTTCATGTGGCTGCCGTCTGCCTTTGATGACCGTTCCACCTCTTTCTTACAGAGAGGTTGGAGGGAGAGGACACAGTCTGAGTGGTTTGCTTACTTCCCCAACCCTTTTTAAAAATCATAGTGAAGTGAGAGAAAGTTTGTTTTTTATTTTCTTGTTTTCTTGGGTGGTTGAAGAATTGGAGTGGTGTTTGTCATTCCTTTTTTAAAAAAAAATCCCTTGTTTTTATTTACTATCTAGCACAGAAGTGTCGAAGAACTCTGCTTTTCAGCCATTTTCTGCCCATTGTTTGCCTTGTTTTGAGTCTGTTTTTCGGCCATTTTGGGCCCATTTTCGTCTGTTTTGGGCCCATTTTTCAATTTTGACCCATTTTCTGCTTTTTTGCCTGTTTTTCAGCCCATTTTGGCCTGTTTTATGGTCTGTTTTGGGCCCATTTTTCTACCCGTTTTGAGCCCGTTTTTGACCCATTTTGGCTTCTTTTTGGCCTGTTTTTGGTCATTTTTGGCCTATTTTCGTCCTTTGTTTTGGGCCCATTTTTCGTCCTGTTTTGGGCCCATTTTTCAATCCATTTTTGACGCATTTTTAGCCAGTTTTTCAGCTGTTTTCAGCCCATTTTTGGCCTGCTTTGGGCCCATTTTTCAACCCGTTTTGAGCCAGTTTTGATGCATTTTTGGTTTTTGGCCAGTTTTTTGGCCATTTTGGCCCATTTTCTGCCTCTGTTTTGGGCCCATATTTGGTTTGTTTTGGGCCCGTTTTTCAACCCGTTTTTGATCTGTTTTTCGGGTTTTCTTGGCCTGTTTTGGACCCAGTTTCACAGTGTGGCAGGAGGCCATGGTGGGTGAAAATGAGGCATGGAGGGAAGCACACACATTTTAGCCACCAGAGGCACCTCAGGCTGTTCCTTTGATATTTCCAGGCTGACCCCTGTGGGCTGGATTTAAGCACCCCGCGGGCTGTATCCAGCCCGCGGACCTTGAGTTTGACACCCCTGATCTAGCAGCTGGTTTAATCCAACAGAAAGGACCTGCCTTTTAATAGAGGTAGTCCTTGTCTTACAACCACAATTGAGTCCAAAATTTCTGTTGCTAAGCAAGACAGTTAAGTGAGTTTTGCCCCATTTAATGACATTTCCTGCAGCAGTTTTTAAGGGAATCGCTGCAGTTGTTAAGTTAGTAACACCGTTGTTAAGTGAATCTGGCTTCCCCATCGATTTTGCTGGTCAGAAGGTCGCAAAAGTTGATTATGTAAACCTGGGAAAGTGCAACCGCCATAAATACATGCCACTTGCCAAGAATTTTGATCCTGTGACCATGGGGATGCTGCAATGGCCATAAGGGTGAAAAACGGTCACAAGTCATATTGTTCAGTGCTCTTGTAATCCCCCCTCCAAGTTTCTTATTTTATTTTATTGCATACAAAACTTCCATTTCTAAGTAAATTACCTGTGTTGTCTGGGTACAAATCATTTTGAGAAATAATAACCATAATGTTTACAATAATATTCATTATGTTAACATTGATATAATACTACTACTAATAATAGTAATAATAATAATAAAAATATAAAATAGTGTTATGCCAATTGTAATTGGAGCCCTTGGAGCAATACCTAAAGGGCTGCCTCGCTATTTGGAAATCCTGAATTTATCAGATGTGAATACCCTGATTCTACAAAAACCACCCTACTTGGAAAAGCTTATATCCTCCGACACTACCTGAACAGTTCCTAGGTCCTTGGTTAGGACTCCAGCTGTTGAGCTACCAACCAGCCCCAAAGGCTGTGAATCTCACTAAAGATTAAATAATAAAAATAAATAAAAATAATAAAAATAGTAGGTCAGCTGCAGAAGGCCACCTTACTGGGATCTGCTCGCATAATCCGCCGATACATCACGCAGTCCTAAATGCTTGGGAAGTATTTGACTAGTGATTTGTGATACATAGCATAGTTATCTCATTTGCTGTGTACACTGTCGTTTTTTGTGTATAATAGTAATATTAATAATAATAGCATATATTAATAAAATAATATCTATTTTAACAATCCTTTATGCATTAGTTCTCCCCATATTTCCATGTTTCTAACTAAACCATTGATAAAATGAATCCCATGTTACAAAATATTCAGTTTCTTCCTTTTCCTTGGTTTTAGGTTTTAATCTATCCATTTCTGCATTCTGATATTTTTTAATTCAGTTTTCATCTGTAGGGATCTCTTCACTTTTCCATTGTTGTGCAAATACAGTTCTAGTGCCGTTGTAATTTCAAATGGTCACTTCACAAAATGGTTGTAAGTTGAGGTCTACTTGTAGTATTTGTTAGCTGGAGAAAGTGCTACAAGATTCTTGATTTTTTTTGCTGCAAGAAACCTGCACAGACCTATGCATTAATTCAGCAGGAGTCCAATTCCATAGGGTCGCTTAAGGCACTGCTTCTCAGTCAAGGCAACATCACTCTAAGATGTGTGGACTTAAGTCCTCACTGGCTGGGGAATTCTGGGAATTGAAGGCCACATGTCTTAAAGTTGTGGAGGTTGACAAACTGGTAGATGGGCAGCTGTATATTAGTGAATGGTAGTGATGTGGAAGTAATTTGGTGTCCTTAAAAAATCTCAATGCACCTTTTTTGGAGTCTTATTGGACAACCAATTAAATATGAGCCAACAGTGTGCAGCAGCAGCGAAAAAAGCCAATGCAGTCCTAAATTGCATTAACAGAGGGATACAATCAAGATCAAGTGAGGTACTAACACCACTCTATAAAGCTTTAGTAAGGCCACGCCTAGAGTACTGCATCCAGTTTTGGTCACCACAGTATAAAAAAAAGATGTTGAGACTCTAGAAAAAGTGCAGAGAAGAGCAACAAAGATTATTTTAGGGGGCTTGGAGGAGTCTAAAACATACGAAGAACAGATGCAGGATCTGGGTCTGGCTAGTCTAGGGAAGAGAAGGACCAGGGGAGACAGGATAGCAGTCTTCCAATATTTGAGGGGCTGCCACAGAGTGGAGGGCTCAAGCTAGTTTCCAAAGCCCCCGAAGGCCAGCCAAGGAATAATGGATGGAAACTGATCAAGGAGAGATTCAACCTGGAAATAAGGAGGAATTTTCTGACAGTGAGGACAATCAACCAATGGAACAGAAGTTGCCTTCAGAAGTTGTGGGAGCTTCATCATTAGAAGCTTTGGCTGGACTGCCATTTTGTCAGAAACGGTGTAGGGTCTCCTGCTTGGGCAGGGGGTTGGACTAGATGACCTGCAAGGTCCCTTCCATCCCTGTTATTCTGATTTGAAGAAGCCACAATTAGCACATTAAGCTACACACTATTTACAATCCATGATGTTAAATTTAAGATCAAATCCCATGAGGGTTTTAAGGAGTTTGGGAATTAAAATGTAGTATATTTGCAAAAACAGTTGGCTTTGCAATCATAGGATACACATTGATTTACTTATTAAATGTACATATGTGGCCCATCTCACTATCCAACAATTCTTACCATATAAAAGAAAATGATAGATTTAAAAAAATTAACACAACTTGGATCGAAATCGTACCACATTCTTCCCTCCTTCCAGCGGACCCTGTGTCGCAAGTTAAGGAGCATTTATTTCAAAAAAAACGTGTATAGGACGAACATTTAGCGACTCAAACTGCAGTCTAATTCTCTTGTCACCTGCAGCTCTTCGGCAGTGAAATAGTTAACGGAGCACTAGTTTCAAGAGATTGACGCTTGCAGGACTCGCCTCTTCCGGTCCCTGTATCTTTGAGCCCCCCAGTTTAAAAAAAACGAAGTGAAGTGTGATTGGTTGCCCAATACCCCGATGCAAATCTAAAACCAGGGGCTATGGGATCGCTCGTTTGGCTAAAAATAATACGCTTTGGAGAAAGTATTTTCGTAAATAAATTAATCGTGATCGAAGTTTATTCCTGGTTGTGGAGGGAACGAAGAACGCGAAGACGTGTTTGTGGTTAGGGAGGTGGTCGCTGTGACTTGAAGAGCGGTGGCTGCGGGTGAGGCCGTGGAGTCGCGGAACAGTTCTTTAAGACTATACTTTCAGGGATCATTTCTATAGTAACTAACTAGAGAAATGCACTCGAAAGTGATCGGCTGAGCAAGCCACGAGGAGGAGGCGTAGTGTTCTCCTGAGCGCGAAGCCGGCAGGCGGTGCTACTTCATGTGGCTGCCGTCTGCCTTTGATGACCGTTCCACCTTTTCTTTTACGGAGAGGTTGGAGGGAGAGAACGCAGTCTGAGTGGTTTGCTCGCCACCCCACCCATTTTTAATCATAGTTAAATAAAGTTTTTTAAACTTCATGTTTTAAAATTAGCGGTAATTTTTATAGAGTCTCTTGAGTGGCTTTAAGCCAATCACCAGGACTTTGCACTGTCAGATTTTTACTCCCAGTTTATTATCTATGTAATAAGCTGATTGAGTGATTTTGGACCAATCACCAGGAGATACAAGAGTTCTAGTCCCTCCTTCACCATGAAAGCTGAATGATGATTTTGAGCCAATCACCAGCAGATTGGTTTCTAATCCTGTTTTAAGGTCAGCTGGGTAACTGGGCCAATCACCAGGAGCCTGTGAGTTCTAATACCTCCTTAGGCATGAAAGACAGCTGGGTGACTTTGGGCCAATCAGCAGGAGACTTTGAGTTCTAGTCCCTCCTTAGGCATGAAAACTGACTGGATAATTGTGGGCCAATCACCAGAAGATTGTGAGTTCTAAGTCCCTCCTTAGGCATTTGGGACCAGTTCCTCCAACTCAGCCCAACCCACCTCACAGGGTTGTTGTGGGAAAAATAGGAGGAAGGTGTGTTGGTTATATTCTTGAGTTAATAAATTGCAATGGAAATTGTTTGGCTCATTGCATGGAAATAAATTTGGCTCAGCATGTTGTATTCACATAATGCTGAGTTTCGAGTAGGATTAGATTTGTGTTCTTCCTTGTTCTTGCAAAGTGTTCGGCTTGCCGGACTTCCTGTATCATTTCTCTTAATAGTAAATTATTTGATCTACATAGCAATTTATTATTTTTCCCTGTGAAATGCCAATTCTGGCCAACCACCGGTAAGCTGTATTTCTAATTCCTAATTTTGGGCCTGGTTTCTTGATTGCTTTCCTCGTATTGTTTGGCTTAGTTCATTGGAAAGGATGCCGATTAGCTTATTTCCATTCCTGGGGGCTTCAATCTGTTTGTTTTGTTTATTAAATTATTGCCCCCCTCCCTCCCGGTCACAGACATGCTCCAGAAGACAACTATCCAAGGTGTCTTGGCTATTTTAGTTGATTTTTCAATTCCTTTTCTTTGTAATACATCTCATCTCTGGGTGGGTGGGGGAATGAGTCTGCCTACCGAGATTAGGTGGACCGGTTGCTTTTGTGGTGTGGAGACAATAACTTGGTCCTTGACACCAATAAGACCAAGGAGTTTATAGTGGATTATAGAAGGAACAGATCAGATATCCAGCCCTTGCTTATCAGTGGAGACCGAGAGGAGCAAGTGGCCAGTTTTAAGTTTCTGGGTGTTACCCTAAAAGAGGACCTGACCTGGGGTGCCCATATTGCAGCCCTGGTCAAGGGCCCAGCAGAGATTAAACTTCCTGAGACTTCTCAGAAAACAACAACTGAATGAAAAACTGCTGGTAACCTTCTACCGCTGCACCATAGAGAGTATCTTAACTTACTGCACCTCTGTGTGGTTTGCCAGTTGCACAGGGGCAGATAGGACAGCACTCCAGAGAGTGAACGTCATTGCCCAGAGGATCATGGGTTGCCCTCTCCCCTCTTTGGAAGAGCCTTATAGCTCCTGCTGCCTTAAGAAAGTTCAAAGTCGTTAAAGATCCATCTCATCCTGGGCACCCTTTTTTTTAAACTATTGCCATCTGGCAGACGGTACAGGATAATAATAAAAACAAGGACAGATAGGCTGAAAAACAATTTCTATCCCAGGGCAGCGACTCTATTGAATTCTACTGTACAATAGTGCAATATTCATGCAATATCGGGTTTTCAATTCAATGTGTGGAGTGTGAAGGATGTGTGCTTTTGTTTATTTTCATGGTCATGATGTGCACTGAAGATGGTGTTCAATTTCGTTGTATGAGGTGCAATGACAATAAACTAAACTCAACTAAAAACTAAACTCAACTAAAAACTGAACTAAATTAAACTAAACTGAACTAAAAACTAAATAAAATAAACTCAAATCTAAACTAAACTAAAAACTAAACTAAACTAAAAACTAAACTAAAAACTAAAAACTAAACTATCCAGGGTGCCTTGGCTGTTGTAGTCGATCTTTCAATTCCTTTCCTTTAAGAGGGATCATTCTATTTGGAAACCGGTTGTATAGGATTTCCAGAAAAACCTGATTTCAGATTATGAAACGGAAGAACAAGGACTGGCGGGAAGTGGGAAGCACCGCTAAGGAGTATATAAGTCTTAAGTGCTATGGCTATTGCTTTTAAGCACGGTTTGATGAATCAATCCCAGCAAGTAGAAGCATGTGAACTGTGGAAAAGAATTTGAGCAGGCTTCTGTCTCCCTGCTTAAGGAAGATAGTTGTAGGAGAAGAAATGGCAGAACCTGAGGACGGAGTCAAAAGAGAAATCAGCCTAGAATCCTTACATAGCCACAAGCAAACTCAATCCAACTCCCTTGAACTCCCCTAACCCAGCGGTCCCCAACCTTTCCAGCCTGGCGGCTCAGCCTGGCACAGTGTGTGTGTGTGTGTGTGTGGCAGGAGCACACGTGTGCACAGCTCCATTTGTGTGAGCAGTGCCCACAATATTTTTGATTTGGGAAAGAAGGGAATGCTGTTCTATTAGTTGTATCCCCACCTTTGTTAGTTTAACAAATAAATAACCAACAAACTTTCCTCTTTCTCACAACAGCCCAATGAAGTAGGTTGGACGGAAAGTGACTGGCCCAAAGACACCCAGTCAGCTTTAATGCCTAAGGCGGGACTAGAACTCACAGTCTCCTGGTGATTGGCCCAAAGGCACCCAGCTTCCTTTCATGCCTAAGACTGAACTAAAACTCACAGTCTCCTGGTGATTGGCCCAAAGGCACCCAGCTTCCTTTCATGCCTAAGACTGAACTAGAACTCACCGTCTCCTGGTGACTGGCTCAGTTACTCATCTGGCTTTCATGCTTGAGGCGGGACTAGAAATCACAGTCTCCTGATGATTGGCCCAAAGGCACCTAGCTGGCTTTCATGCCTGAGGCGGGACTAGAATTCACACTCTCCTGGCGATTGGCTCAGTTACTCATCTGGCTTTCAGGCCTAGGGCGGGACTAGAACTCAGTCTCCTGATGATTGGCTCAGATACTCATCTGGCTTTCATGACTAAGGCAGGATTAGAACTCACAGTCTCTTGGTGATTGGCCCAAAGGCACCTAGCTGGCTTTCATGCCTAAGGTGGGACTAGAACTCATGGTCTTGGCTTTCTAGCTTGGTTCCTACCCAGAGCTGGATCAAACTGGCTCAGATGTATAAGAGAGTAAAAAATACATCAGACACGTAACAAATCATGTTCCCATGAGTGCAGGATGGCCTTAGATGCTGAGCACCCCAAATGAACTGTGACTGTAGGAGAGGGGTGGTGGCCATCGGGATTTTGAATCTGGATCCTAAATACATTTTTTTGTGGGGTCTTTTGGAACTTTTTTTTTTTAATTCATATTTATATGTCGCCTTCTCCGAGACTCAGGATGCTTACAATTTTTGGGATACAACCCAATGTGCTCAGCAGTAGCCTTCATTCCATTGTATATGCCTGCTTATTACTAAGCGGCATTTTTGCAAAGTCAGCTTATTGCCCCCAACAATCTTGGGTCCTCAGTTTACCTACCCCGAGAGGATGGAAGGCTGAGTCAACCTTGAGCCTGGTGGGATTCGAGCCTGCACTAATTGCAGGCAGCTGGAATTAAGTGCTAGGCGTTTAACAGCCTGCACCACCAAGGCCCTGTACAAGGCCTTGTTAGTGTATTCTGCATTTCCCTAGCAAGACTCAGACACGAAGTTCTCACCTTGTAGGGAAGACAGGCAGCGTAACATTTAATGAACAAATAAAGTAAATAAGTTGAAGTTTTTCTCTCCTGCTTCTGTAGGAATCTCCACCCAGTCGGTCAACTCCTTAGGACAAACTCCGCTCTTCACTGCCGCCTTGCTTGGACTGGGGAAACTGGTGGATATCCTCCTGGATTATGGGTCGGACCCAAACCAGTAAGTACGAGACATAAATGGGCGAGAAGCAGGATTCGGATAAAGTTAGATTTATTTTATTTATTTTTGAACAGAATTATTTTACTGTTCTGAGGAAGGTATGAGGAAAACATATTTATAAGGCTGCCCAACTCACACATGATCAGCTGTGTGTGGTTTACCACATTGAAAAATCGACTGCATAATTAAAAAAAAACTTACCCCATTCTTATCAACTTTGTTAACTTCCTCCTGAAGATTCTTCCAGGTTTTGTTTTTACTCTACTTTTACTTCTACTACTTTTATTATTTTTACTTTGACTTTGACTTCTACTTTTACTTCTACAATTACTTTTACATCTACAATTACTTTTACTTCTACTTTTACTTCTATTACTTTTGCTTCTACTACTACTTCTACTTTTACTATTTCTACTACTTCTGTTTCTACTATTTCTATTTCAATTACTTCTATTTCAACGTCTACTATTTCTACTACTACTATTTCTACTACTACTACTACTACTTTTTATTCACTTCACTTGTAAGTCTCAACTTACAAGTAAAGACGCTTTGCAACTGACGCATATTTATAACAATCACGTGATCCCCTTTTGCGACCTTCTGTCAACTAAGGTCCACGGGGATACCGGATTCACGTAACAACCACATCTCTAGCTTAACAACTGCAGGGATTCACTTAACAACCGTGGCCAGAAAGGTCGTAAAATGGGGCAAAACTCACATAACAGCTCTCTTGCTTAGCAGTGGAAATATTGAGGGTCGATTGTGGTCGTAAGTTGAGGACTATCTCTAAAAGAATTTGCTTTAGAGAGTTAGAGGAAGTAGCGAAATCATTTGTGAAGCAGTGCTGGGATTCTACAATTTGGCCTGGCTCATGTGAGCCAGAAGTAAAAAATGCTACCGTTCAGCTGAACCGGTAGTAAAAAAACAGCTACCGGTTGGGCTGAATTGGTATTTCTGTTTTCTTCCTCCCAACGATCAGCTGTTCTGATGATCAGCTGTTCTGACATCCCCCTCCTCTGCCCAGGAGGCAAAAAAACGGAGCACGGGGGGTGGTGGTGGTGTAAGGTGCTGCAGACACAAAAAAAGAAGCCACACCCACCAGTCACATGGCCACACCCACCTGGCCACGTCCACGGTTGTAAAAAATATTTGCATCCCACCCCTGGCGTGAAGGTCATGGCTCGTTGTTGTTATTTCAGCCGCTGTTACGATGGAAGCACCCCTGTCCACGCAGCGGCCTTCTCGGGAAGCCAGTTCATCCTTAGCAAACTGCTGGACGCGGGCGGCGACCTGCGACTCCATGACAAGGATGGGAGGACACCACAAAGCTGGGCTGTGACCGCAGGGAAGGAAAGCAGTGCGCAGGTGTGTGGTGGCGGGCATTTAGCCATGTTGCCCTGGGGAAGCTTGTGGGTGACGTTTTTGTGGCACTTGGGAGGAAGCAAAGAAACACGGAGACCCCATTGGGGGTATGGTGGTTAAAAAAATATCTCCAATTAGTTAGAAACTGGGAGATGGATATTTGGGTAGCCTTGTTTTCCTCTTCCCTCCTCAGCCCTTTTTTCCTTTCGTGCTATGCCATTCCCCCCCCCATGCCATCCCTCTGCTAAACAACTAATTCCCACAACACTGTCAAACTATTTATAGTAAGGCTGCATTACTATTCTTCTTCTCATCCTTCCTATTGCCTGTCTCCTTTTCTACTTAATGGCTATAACTTTGTTGCTTGTATCTTTACAATTTGTATTGTTTTATTTAGTTTCCTAGTATGATTTATGTTATTGCTTGCTTACTATCCCATGACTATCACTAAGTGTGGTATCTTACGATTTATGATGAATGTATTTTTATGATGACGATGATTATGATTTATCACTTACAGCTTTTATGCACACTGAGAGCTTATGCACCAAAGACAAATTCCTTGTGTGTCCAATCACACTTGGCCAATGAAGAATTCTGTTCTGTTCTATTCGATTTGATTCAATTCAATTCTATTATATGTTTATATGTTTATTTGTTTTTAGTATTTAACTTTTTGGGCTTGTTAGTTTAATTTTTTCTTAACTATTTATTATTGTATATATTGTTGTTGTTTTTTAGTTGTGAGCTGCCCCGAGTCTTCGGAGATGGGGCGGCATACAAGTCCCCAAAATAAATAAATAAATAAATAAATAAATATTCTTTATTCTATTCTATTCCATTTCATTCTTATTTCTATTCTATTCCATTCTTTATTCCATTTCATTCCATTCTCCCTAATTACCTGTTTAAGGACCATTTTGTATATTATTTATGTTGTATTGTATTTTTGTTACTGATAGCACCAGCAGGAGCAAAATCAATTTCGTTGTATATATGTACAATGGCAATAAAGGTTATTATTATTATTCTATTCTAAATTGCTATTTTATTCTATTCCATTCTTTATTCTATTCCATTCTTATTTCTATTCTATTCCATTCTTCATTCCATTCCATTCTATTCTCCCTAATTATCTCTATAAGGATCATTTTCTATATTATTTATGTTGTATTGTATTATTGCAGGCATAAAATCAATTTCTATTCCATTCTCATATTCTATTTATTCCATTCCATTCCATTCTTATTTCTATTCTATTCCATTCTCCTATTGTATTCTATTCTATTCCATTCCACTCCACTCCACTCCACTCCACTCCATTCTATTCTTTAGTTTAAGAAACCTGACACAAACAATTTTATTAACAATTTAGGTGCTCTGGGAACTCTCTAGCTAATCAGCAGTACACCAAATATTTTGAGTTTATGCTGGCTGGGAATTCTGGGAGTTGAAGTCCCCAACTCTTAAAAGTTACCAAGCTTGGATATCCTTGTTTTAAAAAATTCCACCTCACAGAGCATTCCACCCCTTTTCATGTTTTTCAAATGTGAGCCTTCCCTTTTGCCTCTTTTCCCCCTGGGAAAAATTAATTTTGGCTTCGCACAGAACCTTCCAATTTACCTGTTGGACTGCGGGTTTGCTTTCAGATGCTCGAATTTATCCAGCGCTGCACCACTCATATGCAAGTCATCCTGCAGAACCAGTCCTTGGATTTATTGAGGAAAGTGGACTCCCCCCGGGCCCTGGTCCACAGCCCCTCCAAGTTTGGGGGTTTTACTCAAGGGTAAGTCAAAGGAACTCTGTGCTTTCACTATCCCGCAATAAGCCAGCAGTCCTGGGGGAAGGAGATTTCCAAGGCAAGACCTGCCTTCCTGTAGGCTGCTCCTGTGGCAGGGAAAATGCCAAAAAATGCCCATGCAGACTGGGGAATTCTGGGAGTGGAAGTCCTCCTCTCTTAAAGGATGCTGGATGGGGAATTCTGGGAGTGGAAGCCCACCCATCTTACAGGATGCTGGATGGGGAATTCTGGGAGTTGAAGTTCACCCATCTTAAAGGATGCTGGATGGGGGATTTTGGGAGTTGAAGTCCACCCATCTTACAGCATGTTGGATGAGGAATTCTGGGAGTTGAAGTCCACCCATCTTAAAGCATGCTGGATGAGGAATTCTGGGAGTTGAAGTCCACCCATTTTAAAGCATGCTGGATGAGGAATTCAGGGAGATGAAGTCTACCCATCTTAAAGCATGCTGGATGAGGAATTCTGGGAGTGGAAGTCCACCCATCTTAAAGGATGCTGGATGAGGAATTCAGGGAGATGAAGTCTACCCATCTTAAAGCATGCTGGATGAGGAATTCTGGGAGTGGAAGTCCACCCATCTTAAAGGATGCTGGGTGAGGGTTTTTGGGAGTTGAAGTCCACCCATCTTAAAGCATGCTGGATGAGGAATTCTGGGAGATGAAGTCTGTTGCCCTGAGTCCTTAGAGAGAGAGGGCGGCATACAAGTCTAATAAATTATTATTATTATTACCCATCTTAAAGCATGCTGGATGGGGAATTCTGGGATTTGAAGTTCACCCATCTTAAAGGATGCTGGATGGGGAATTTTGGGAGTGGAAGCCCACCCATCTTAGAATGGTTCTAGACATAGATGTTAGCATAGATATAGCATAAAATATCGTAGGTTTAGTAGTAATAAGTAGAAAATAGGTATATTTGTTGGGTTTTAAAAATAATAATTTTGCTGGGGAAACACAAAACTCTTGTCTGTTGCTGCTCCATCCCATTTCCCAAAATCCCCCTCACAGTTCTCCCTCTTGTGCCTCAGGGGAGCTGACAGCCCTCTTGGGAGGTTCATGAAACGTGCGAGCAGCATGTCGCAAAGCATCTTCAGTTTTGGCTTTGGGAAGGTAAGAGGAGAGAGATTCAAGATGGCGGAGTTCCCGAGGCCTTCATTTGTGCAGGGTCAGGTGTCCCATGAAGGGCTCTGTGGACACTGCCCAAGACGGTGTGAAAGCCCAAGGAAGTGGGTTTTGGTGGCCCTCAAAGAGAGTCTTCTGAAATTACGAGCTGTTAGTTGGTGGAACAGACTGCCACATGATGTGAAGCTGCACTTTTGGGTTTTTGGAGGTCTTCAAAGAGAGGCTATCGGGTAGCATTGTAGGATGTTGCCAGTTCTTCTCAATTCTTCCTTCCCTCATTGCTTTCCTTCCCTTCCTTCCTTCCTTCCTTCCTTCCTTCCTTCTC
>CM019148.1:5840799-5907294 GCA_009733165.1 Naja naja | reverse complement strand
TGGAAAAAGATCTGGAATGTGAATTATAAAATAACAAAATTGGCGGCATACAAGGAAAACCAACAAAATATTCTATCGTTGGCATTTGGCACCCTCAAGACTGGCTAAGATCTACCCAAATTTAAAACCAAATGGTTGGAAGTTTGGACAACAAGGTACCTTCTTTCATTCTTGGTGGACATGCCCCAAAATGAAAAAATACTGGAAAATGATTCAAACATGGTTAGAAGAGTTAACTAAAAATAAAATTGATTTTGTCCTAGAATTATTCCTTTTAGGAATAATTTAAAAAAAAAACTATAACAGAAAGACAAAATATCTTATATTACATATATGAACAGCAGCAAGAATTTCATATGCTCAGTACTGGAAGAAAAACTCCATGCCACCTGAAGGCTTAATAATCAAAAAAAATTTAGAGTGTGTGGAAATGGATAAATTGACTATGGAATTAAAAGGGAAAGCAGACATAGAATACAATGCAGTATGGGAAACATGGTTTATTTGGATGGATAATAGATATAAGCATAGAAAATGTAAATAATGTATATAATAGATAAGAGGATATGAAAGTATTGTGTATTATAAGTTTTGATAGGACACATAAATGTATATATAATGTAACAGCAGTGTTTAATAACTATTGGTATCATGTATAAATGGGAAAAAAAACTCAATAAAGCATTATTTTTTTTAAAAAAAGGCCAGCTAGGTGACTTTGGGCCAATCACCAGATTGTGAATTCTAGTCCAGCCCTAGGCATGGTCGCTGGCTGGATGACATTTGGCCCAGTCTCCAGGAGACGGTGGCTGCAGGGTAGAAGGAATGGAGCAAGTTGACGTTACGCAAAGAATATCATCATGCAAACTAGGGAATTTATGGCCATAAGTTGAGGACTATCCATCTGTGAGCCCCACAGTAAATGCATTTATTCAACAAGCCCAGTGAGATGGCCTTAGCCATGAAAGTCACTGTGGTGACTTTGGGCCAATCACCAGGAGACAGTAAGTTCTAGTGTTCTAGTAAGTTCTAGCAACGAAAGCCAGTTGGGTGACTTGGACCCAGTCCTTCTCTCTCTCAGCCCAAACCACCTCACAGGGTTGTTGCTGTGGGGGAAAATAGGAGGAAGAACGCATGTCGGATATGTTCACTGCCTCGAGCGATTTATAAAAAATAATAAAGGCAGGATATAAACGAATAAAATTAAAAGAGAAATTGTTAGCAGGTGAGAAGTTGGATTGGAATTCCCTTGACGCACTTCCTTCCACCGCCATTCTCACTTTGTTCCTCAGCCAGGAGTTTCACTGTGACCAGATGTGCCGTTTCCTCGCCGGAGATCAAACCCGTCATCGTCCAAGTGTCCGAGCCGGTTCTCCGCACGGCGCAATCCGGCCCTTTCTTCGAGACTCATTTGAACGACCTCGTCCAGGTCTCCGAGCCGGTTCTCCGCACGGCGCAATCCAGGCCATTCTTCGAGGGGCATTTGAAAGAGGCGGAGGAGGACAGCAGCACCAACCTGAGCTTGTCCAGCGTGCAAATCAACGAGATATACACTTGTTACCCAGAGCTGGGCAATGAGACGGAGGGGGACGAGACGTCGAGAACCGAGCAGGACCCCGATTCTCGACGAGAATCGACAAGTTCTCCCGGCGATACGGCCGACCTCTCTTCCCCTCAGCTGGCCGAGGTCCAGAATCACGAGGCGAGCCTGACCTCAGACGAGGAGCTGAACGGCGCCTCGGTGATGAACGAGGTGCTCCGGAGCGCCTGTGGCAAAAATGGGAATGTCCGGTCCCAGTTCGAGTACCAATTCGGCAAGTGCGTTCTCGATCTCAAGATTTGCCAGACTTTGCTCCAGCAAGCGACGGATTCCCTCTCCCGCACCGAAACCAAACTGGGCGCACTGGAGAGTTTCGAGAAACCTCGGCAGCTCTTTTGGGGCACCCAGGCAAAGGAGCAAGTCCCCATCGGGATTCCCGCCCAGGGTTGCCACGAGAAGCTGGAGAGCATCTTGAGAAATATTAAACCTCCCTTAAACGGTGACTGCGCCCTGCAGTGGAAGACATTGGCTCCTCCGACGGAGGGCTACGTGCCACCACCGTTCCGGGTTCCGGGAGCATACAGATCCCTAGTGGTCCAGTCTTACCAAGTGGCTGAAAACAGGCCCAAGAATGCCAACCAAAGCCAAGATACTACCTATTGGAGTGATTTTGGACCGGAAACAGCCAGAAGTCCCATAAATCCGAAAGGAACGGAGCCGAACTATCAGGTAAAGTGGGACAGAGAGGGGAAGCTCATTTGCAACCTGTAGCAGGCTTGGCTGGCAGCGATAATGTTTGCTTAGATGGCTGCTTTCTCACAGGGGAGGATTTAAGATCATGAAAGAGGGATCAATCTAGAACCAAGGAGAATGTCATGCCCCTGTTGGAATCTGATTCTGAGGGAGGTCAAACAGCTGACAGGGAGTGGGAGTGTGGCTCCGGTGGTTGTGGAAGAAACTGGGAAAGGGCACAGTCCGGCTAGGCATTCAGAGGAGACCCAGAGCCACCCCCTCTTCATCCTAGGGCACGCAGGGAGGAATGGAGAAGGGAGCAATGTGGATTACAGGGGAGAAAAGGGCCCTGATTCCCTTCATTAGCTGCAGCTGGGGAAACAGGATTTAAAAAGGCGTTTGTGCACAGCACCTTGCTGGAAGCAAAGCGTTAATTTTATTTGTTTGTCAAATCCTATCTGGGTTCTGGTGTCCTCCCAACTGTGTGTGTCTCATTATCTTTTGAATTCTGCAATTCCTTATCCTGCCCTGTCTCGTTAATTGCTGCAGCGTGGTTTGTGTTGGCTTTTATTTATAATCTATATGTACTTTGGGTTCAGACTGAGTTTCTTCCCTTTAAAAACTGCTCCTGGGAGAATTTTACCGATGATAACTGGACATTGGGGGCCAAGTTGGAGGAATTAAAGGGACTTTACCTACTTTTGTGACTTTGTTGCTTTTGTGCCACGCCCCTTTGGGTCATCACAGAGAAATTTCCTGAAAGTGAGAACAATTACGGATAGTCCTCGACTTACATCTTTTCGTTTAGTGACCGTTCAAAGTTACAGTGGCATTGAAAAAGGGACGTGATTGTTTTTCACACTTATACAACCCTTAGCAGCATCCCCATGCAGTCGCGTGATCAAAATTCAGATGCTTGGCAACTGAATCGTATTTACGACGGTCTCTGTGTCCTGGGGTCACACGATCCCCTTTTGCGACCAGATTCACTTAACAACCGTGCTGTTCAGTTAACAACTGCCGTGAATCACTTAACAATGGTGGCAAGAAGTGTTGTAAAACGGGGCCAAACTCACTCTCAATAAATCAAACTCACTGAACAACATAAATGTTGGGGCTCAGCTGAGATCATAAGTCGAGGACTACCTCTCATCGCAGTGCCCCGAAGTCTAACAGGCTTTTGATAAGCAAAGCCCAATGTTGGAAGCCGGATTTGCTTAATGACAGCAAAACTCACTTAACAACTGCAGCAATTCACTTAACGATGGATATGTTGTAAAATTGGAGGTGACTCACTTAACAACCGTCTTATCAGCAGGAGGTCCTGGTCTCGATTCTGGTTGTAAAACAAGGACTCCTGGTAATTCATGTGCTGAAATCTTTCTCTTTCTCCAGATGCTGCATTGACAGAGTAGAATATATTTGTGCATCTGATGGAGATTGTATTGCAAAGCGGCAGAGGGTTTATTCGAACTTTCCTCCCAGCGCCAGGTAGTCCTTGATGTACAACCACAAGGGAGCCCCCAATTTTCCATCGTTAAGCAAGACCATCATTGAGCGAGCTTAGCTCCATTTTATGAGCTGTCTCTCCCTGGCAGTGAAGTGAACCCCTGCAGTTGTTAAACTAGCAATGACGGTCATTAAGCGAATTCAGCTTCCCGGTTAGCTTCGCTCGTCAGAAGATTGCGAAAGGGGGACCCCGGAACACCGCGACCGTCATAAATATGAGTCAGTGGCCAAGCATCGGAATTTTGACTATGCGAGCATAGCGATGGTGCAATGTTAAGGATGAAAAAACGGTCGTGAGTCACTTTTTTTCAGTGCTCCTCGAACGGTCACTAAACGAACGGTTGTAAGTCGAGGTGTCGGGGTTCCGGCGATTGCCCTAATTAAATCATGAGCCTCGAGCCAAGCTTCAAAAAAATTCAAAGGATTTATTAGGAGCAACATGCCAGCATTAACCTGTAATGACCCAAAGGGGCGTGCCACAAAAGCAACCAAGTCACAAAAGTAGGTAAAAGTCCCTTTAATTCCTCCAACTTGACCCCCGATGTCCAGTTATCATCGGCTGGAGAAAAAAACTCTCCCAAGAACAGTTTTTAAAGGGAAGAAATTCAGTCCGAATCCAAAGTACATATAAATTATAAATACAAAGCAACACAAACCACGCTGCAGCAATTAATGAGACAAGGCAGGACAAGGAATGGCAGATTTCCAAAAGATAATGAAATACACACAGTTGGGAGGAACGCTAGACCCAGGTAAGACTTGACAAACAAAGATAATGCATGCTTTGCTTCCAGCAAGGTGCTGTGCACAAACACCCTTTTTATCCTGTTTCCCCAGCTGCAGCTAATGAAGGGAATCAGGGCCTTTTTCTCCCCTATAACCCATGTTGCTCCCTTCTCCATTCCTCCCTGAGTGCCCTAGGATGCAGAGGGGGGTGGGCCTGGATCTTCCTCTGAATGCCCAGCCAGACTGTGCCCTTCCCCAGTTTCCTCCACAGCCACCGGAGCCACGCTCCCACTCCCTGTCAACTGTTCGACCTCCCCCCGCCCCACCCGGAATCAGATTCCAACAGGGACATGACATAACCTAAATGAAGCCAACTCTGGCACATGTAATTTACAGCCACCTGTGACCCTGTCTTCCCCCCAACCCCCTGGGTGTGTCAGATTCTCCAACAGAAACACGTTCACGGGCTGGGTGTCATCCATCACATTCTCCAATGGAGGATTTTCCCTGGGCAGGAGATGGTAGCCTAGGCTACAATCTTTTAAAGATAAGGGTGGAATGTACTTTTGATTTTAAACTGCCGTACTACTACTTCAGATTTTTCTCTCCCCTTGTTTATGGCAACTTGAAAACAGGCATAGGAATCTTTTACAAGTTGACACCAGGACTACTTGCACAGAAATTGTCATGTGCCCTCCACTCCCTGCCCCCCGGCCCAGATCGCCTCCTTATCCGTGTGTTTTTTAGCTCTTATCCCCAGGGGTTACCTTCAGGAAGAAGAAGAGCTGCCAGCTGCGCCGAGGAAGCTCCATGTTGGACGGGATCAAAGCATCAGATGGGTGAGTTCTCTTTCCTAAAATCCCCGGTTGCAGCACAAGAGAAATAGGGATGTGGAGGGCAAAGGAGAAGCACAGCGTCGGGTGTGCGTTGCACCTACAAAGAAATCGGTGGAGGGACAGTCTGAATTCTTTCCACCAAGAAAAATCCTTCATATATGCCTACAAGGATTTCGACTGACTGGAACATTGGTGTCATGCCCCTGGTGGAGACTGACTCTGAAGGAGAGGAGGAACAGCCAACAGGGAGTGGAAGGGTGGCTCCAGAGGTTGTGGAGGAGGCTGGGGAAGGGCAGAGGCCAGCTGAGCAGGCAGAGGAGGACCCAGGCCCATCCCCTCTCCATCCTAGGGCACGCAGGGAGGAGAGGATAAGGGAAAAACATGGTCTACCCAGGAGGAGAGGGCCTCGATCCTCTTTATGGGATGCAGGTGTGAGAACTGCATAAGTTTGGACCTGCGTGCTAGCAAACGCTGGAAACAAAGGGTATTTTATTCCTGGATGAGGTTTATCTTGGTTGGCGTTCTTCCAACAGACTATATACCTGGTTATCTTCTTGAAGTTTGTAATTAATTATCCTGGTCTGTCGTGGAACTTTCTTCAGTGCGGTTTGTTTTTGGTTTTTTATTGCTTCGTTACCTGTTCTTTGAGTTTGGACTGTATTTCTTTCGTTTGGAATGTTATTTTGGAAAAGATCTCCAACTGTGAACAATTGAACAGTGAAGCCAAGTTGAAGGCATTAAAGAACATTTATTTATGTTTTGGTTTTTGTTACATTTGTGGGACACTCCAGGTCATCACAATTGGGCACTATCTAATCAAATTAGTGGACCAGAGGAATGCTGTCGATATAATTTACTTGGACTTCAGTAAGGCATTTGATAAAGTAGACCATAACCTACTACTAGATAAAGTAGTGGGCTAGACAGCATCACCACCAGATGGATTCGTAACTGGCTGACCAACCGCACTCAATGTGTAGTCCTCAATGGAACTGCATCTCCATGGCGGGAAGTATGTAGTGGGGTACCCCAAGGCTCTATTTTAGGCCCAGGACTCTTCAACATCTTCATCAATGACTTGGAGGAGGGGATAGATGGGGAACTCATCAAATTTGCAGACAACACCAAGCTGGCAGGAATAGCCAAACTGTGATGACCTGGGGTGGGATACAAAATAAACACAGTCAACAAAAAACAGGTGAAGCCCCTTTTATTCCTTCACTTTGCTTCCAAGTTCCAAATATCCTTTACTGAAGATAAAAAATTCCCACACAAACAGTTACAAGAAGGAGGAAATGCCGTTTAAATTATAAAGAGTAAAAAACAACACAAAACAGGCAAGATAAGGGCTGGAGGACGTCCACCGATAACAGAACACACACTGGGAAGGGTGCCAAACTCAGGAACCATAAACTAGAGATATTTCCACGCTTTGTTTCCAGCACTCGCCTGTACGCATGTTCGTCCTCTTATCCAGTTGTCACAGCTGCAGCCCATGAAGAGAATCAAGGCCCTCTCCTCCCCCATAGACCACGTCTCTCCCTGATCCTTTCCTCCCTGCGTGCCCTAGGATGGAGAGGAGATGGGCCTGGGTCCTCCTCTGACTGCCCAGCCGGCCTGTGCCCTTCCCCAGCCTCCTCCACAACCTCCGGAGCCACACTTCCACTCCCTGTCGGCTGTTCCTCCACTCCCACTCCAGTCAGTCTCCACCAGGGGTATGGCGCAAACACTCCAGAAGATAGGCTTAAGATACAGAAGGATCTTGACAGATTTGAACATTGGGTGCTATCTAACAAAATGAAATTTAGGACTGCCCTTGCATACCATCCGGAGGCTTCAGCTGGTGCAGAATGCGGCTGCGCGGGTTGTGATGGGAGTTTCCCGATACTCCCATGTTGCACCCCTCCTGTGCGAGCTGCATTGGTTGCCGGTTGCCCTCCGGGTGAGATTCAAGGTATTGGTATTAACATTCAAAGTCCTTTACGATTTGGGTCCGGGGTACTTGCAGGAGCGTCTCCTGCCAATATCAAACACCGATCTCCCTGTGCGTGGGCACAGACGGGGACTCCTCGGGGTACCGTCGGCTAGACAAATGTCGGCTAGCGGTGCCCTGGGGAAGGGCCTATTCTGTTGCGGCCCCCGCCCTGTGGAACCAACTCCCTCTGGAGCTCCAGTTGGCTCCTGATCTCCGCTCCTTCCGCTGCGATCTGAAGACCTGGCTGTTTGAACAGGCCGGGCTGGACTGACCTCGGGTTTTTAAAGTATTTTAATGGGTTTTAGTGATTGGGCTTATTGATCTAATTTTGTTTTAAGTATTTATTGATTGAAGTACTGTGTACTTTCGGAGAGGGGGCGGCATATAAGTCCAATTATAAATAAATAAATAAATTCGGTGGTGAAAAAAGGAAGGTTCTACATTTAGGCAAGAAAAACCAAATGCCCAGGTACAGTGTAGGTGGTACCTGGCTCAATAGTAGTAACCTTGTAGAGGGATCTTGAGAGTCCTACTTGACAATACTTGAATAGGAGCCAGCCGTGTGCAGCAGCTGCCAAAAAAGCCAAGTTCTAGGCTACATGAGCAGAGGGAGAGAATCAAGATCACACGAAGTGTTAATACCACTTTATAAGGCCTTGGCAAGGCCACACTTGGAACACAGCATCCAGTTTTGGTGACCACAATATAAAAAAGATGTTGAAACTCTAGAAAACATGGAGAGAAGAGCAACAAAGAGGATTAGGGGACTGGAGGCTAAAACATGAATGATTGCAAGAATTAGGTATGTCTAGTTTGATGAAAAGAAGGACTAGGGGAGACATGATAGCAGTGCTCCAGTATCTCAGGGGCTGCCACAAAGAAGAGGGAGTCAAGCTATTCTCCAAAGCCCCTGAAGGCAGGACAAGAAGCAAAGGATGGAAACTAATCAAGGAGAGAAGCAACTTAGAACTAAGGAGGAATTTCCTGTCAGAACTATTAATCAGGGGAACAACTTGCCACCAGAAGTTGTGGATGCTCCAACACTGGAAGTTTATAAGAAGAGATTGGACAATTGTTTGTCTGAAGTGGTTTAGGGCTTCCTGCCTGAGCAGGGGGTTGGACTAGGTGACCTCCAAGTTCCCTTTCAGTTCTGTTACTCCGTAATTCTGTTATTCAAATTAAGAGGGTGGAAAAGGCAAAAAACCCTCTAGGATGTTCAGAGGTAACCTAGATAAAGTGGTGTCTAACTATATCTAGGGTCAGTAAAAATGATGCCATTAACCTGGTTTTGCAGGTCCTTCAAAAAAACAGCTCCTGAAATCTACGAAGCGAATTTGAGAAGCGAGGAGAGGAGAATGGCCCAGTCCGAATGGACAAGTGAGTTTTGGGGTTTTCCAGTCCACAGAAATTGGGGAGGGGAGGCATTCAAGTGAGCTTGGGACTACAATACCCAGCATTCTCAGCCCTACAGTTAGAAGATTGACCCTGTTGGATCAGGTGAGGATGCTAATCTAGCATTTGGGATCAGCTGGATGTTCTTTGGGGGCTCAACAGATGGAGACACGGCTTTCTCCCTCCCCCTTTCTCCCCCACCCCCACAACTGGAATTTAGCAATGGTGCCCTCAGCTTGGTGGCATCATGAGGTGATTGTTAAGCCGTTCTCTGAGACCACTGTCAAGGCTTGAAAAAACTTTTGCCAGGGAGTAAAAATTCTTCAAACATCCCTGCTAATTAGAGGTGATAGACTGTGTTTTTCTTTGCTGTCAATGCTGATAAAAATTAGACCCGAAAAGTAGTCTAAAAACATCTTTATTTATAAAATAAGAAAACCTACACGGAGCTACATACTTGCAACCTAATCTCCACCAAGGCATATAGAAAAAAAAAGATACAGGAAGTCACAGGAAGTGAAGTATAAACTTTGTACACATGCGCAGTAGATCAAAACATCACAAGACTTTCTTATCTCATTACTACGGAGACAAGATAACACAGTGCTGGCTAGCAGACACCTGCTTGCTATAATATAAGCTTAGAAGCTTGAACAGACAAACCAAAAAAAACCCGCAGTGACAGTCATCAAGATGGGTAACCCTTGATAGACCTTCTTCCAGGAATTTATGCAGTCCCCTTTTAAGACCATCCAAAGTTTGGGGCAGTTAGTTACACAGATTAGTTAATGGACTTTGGGCTGGTTCATTCCTGCCCATTAAGAATTCCTCATGCTGGCTGGGGAATTCTGGGAGTTGACATCCAGACTTCTTAAAGCCAATGCATTAACAGAGGGATAGAATCAAGATCACATGAAGTGTGAATGCCACTTTGTAAGGCCACACTTGGGATGCTGCATCCAGTTTTGATCTCCACGATGTAAAAAAAAGATGTTGAGACTCTGGAAAGAGTGCAGAGAAGAGCCACGAAGAGGATTAGGGGACTGGAGGCTAAAACATATGAAGAATGGTTGCAGAAACTGGGTATATCTAGACTAATGAAAAGAAGGACTAAGGGAGACATGATAGCAATCTTCCAATATTTGAGGGTCTGCCCCAAAGAAGAGGGAGTCAAGCTATTCTCCAAAGCAGGGGTCGCCAATCTTTTGGACCTCAGGGACCACCAACTCATTATTTTAAATCCCGCGGATCACTAATATGAATTTTGACTGATGGTGGCTTGCTGACATTTTCCCAGGGTTTCTGCAGAAAGCAGCAGAGACCCTGGGAAAATCCCCCAAAAAGTCTGCAGGAAAATTCCTCACCCCATTTTCCTATCGATTGATTGTTCTTTATTTGGGATAGCAGGACACCATCTCCAACTCCGTTTTCAGGGGGAGAGAGAGAGAGAGACTTTTGGCTTCATGCAAGGAAAGCAGCAGAAGCCGCAGAAGTCTTTCTTTCTCTCCCCCCAAACTCCACCAGGAATGAGCCTTTGCCGGCACAGCCTCTTGGAGCAGGAGGCCTTGCAGGGTCCCCAAGACTCATTTTGGGCAGAGTTTGGGGGAGAGAAAGAAAGACTTTGGCTGCTTTCTTTGCGTGCAGCCAAAAGCAGAAGAAGAAAGAAGCGGAAAGAAGCAGCCCGGTGGCCAGGCCAGGTGTGGGGGCGCGTGGGAGGGCAAGTCCCCCCCTCCTCCCTTTCCCCCCTCCCCTCACTACCTCCTGTTGTTCACAATGCAAGGGGCGCAAGCCTTGTGTTCCCGCGGGCCATGTGGGCGGGGCAGCCCTGTGTTCCCGGGCAGCCTGGATTAACTGCTTTGGGGGGGGACATTTCTCTGCGGACCACCAAAATTTTCTCGTGGACCACCAGTGGTCCCCAGCCCACTGGTTGGTGACCACTGCTCCAAAGCATCTGAAGCTGGACAAGAAGCAACAGACGGAAACTCATCAAGGAGAGAAGCAACCTGGAACTAAGGAGAAATTTCCTGACAGTGAGAACAATTAATCGGTGGAACATCTTGCCTCCAGAAGTTGTAGATGCTCCATCACTGAGGTTTCCAAGAGATTGGACAGCCATTTGTCCAGAACGGTGTAGAGTTTCCTGCCTGAGCAGGGGGTTGGACTAGAAGACCTCCGAAGTCCCTTCCAACTCTGTTATTCTGTATTCTGTAAAGTTGCCAAAAGTTTAAGAAGCATTTCTCTTTGGATAGTATAGATGAAGTAAGGACAATCGGAACCTGTGCCTCAAGGGAAACACAGAGACAGCATTGGTTGCGCTGATTGATGATCTCTCTAGTGCTCGGGACAGGGGTTTTTCCTCTGTCCTGGTCCTGTTAGATCTCTCAGCGGCTTTCGATACCATCGACCATGGTATCCTGTTGCAGCGTCTTGGGGGGTTGGGAGTGGGAGGCACTGTTTTACGGTGGTTCTCCTCCTACCTCTTGGGACGTTCGCAAACAGTGTTGGCAGGGGGCAGAGGTCACTCCAAGGTATCTCACTTGTGGGCTGCCCCAGGGCTCTGTCCTCTCGCCCCTCCTGTTCAACATTTATATGAAGCCGCTGGGTGAGATCATCCGTGGTTTCAGGGTGAGTTATCATCAGTATGCTGATGATACGCAGTTATACATCTCCACCCCAGGCCACATCAGTGATGCTGTCTCCGTGATGTCCCGTTGTCTGGAAGCGGTGCGGATCTGGATGGACAGGAACATGCTTCGACTCAATCCAGCCAAGACAGAGTGGCTGTGCATACCGACATCTCAGTCCAGTTTGGATGTTCCATCTTTGGTCATGGGGGAGGAGGTGTTGCCCCCCGTGGACAGGGCACGGAACCTGGGGGTCCTCCTGGACTCACGGCTCAAATTGGAGGAGCAGGTGGGGGCTGTGGCCAGGGGGCCTTTGCCCAGATCCGGCTGGTTGCCAGTTACGCCCATTCCTGGACCAGGATGCCCTGCGCACAGTCACTCAGGCTCGTTATTTCCCGACTTCGACTACTGTAACACTCTCTACCTAGGACTGCCCTTGCGTACCACTCGGAGGCTTCAGCTGGTGCAGAATGCGGCGCGAGGTAGTGATGGGAGCTTCCGATACTCCCATGTTACACCCCTCCTGCGCGGCCTGCATTGGCTTCCGGTTGCCCTCCGGGTGAGATTCAAGGTTCTGGTATTAACATTCAAAGTCCTATGAGACATGGGTCCGGGCTATTTACGGAGCGACTCCTCCCATGAATGCCAACCGCCCTGTATGAGCGCACAGACAGGGTCTCCTCGGGGTGCCGTCTGCGACTCAATGTCACTTGGTGACCCGGGGGAGGGCCTACTCTGTGGCAGCTCCCACTCTGTGGAATCTTCTTCCGCTGGAGCTCCGCCTGGCCCCCGATCTTTGCACCTTCCGCCACGATTTGAAGACTTGGCTCTTTTTACAATCTGGGCTGTGCTGATTCTCTGGGGTTGGTCCTATTTTAACTATGGGTTTTAATTTTTAATTCAGCTTAACTTGTTTAATATATTTTTAATTTATTGATTTATTGTTGTATTTTTAGCTGTGAGCCGCCCCGAGTCCTTTTTGGAGAGGGGGCGGCATATAAGTCAAATGAATGAATGAATGAATGAATGAATGAATGAATAAATAAATAAGAGAGGACTAGAACTTCCAGGCTCCCATTTTCTACTTCCATCACCTTGCCCATTGCACCAAACTGGCCATTGGTGAGTAGAATACGATGATGTAGACCAGTGGGCCGCGAGAAAATTTTGGTGGGCCGCAGAGAAATCTCACATCCAGAGCACCCCCCAAAGCAATTGATCCAGGCTGCACAGAAACACAAGGCTGTGCCGCCCACGTGGCTCGCGGGAACCCTCCCTGCCCACTCACTCCTTACCTGGCAAACTTACCTGCTAAGTTGCTATTTTTCCGACATCAGCTGTTCTGCTGTGCCGGGAGATTTCGATTAGCTAGGAAGCAGGAAATGGTTGGATTTCTTGCTTTCTAGCTAGTCTTTAGATCTTCGGCTCTGCTTTTAAGCACAGCCGAACCTCCTTTAGGACTGAAGGTTCTATTATTCAGTGCAGACTCACGGCAAGCAAATTTCATGTGACAGACCGAGCTAGCCGATGGCAGATAGATAGATCACTGAATGATTCTGTGAGCAACTCAATCTGCCTGCCTGCTTTGCCCGATTTTGGGTAAAAGTTGCTCTTTTTTTAATAAAAAATTCAATATTTACATACATGGTGTGTTGTGAGTTAATTTTGTGAGTTTGATTGCAAGCAAATTTTATGTGACAGACTGAGCTAGTTGATGGCAGATAGATAGATCTCTGAATGAATCTGTGATTCTGTGAGCAACTCAATCTGCCTGCCTGCTTTGCCCGATTTTGGGCAAAAGTTGCTCTTTTTTTAATAAAAAATTTCAATATTTATATAAATATTTATAATATTTACATACAAGCCATGCCCAGCCAGTCACGTGACCACCAAGCCACCCCACAAATTAGGCCACGCCCACAGAACCAGTTAGTGGTCCCTGGGATTTAAAAATTATGAGTTTGGTGGTCCCTGAGGTCCAAAAGTTTGGTGACCCCCAATTTCTGCTGTGGAAAAGTAGCTCTGTTGTTTCCTTTCTGCCCACAAGATGGCAGTAGAGGTCAAAGAAAAGGAAATTGTAGTTTTTTTTTTTCTGTGAAAAACTTTGTCAATCTTATTTATTTATACTCATTTATTAAATTAATATGCTGCCCATCTCACTGATGCAGTGACTTTGAGAAGCTTACAGCATAATAAAAAAAGACAATAAAAGATCATTTGTCTAAGGACTGGTTGTGACAGCACTGAAAAAAGTATTGACAATTGATCCTCGCACATGCGACCATCACAGCATCCCAAAATTGGGGTGCTTGCATTTACCATGGTTACAGCACCCTGGGGTCATGAGATCATCATTTGCGCCCATCTACTTCCAACAAAATCAGTGGGGGTGGGAGGGAAGCCAGATTTGCTTTATCACATGTCGTTTGGTTAACAATTGGTCATACAATTGGACACAGTTCACTTAATGTCCGCATTGCTTAGGAATAGAGGTTCCGGTTCCCAAGCGTGGTTCTAAGTCAAGGCCTTCTTTTACAGGTGGTCCTTGACTTGCGACCACAGTTGAGCCCAACGTTCCTGTTTCTAAGCAAGGCAGCTGTGAAGTGACCCGAAGGTGTGCTTTTTTTCAAAAAGCAACTTGACTTTCGTTGTTTTTCTTTTGAAGACATTTCACTTCTCATGGAAGAAGCTTCTTCAGCTCTGACTGGATGGTGGGGAAGGGAAGGATTTACACTCCTTGCAGACAGCTGGTCATTTGCATCCTTTTTAGAGACTCATTGAAGCCACTTGGAGGTTTGTCTGTGTCCTCAGGGTCACCTGAGTGAATCAAATGGGTGTGGAGCCTTCTTGGAACTGCTGAAAGGACTGTGCTGTAGATTGGAGATAGATGTCGTACCCCTCCCCTTCTGTTGACAGAGGGGTGTTCAATGTGGACACAGGTGGCCTCTTTGAGATCCCTCTGTCAAACCAGTAGTCCTCTCTAAAGTGTGGACTTTGCTGTCTTCAAAAGAGTGGCTTTTGTCTCTCAAATGCAGATGGGCTGCTGAATCTGATCCTGCTGGGTTTGTTCTCCTATGGTCAAAGAGGCCATCTGTGTCAAAAATGAACAGCCCTCCCTCAGCAGAAGGGGAGGGATATGACATCCTCTCTCTCCAGTCTACAACACAGTCCTTTCAGCAGTTCCAAGAAGGCTCCACAGACATTTGTACTACTCAGGTGACCCTGAGGACAGAGACAAACCTGCAAGTGGCCTCAACGGCTCTCTAAAACAGGGGTATCAAACTGGATTTCTTCGAGGGCCAGATCAGCATTGTAGTTCTCCTCTGTGGGCTGGCAGTGGGGGGATGGACGGATGGCGGAGTGGGCGGGAACAGGACATGGATGCCTCCTGCACCACCGTGCTGGCCAAAGTGAGCCATTTTGGGCCATTTTGAACCCATTTTGAGCCCATTTCCGGCCTGTTTTTCGGGATGTTTTGGGTGTTTTTAGACCAGCAGGAGGCCGTGGAGGGTGAAAACGAGGTGCAGGGCCTCCCTGCATGGCCCATTTTAGCTTCCAGAGGCACCGCGGGCCAGTCTCCTGATATCTGCAGGCTGGCTCCGCGGGCCTTGAGTTTGACACTACTGCTGTAAAAGTATGCAAATGACCAGCTGTCTGCAAGGAGTATAAATGCTTTCATTCCCCACCATCCAGTCAGAGCTGAAGAAGCTTCTTCGATGAGAAGCGAAACATCTTCAAAGAAAAACCAGAAAATCCAGTTGTCTCCTGGAAAAAGCACCTTTGGGACAACCATGACCTGGATGACCGTAGTCGTTTAATTCTTTTGTGAATTTTGCCCCAATTTGCACTATTAGCTAAGTGAATCACTGCCGTTATTAACTTAGTGATCTGGTGGTTAAGTGTGTCAGAGTGTTTGCAGCGTGACTACAGTTGTGAGACAACCCAGGATCAAAACACAGCGCACACACAGGCTTTGTCTTTTAACCGTGGTTTATATACAAGACAGCTATATACATACATATATAGGCAAATACCTGGCAAGCAATCACTCTTCTTTAGTCTGCATGGAGAACCACAATGGAGACAGAACACAAGGAGAGAGAGGTACGTCCTCTCATGGCCATATATATGTATATAGACAGCTTCTTAAAGTGGTAAAACCCTGTGGGACCCATCCTCAGTCTTAAAGCAGCAATAACCATGCTGATTCATCCTCATTGCATCAGCCTTACAACAGCTGATCAGGTATTAAAACCTTAACAAAGTGAATTTGGCTTCTCCCCCCCCCTTGACGGCTTCTCAGAAGGTCTCAAAATGGGATCGCATAAAACAAAATGCATTCGTCATAAAACATGCCAGTTGACAAGCATCCAAATTCCAATTACGTGACCATGGGGATGCTGCATCGGTCCTAAGAATTAAAAAGTGGTCATAAGTTGCTTTTTTTCAATGCTGTTGTAACTTTGAACAGTCACTAAACAAATCGCTGTAAGGCAAGGACAACTTGTACTCTTAGGCCTGGAGATTTCAAATCCCAACTTATTTATATATACACTGTGTTTTGCAGTTGGTTTATTTATATACCATAATTGTCTCATCTACAGCGCATTTAAACCAATTTACAGAAATTTGCATTGTTTGAATTGCGTAATGGCCAAATGACCATAATTTCCCACGAATAAAGATGGTATAATTCCCTTTACACACAGCATTGAGGGTTCGAGAATTGCCAGTCCATTTAAAATATACAAAAAAGTATGAAGTGATTATCCATCTGCCTTCCCCCTTCCTCCTCTCATGAAAACGCAAAAACTTTAATGAGCTGTGGGAATCTGTTGGGACTTTTTCCCACCTGGTTTATTTTGTTTAAAAGCATATCAAATAGCAATAGCACTTAGATTTATATAGCGCTCCTCAGTCATTTACAGCCCTCTCTAAGTGATTTACAGAGTCAGCCTATGGCCCCCAACAATCTGGATCCTCCTTTTACCCACCTCAGAAGGATGGAAGGCTGAGTCAACCTTGAGCCGGTCACGATCGAACTTCCTGGCTGTGGGCAGAGTTAGCCTGCAATACTGCATTACAACCACTGTACTACATGGATTCCTTCCTTCCTTCCTTCCTTCCTTTTTCCTTCCTCCCTCCCTCTTTTCTCTGTTCTCCTTCCCTTCATTTCTCCCTCTTTTCTTCACTCTGCCTTCCTTCCCTCCCTCCCTCCCTCCCTCCTTCCTTCCTTCCTTCCAATAGTTTGCAGCCTTCTCTAAACTGTTTACAGAGTCAGCCTCTTCCTCCCAACAATCTGGGTCCTCATTTTACCCACCTCGGAAGGATGGAAGGCCGAGTCGACCTTGAGCCTGGTCAGATTTGAACTGCAGGCAGCCGGCAGCCAGCAGAAGTAGCCTGCAGTACTGCACTCTTAACCACTGTGCTACCACGGCTCATAAAAATGAATTCTTCAGAAAAGCCGAATTCCCTTGTTTTGTTGTTGTTGTTTTGCCATCAGAGAGTAATGCAGCACTTATACAACACCCCTTCGGTGTGTTTGTTTGTGTCACAACCGGTTCGGTGAGCACACACGCTCTACATTTAATAGAGCCCATTTTCAACGCAGTTACTTAACCTTCTACTGCAGTGCCTGGGACTAAAACAGCGAATCAGCTGTGCTAAAAAAAAAACAGGAAATAAAGCACGGGCAGGTGGGTGGGGCCAAGTGCTCACCGGAACTACCCGTTTGCCCAAACTGGTCTATATCGGTAGTATCCCACCCCTGGTTACAGGTAGTCCTCGAATTACAGCCACTCATTCGGTGACCGTTCGAAGTAGTAACGGCACTGATAAAAGTGACTGGTGGCCATTCTTCACGCTTAGCAATGGCTGCTTAGTCCCCGTGGTCACCCAATCAAAGCTCAAGAGAGCAATTGGCCTGCATTTATGATGGTTGCAGCGTCTTGGGGCCATGGTGATCGCCACTTGCGACCTTCTGACAAGCAAAGTCAGAATAGCAGAGTTGCAAGGGAAGACTAGAAGAATAGAACAGAGCTGGAAGGGACCTGGGAGGTCTTCTAGCCCAGCCCCCTGCTCAACCAGGAGAGCTATAACGTTTTAAGATAAGTGGCTGTCCAGTCTCTTCCTAAAAACCTCCAGTGATGGAGCGCCCATGATTTCTGGTGGCAGGTAGTTCCACTGGCGAACTGTCCTCACTGTTAGGAAGTTTCTACTTAATCCCAGGTTGCTTCTCTGCTTGATTAGTTTCCATCTGTTCCTGCTTCTCCTGCCTTCTGGTGCTTTGGAGAATAGCTTGACACCCCCACCCTTCTTGGTGGCAGCCCCTCAAATACTACTGCTATCATGTCACCCCTAGATCACGTGAAATGTTAATGCCGCTAAAGGCCACACTTGGAATACGGCATCCAGTTTTGGTTGCCACGATGTAAAAAACATGTGTTGAGACTCTGGAAAGAGGGCAGAGAAGAGCAATCAAGAGGATTAGGGGACTGGAGGCTAAAACATAGGAAGAACGGTTGCAGGAACTGGGTAGGTCTAGTCTAATGAAAAGAAGGACTAAGGGAGACATGATAGCAGAGTGCCGACATCTCAGGGGCTGCCCCAAAGAAGAGGGAGTCAAGCCATTCTCCAAAGCCCCAGAAGGCAGGACAAGAAGCGACGGGTGGAAACTAATCAAGGAGAGAAGCAACTTAGAACTAAGGAGAAATTTCCTGACAGAGCAATTAATACGTGGAACAACTTGCCTGCAGAAGTTGTGGATGCTCCAACAACTGGAGGTTTTTAAAAAGATGTTCGGACAGCCATTTGTCTGAAGTGGTGTAGGGTTTCCTGCCTAGACAGGGGGTTAGACCCTTCCAACTCCTATTATTTCTATTTCTGTTCTTTATCCTATTCTTTATTCTATTTCTATTTCTACTATTCTATTTTTTATTCTTTATTCTATTATTTCTATTTCTATTCTTTATTCTATTTCTATTTCTACTATTCTTTTCTTTTCTACTATTCTATTATTTCTATTTCTATTTTTTATTCTTTTCTTTACTCTATTCTTTATTATTTCTATTTCTATTCTATTTTTTATTCTATTTCTATTTTATCCTTTATTATTTCTATTTTTATTCTTTATTCTATTCTATTCTTTATTCTATTATTTCTATTTTTATTCTTTATTCTATTCTATTTATTCTATTTCTATTCTTCTATTTATTCTATTCTTTATTCTATTTCTATTTCTACTATTCTATTCTTTATTCTTCTATTATTTCTATTTCTATTTTTTATTCTATTCTATTCTTTATTCTATTCTTTATTTCTATTTCTATTCTTTATTCTATTCTATTCTTTATTCTATTTCTATTCTATTCTATTCTTTATTCTATTATTTCTATTTATACTTTATTCTTCTATTTATTCTATTATTTCTATTTCTATTCTTTATTCTATTCTTTATTCTATTATTTCTAATTCTTTTCTTTATTCTTTTTATTCTATTCTTTATTCTATTCTATTATTTCTATTTCTATTCTTTATTCTATTCTGTTCTATTATAATGTAATCTAACCTAATCTAATCTAATCCTTCTTTTCTCTAGACTAGCCAAAGCCAAATCCTGCAGTCATTCTTCATATGTTTTTAGCCTCCAGGCCTTTGATCATCTTTGTTGCTCTTCTCTGAAGTCCAGAGGTCACCAATCCCCAAGCTGCATCCTAATATCAGGCCATGATGGGAGAGGGAGCCATGCGCATGGGTGTGCATGCACGAAGCTGCATTTGTGAAAGTGACGCACACACTTTACTATCCCCCCCTTTCTTCCCTGCCACCTCCGCCGGTCCCCCAAGCCAGAGGATTGGAGACCCCTGTTCTAGTCCAAACCCCTGCTGAAGCAAGAGACCCTACACCAGGGGTCTCCAAACTTGGCCACTTTAAGACTTGTGGACTTCTACTCCCAGTTGACAATTTAAGTTTAATTTAATTCATTTTAATTTTAATTCATTTTAACTTTAATTTTAATTCGTGTCAGAACTCTGGCAGTTACCCCCAGAGAAATATTTCATGATTTAATTTAAATTTAATTTAATTCATTTTAATTTTAATTCATTTTAATTTTAATTTGTGTCAGGATTCCGGCAGTTACCCCAGAGAAGTATTTTATGAGTTGACAATTTAATTTAAATTTAATTTAATTCATTTTAATTTTAATTCGTTTTAACTTTAACTTTAATTTTAATTTGTGTCAGGATTCCGGCAGTTACCCCCAGAGAAATATTTCATGAGTTGACAATTTAATTTAAATTTAATTTAATTCATTTTAATTTGAATTGATTTTAATTTTAATTTGTGTCAGAACTCTGGCCGTTACCCCCAGAAAAACATTTCATTAGTTGACGATTTAATTTTAGTTTAATTTTAATTTTAGTTTGTTTTATTATTTTAATTTATTTTAATTTATTTATTTACTTACTTAATCCAACCGACTCGTCCTTCTGTCGTGGTTTCTCTCCAGCCGAAGTGAAGCAGATGGCCAAGCAGGCGGCCTTGGGACAGCTTCATTTACCAATCCAGCAGCACCCTGCCAGCAGATGGATGTTGCAGAACGAGGCGCAGGACATCCAGACCGTTTTCCCAAGCCCCACCATCTGCGAGCGGGTCCGATTCTACCAGGAGAACAGCGAGGCAGGAAGCGGGCAGCGCAGCAGGGCCATCGGCGACCACAAGGCGCTTGGCGAAGACAAAAACCAAAAAACCCCAGATGGGCTGTTAGGAAGAGTCCCAGGCCTGGAGAAGGAAGGTAAGGAGGGTTTGAGTGACAGTTCAGTTTCTCCACCTTAACCACTTGAAGATGTGTGGACTACAACTCCCAGAATTCCCCAGGCAGCACAGCTCGGTTCGGTGGCCTTCACTTCCTCATAAAAACAGACTCTCCCGGAAGTAGCCAATTACCAGGAGATGGTGAGTTCTAGTACCACCTTAGGCCATGAAAGCCACTGGGTGATTTTAGGCCAATCACCAGGAGGCAGTGAATTCTAGTCCTGCCTTCAGCATGAAAGCCAGCTGGGTGACTTTGGGTCAGTCACCAGGAGGCAGTAAATTCTAGTCCTGTCTTAGGTATGAAAGGCAGTTGAGTGACTTTGGGCCAATCACCAGGAGACGGTGAGTTCTAGTATCACCTTAGGCATGAAAGCCACTGGGTGACTTTGGGCCAATCACTAGGAGAGGGTGAGTTCTAGTCCCACTGTAGGCATTAAAGCCGGTTGAGTGACTTTGGGCCAATCACCAACTGAGTTCTAGTCTTACCTTAGGCATGAAAGCCATCTGGGTGACTTTATGCCAATTACCAGGAGATGGTGAGTTCTAGTACCACCTTAGGCATAAAAGCTACTCGGTGACTTTGGGCCAATCACCAGGAGGCAGTGAATTCTAGTCCTTAGGTATGAAAGCCAATTGAGTGACTTTGGGCTAATCGCCAAGAGACTGTGAGTTCTAGCCCCACCTTAGTTATGTAAAGCAGCTAGGTGACTGAACCAATCATCAGGAGAGGGTGAGTTCTAGTCCCGCCTTAGGCACGAAAGCCAGCTGGGTGACTTTAGCCAATCACCTGTGAGTTCTAGTCTTACCTTAGGCATGAAAGCCATCTGGGTGACTTTATGCCAATTACCAGGAGATGGTGAGTTCTAGTACCACCTTAGGCATAAAAGCTACTCGGTGACTTTGGGCCAATCACCAGGAGGCAGTGAATTCTAGTCCTTAAGTATGAAAGCCAATTGAGTGACTTTGGGCGAATCACCAAGAGACTGTGAGTTCTAGTCCCACCTTAGTTATGTAAAGCAGCTAGGTGACTGAACCAATCATCAGGAGAGGGTGAGTTCTAGTCCCGCCTTAGGCACGAAAGCCAGCTGGGTGACTTTGGCCAATCACCTACTGTGAGTTCTAGTCTTACCTTAGGCATGAAAGCCATCTGGGTGACGTTATGCCAATTACCAGGAGATAGTGAGTTCTAGTCCCGCCTTAGGCACGAAAGCCAGCTGGCTGACTTTGGGCCTGTCTCTCAGCCCAGTCCACCTCGCTGGTGGGGGGAAAAATAGGAAGAGGAAGGAAGGAAGATCATTTCTGTTCACCGCCTTGGGTTATTCATCAAAACTATTAAGATGGGTTAAAAAAAAATTAAATGAACAACCCCCGCATCTTAATTCTTTTTTTTTTTAACCCTAACCCCTACGTGTACCATTGGAACGCGAAGCAGCAAATTGCAGGCGTTGTGGCTGTGAATTGCCTACCCCTTGCTTGAGTAGAAGATCCATCCCCAAATTAAAATGGCCAAGGAGCAGGAACGCAAATCGACGGTGACATAATTGGTGTGCAACAGAGAGTGGCTGTCTGTAGCAATTTTTAGCGTTATCTGGGTACGTTCCATTTTCCTGACGGTTTTGATGCTGTCGGTAGCGAGCGGATTTGCTGGTCTTTGGCTCCCAGGAGAACCAAAAAAGGGATGGATTTTTCAGAGTACCATTTTTTAAAAAATGCATTTGATTGGGGATGCTTTATCCCTCTTCTCTAAAAGATAGTTTGTTTTATTTTTTGGCTCTGGGGATTAGCAGTTTAATGGCTATTATCATCCCCCGTCAAATCAGCCTCTATTGGCCTTTTCTGAATTATTTGTTTCTCCAGCCTGCCTGTCTGTTGTCCAAGAAACAGAGTTTTTCCTCTGCATGCTAATTCTGACTCCCACCCCACTCGTTTCCCTGGGTGGTGATGTTGCATTTCATGTTGTCTTAATTTATTATTAGGCAAAGCCAGTCTGGCTCCAACCTGCGAGAGTGGCGCAGCTCCACGCAAGCCCATGGGCCTTTCTGTCCCTTCGGAGTATTTTTGCCAGGTATGTGTTTTTGGCTCCTTCGTCCGCTGAATAATTAAGCAATCATTCTTGGTCCAATCAGCCAGTCCCGATCCAGATCATTGAGCCAAAATAAGACCAGAACCCCCATGACGTTAAGCCATTCCAGAGATAATATTTTTAAAAAGTTGCAAAAGGTGGTCACGAATCCTGCTTCGAGAGGGGAGATGTTTCTAACAAAGGTTAGCAAGCATATACGATCCTTAGTGCCCTCTGAGCTCGGTGGTTTGCTTGCAGACGTTTGGTGACCCAACTAGGTAACATGATCAGTAGAAGGGAGTAGTGTTTGCGCTGTTTTATTTACCAGTGGCTTTCCCTGTCAGTGTTGGTGGGAGTGTTCTTGGTGGTTTCTTGATCAAGCTGTGGTTTACAGAGATGGATGGATGGATGGATGATAGATTGATATAGATGTTGGTTGGATGGATGGATGGATGGATGGATGGATAGATAGATAGATTGTGGATGGATGGATGTAGATAGATAGGTAGATAGGTAGAGATAGATATGGATGGGTAGGTAGGTAGGTAGGTAGATAGATAGATAGATATGGATGGATGGACGGATGGGATGGATGGATGGATAGATAGATAGATTGTGGATGGATGGATGTAGATAGTAGGAATAGTAGAGATAGATATGGATGGGTAGGTAGTAATAGATAGATAGATAGATATGGATGGATGAACGGATGGGATGGATGGAGAGAGAGGTGGGTGGGTAGGTAGGTAGATAGATAGATAGATAAATAGATAGATAGATAGATTATGGATGGATGTAGATAGGTAGATACCGTGTTTCCCCGAAAATAAGACACTGTCTTATTTTTGGCTCACACTAGGTCTTATTTTCAGGTCTTATATATTTATGGTGCCAAATAGTGGGTGTGAGTGTGTAGGGGGGTGTTTCGGGTGCATGGTTGCTCCCTGAAAAGTCTTCCTGGAACTGGAGATTTACACTAGGTCTTATTTTCAGGGTAGGTCTTATATTAGGGCAGGTTTAGAAAATAGTGCTAGGTCTTACTTTCGGGATAGGTCTTACTTTCGGGGAAACACGGTAGATATCGATGGATGGATGGAGAGAGAGAGATGGATGGGTAGGTAGAGAGAGGTGGGGGGATAGGATCCTTAGTGCTCTCTGAGCTTGGTTGTTTTCTTGCAGACATTTCATGACCCAACTAGGTAACATCATCAGTGCTAGAAGAGAGGGGTTTGTGGAGGAGTGGCGGGGGGAGGAGGAAAAGGATTGTGGGGTCCTTGGTGTTTCATGACCCAACTAGGTAACATCACCAATGTTAGGTACTAGGAAGTAAGTTTTGGTCTCTGTCTATATACAAGTGAGTTGCCAACCCTCCTGTTAGTGTTGGTAGGAGAGTTCTTGGTGCTTCCTTCCTTAAGCTTAGAGAGAGGGAGGAAGAGAGAGAGAGAGATACAGAAAGAGAGAGAGAGAGAAAGACAGAAAGAGAAAGAGAGATTACATAGATGGGTGTGGGGTCCTTGGTTGTTTTCTGGGAGATACTTCTCAACCCAAGTAGGCAACATCATCAGGGCTAGAAGACAGTGGGGTTTATGGGAGGGAGGGACGGAAGGAAGGAAGGAGAGGACTGTGGGTGCTCTCTGAGCTTGTTTTCTTGCAAGCATTTCATCACCCAACTAGATAACATCATCAGTAGGACTTACTCTGAGTTCATATACAAATGGCTTGCCCTGTCAGTATTGGTGGGTGTATCCTTAGAATGCCGTTTAGTCTGGTGTAGGTTTACGGATTGTCTGTCTGAGCTGGTAGTTCCTGGATAGGGGTATTGCAGTGGCACCTCCGCTATGATAAATCAGCAGAGAGCTACCTCCATAGCAGTCCTCGACTTAACGACGATTCACTGAGCAACCCTTCAGAATTAGAACAGCACTGAAAAAAGGGACTTGCAGCCAGTCCTCACGCTTACTACGGCTGCAGCATCCCCAAGGTCTCAAGATCAGAATTTGGAGGCTTGGCAACTGGCATGTACTTATGATGGTTGCAGTGTGCCATGGAATCGCCACTCGTGACCATCCCAGTTGGTTTTAGACAAGCGAAGTCAAGGGGGGGGGTTTTTCCCTTAACAGCCACACAATTCGTTTAGCAGCTGCAGCGATCCTCTTAGTGACCGTTTCCAAAAAAACGGTCGTAAAAACGAGGTGTAACTCGCTCAACAACGGCCTCGCTTAAGGATGGAAATTTCGGGCTTCCGACAAGCAAGCTCAATTGGTGGTGGAGGGAGATGGATTTTCTTAACCAGTGACCGCATGGTTCACTTAACGGCGGCAATTCGCTTAACAAACCTGCCGAAAAAGGTCATAACTTTGGTCGTGACCCACTAAACGACTGTCTCGCATAGCATCCGAACTCCTGGTCTGGTTGTAAGTGTAGGACTGCCTTGCAATCTCAAAGGAAAGGCGGAATACTCACTAAACAGATACGGGGCAAGTAACAAAAATAAATATTTTCCTGCTTCCTCTCCGGTTCTTGATAAAAAAAATACCGTTTTAATTTCCGTCTGTCTTGCAGGAGCTGCTGGAAGAGGTGATCTACTCGCCATCTTCGTCCCTTAACGTGTCGGAAGAGTTTTTAACTCCAGATCCCGACTATTTTTTGGGCAGTTCTGCTCCTCACGAACCTTCAGAATTGGAAGTAAGAGGAAAAGTTGAAGAGAAGAGAATAGAAGAGAATAGAGAATAGAATAGAATAACAGAATAGTACAGAGTACAATACAGTACAATACAATACAATACAATACAATAATAGAATAGAATAGAATAGAATAGAATAAAAATACAATACAATAAATAGAATAGAATAGAATATAGAATAGAATAGAATAAAGAATAGAATAAAGAATAGAATAAAAATAGAATAGAATAGAATCAAGAATAGAATCAAAAATAGAATCAAGAATTGAATTGAATTGAATTCTTTATTGGCCAAGTGTGATTGGACACACAAGGAATTTGTTTTTGGTGTCTATGCTCAGCATACATAAAGAAAAAATAAAATACATTTGTCAAGAATCATAAGATACAACACTTAGTGATAGTCATAGGTTACTAATAAGCAATCAAATCATGCTAGGGAACAGATAAAACAATATAAATGGTAAAGATACAAGCAACACGGTGACAGTCATAAGTGGAAAGAGATAGGTACTAGGAAGGATGATAAGAATAATAGTAATACAGTCTTACTAAGTAGTTGGACAGTATTGAGGGAATTATTTGTTTAGCGGAGTGAAGGCATTGGGGAAAAACTCTTCGTGTCTAGTTCTTCTGGTGTGCAGGGCTCTATAGTGTCATTTTGAGGGTAGGAGTTGAAACAGTTGCTGCTGCTGCTTATTATTATTATTATTATTATTATTTATTGCACTTATAGGCAGCCCTCTCTCGAGGACTCAGGTGACTTACAATAAAACAAGAATACAAATATTAAAATACAATTAAACTAATCAAGTAAGCCCAATAAAATTTAAAATCCAATTAAAAATTAAAAACGATAAAACCCCACCCCACCCCATTCAGTTTATGTCCAGGATGTGTGAGGGGTCCTTAGATATTTTCCCAGCCCTCTTTTTGACTCGTGCAGGATACAGGTCCTCGATTGAAGGCAGGTTGGTAGTAATCGTTTTTTCTGCCATCCTAATTATCCTCTGAAGTCTATGTCTGTCCTGTTGGGTTGCAGAGCCAAACCAGACAGTTGTAGAGGTGCAGATGACAGATTCAATCATTCCTCTGTAGAACTAAGCGGACTGTTGTAACTCCAGGACTACCTGTATTTGTAAGGCCCAGAGTCTCTCCCCTTCAGATGATAAGAATGAACTTTGGAAAACTGGGTATTTCAGGAAAGGAATTCTTTATTGGAAAGGAAGATACCCAGGCGATGTTCAAAGCAGGGCCTGATATGCCTCCAGGCATGCAGCTTAGATAAAGGGAGTTAGAATCCCTCCCCTTAGTCCGGTGTGGATTTTGTCAATACAAAGAAGCAACATGTTAATTCCGCCCCCCCCCTTTTTTTTCTGGGAACATAGTTGAGAAGACCTTCCCAGGAAGTTTCTTTTAGAGCTGGAATTTTTATGCCCCCTTCTCCTCTTGCTATGTCTCCAAGAGGTGACAAGTTTCCAGGCATCTGGGCTCCAGTCCCCAGTTGTATATCATGTGCAAGTTATACAGATTCAATACAAGAATTAAGATATTCAGGTTACATCAGAAAGGATTACTTGTATCAAACCTCCCCCCCTTTCTTCTTCCATTGAAGAATGGCAGATGCACGGATCTGACAGTATTGCAACAAAAGGGGATCAAGGCTTTTTTCTTCTTCTTTTTCACTTCTGCATTTTTCTGTCTTCCCCTTTTCCTCTCGTTTTACCTTTATTTTCATTTTTCTTCGTATTCTTTTATGTTACGTTTTGATAAATTAGCCAAATTTTGAACCTATTTAAAAAAACAAACGAGAGACAAAAGTGATGAGAGAGAAAGAGAGAGGAACTCTTGAGAAAAAAATTATCCTGGGGGATCAGAGAGGGAGGGAAGCTTTGGTTTTCAGGCCAGATGTCAAGAAGCTAATGCAGGAGGTCCTAAAGATACGACCATAACGCAAACTGTGTGTCGTGGTGGTCGTTAGGTGAAATGTCTCACTTAATGTTTGCTCCCATCCCTGCTCTCCCCAATGAATTGTTCAATGAATGTGTGGGTCATTAAGTGGAGCACAGGTGGCTCAGGCCTGGGGGAGACCTTTGGAGGTCTAACACAGGCCCAGGTCTACCTGCCCCAGCCCTCCCAAGGCCTCCTCCACCCCATAATATGCCTCGTGCTTTGCTTCCTGCTTTTGGGGTCCCCACAGACCTTTTACCATTCCTACTGGGAGTGGGACGCCCCCTCGCCAAGCCTTAGGTCTGATTCCCACCCTACCCACCAGGCCAAACAACCTTCCTCCTCTGCCTCACTTACCTTTGGAAGAGCCCCGAGGACTTCTAGAGCAAGAATGGGCAACTATGACCAATTTAGGACCTGTGGACTTCAACTCCCAGAATTCCTGAGCCAACCAGCTTCCACAAGCAAAATCAATGAGGGATGCCATATTCACTTAATAAGCCCGTGATCCACTTAACAGCTGCAGTGATTCGCTTAACGACCATGACAAAAAAAGGTTTTAAAATTGGGGGCAGCTCACTTAACTGACTTGCTTAGCAACAGAAATTGTAGTCATATGTCAGGGAGTAGCTATATGCATGCCCTTGTGTTCAGGACCCTGGAGAGTTCCAGGCAAGAAAACGAAAGGCTGGGTTATTCTTTGCCAGGAAACAGGCCACCTTCAGGACCTTGGAGAGCTCCAGAGGAGAAGCTGAAATGTTGGGTTATCTCTGGTGGTCCCAGCCAATTAATTAGTTTTCCCAGTCCAGGGGATCCTTTATTTGCACCCTACTATAGCTGCTCTTTTTCCTCAGATTCCTTTCTGGGTTAGTGTAGGTGAGTCTTTGAATCTGAATGTGCAGTTTTATTTCCTTCCTTCCTTCCTTCCTTCCTTCCTTCCTTCCTTCCTTCCTTCCTTCCTTCCCTGGCACCCTCCCTTCTTTCTCTCTTTCTCTTCCCTCCCTTCTTTCCTTCCTCCTTCCTTCTCTGTCTCCATTACTCCTTCCTCCATTCCCTCCTTTCCTCTTCCTTCCTTCCCTCCCTCCTCTCTTCTTTCCCCTCCTTCCTTCCTTTCTCTCTTTCCTCCCTCCCCCCCCCCCTCTCTTTTTCTCCTTCCTTTCCTTTCTCCCACTTTCCCTCCCTCCCTTCATTCTCCTCTCTCCTTCCTCCCTCCCTCCCTCCTCGCTTTCTTTTACAAATAACTCAAGCCAGTGAACATAATCAATATTCCTTCTTCCACCCATTTTTCCCTCAACAACAATCCTGTAAGGTGACTTGGCTTGAGATTTCTATGAGGCATTTCAATGAAGTTATGTTATAATCTGTAGTTCAATGTCTCCTGAAGCCTCTGCATTCTTTCAACTCCTGATTTGGAGGACAAATGAACTGGTGAATGGAGAACACTAGGTTGAGGTGATTGATTGATTGATTGATTGATTGATTGATTATCTGCCATCAAGTCATTCCCAACTCCTAACAACAAATAGTTGGATTTTTCTCCATGACAGTCCATCTCCTTTGACCTTCCTGGACAAAATAGGTAGAGCTATTGGATAGAGCTCATTGTGCCAGACAGTAAATAATGAAGTTCGCATTGATAGAATAGTATAGAATACAACACAACACAACACAACAGAATAGAATTCTTTATTGGCCAAGTGTGATTGGACACCCAAGAAAATCGTCTTTGGTGCATATTCCTCTCATAAAGGAATATAAAATACATTCATCAAGAATCATAAGTTACAACACTTAATGATAGTTATAGGTTACTAATAAGCAATCAAATCATACTAGGAAACAAATAGAACAATATAAATTGTAAAGATACAGGCAACACGGTTATAGTCATAAGTGGGAAGAGGTAGGTACTAGGAAGGATGAGAGGAATAATAGCAGACTTAGTAAATAGTTGCAAAGTGTTGAGGGAATTATTTGTTTAGCAGAGGGATGGCGTTTGGGAAAAAACTCTCCTTGTGTCTAGTTGTTCTGGTGTGCAGTGCCCTACTGTGTTGTTTTGAGGGTAGGAGTTGAAACAATTTATAATAATCCTTTCAAATAATAAAATAAGATAAAATCATAAAATATTAAAAAGTAAATATATGAAGAATAAGTCATCTTGTGTTCCAGGGTTGAAGCTTAGTTGGGACAACTCAGTTCTTTCCCTGTTGAGAAACTCTTGATTTATCCTTTTAGTATTCAACGGCTGAGGAAGAGGAGGAAGGCAATATTCCAGGAAGAACGAAGGAAAGTTCTGGGCAGAAGGAAAAGTTGAAAAAGCCTCAAGGAATCTGGGCTCAGAAAGAACATCCCATCAATTCAGGGCAGAGTAAGGATTTTTTTGTACGTGTGTGCGTGCAATATTAACTCATCCTGCCTTAATTACAGGTAGTCCTCAATTGACAACCGTTTGTTTAGCGAAGGCTTGAAATTACGACAGCACTGAAAAAAAAGTGGCTTAGGACCATTTTTCACACTTTACGACCATTGCAGTATCCGCAAGGTCATGTGATCAGAATTGGCAACTGGCTCATATTTATGACAGTCGCAGTGTCATCTGATCCCCGTTTTGCGGCCTTCTGATCAGCAAAGAGCCTTGGTGGTGCAGGCTGTTAAACACCTAGCACTTAATTCCAGCTGCCTGCAATTACTGCAGGCTCGAATCCCACCAGGCTCAAGGTTGACTCAGCCTTCCATCCTCTCAGGGTAGGTAAATTGAGGACCCAAGATTGTTGGGGGCAATAAGCTGACTTTGTAAAATTGCCGCTTAGTAATAAGCAGGCATATACAATGGAAGGAAGGCTATTGCTGAGTGCATTGGGTTGCGCTCCAAAAATTGTAAGTCGCCCTGAGTCTCCGGAGAAGGGCGGCATATAAATATGAATTTTTAAAAAAAAGTCAAAGGGGAAGCCCGATTAAGTCGTAAAACTGGGCAGAATTCCCTTAACAATGGTCTCGCTCAGCAATGAAAATAAGGGCTCAGTTAAGGTCATAAGTTGAGCGCTACCTGTGCTTAGAAAAATTCAGGTCGTTTCCGCAAGTGATGGAGGAATTTTATTTTTTTTTAAAGTTTAATCGCTTGGTTTTTCTGGTGTAGCATTGATTTTCTGGTGTAGCATTGGTGTAGCAGGGGGAAAGTGGAATTTGGAGTCCTTGCTGCTCTCTCAGCTTGGTTGCTTTCTTGCAGGCGTTTCATTACCAAGCTAGGTCACATCATCAGTGCTAGAAGGGAGATGTCAGGGTTCCGACGGATGCCCCAATTAAACCATGAGCCTCGAGCTAAGTTTCAAAAGAAATCCAGTTATTTATTAGGAGCAACATATCGGGCACATACCCAAATGAAGTCAGCTCTGCCTGACGTAATTTACAATCCACCTATGACCCTGTTTTCCCCCCTTCCCCCCAGGGTGTGTCATAAATCATATTCTCCAACAGAGCACTTACGAGGGCTGTAGAAATCACACCTCTCCGGTTGGTCCCTGTTGCCTGGGATACAGCCTTGAAGAAGGTATGCGTGGAATGTGCATCTGGTTGTGGCTGCTGGGCTGTTCCGCCAGTTTCCCCCTCCCCCCTCCTGCCTATGGCAACTCAAAAGCAGGCCAGGAATGCTTTACGAGTTGACAGGAGAAGGTTTTAAGGAGAGGAGGAGGAGGAGATGAGGTGAAGGAAGGGGATTCTGGAGTCCTTGGTGCTTGGTAGTTTTCTTGCAGATGTTTCATTACCAAGCTAGGTAATAACATCAGTGCTAGAAGGGGGAAGAGTTTGAGAGGAGGAGGAAGAGGAGGACTGTGGGTTCCTTGGTCCCAACAGTCATCGTCCTCCTCCTCTCTGCAAACCCCTCTCCCTTCTAGCACTGATAATGTTGCCTAGTTGGGTCGTGAAACGTCTGCAAGAAAAGAACCAAGCTCAGAGCACCAAGGACCACACAATCCTCCTCTTCCTCCTTTCCACAAACCCCATTCCCTTCTAGCACTGATGATGTTCCCTAGTTGGGTCATGAAACGTCTGCAAGAAAACAGCCAAGCTCAGAGAGCACCAAGGACCCCCTCAAGTCAACCCTGAGCTACAAATATTCTCCTTTATTAGAGAGACAAGGTAGTCTCCGGCATCTAGCATGGCATTAATATTCACTGGCACTCGTAAGTATTTGAGCATCCCTGGGGAATTCCGCATGCAATTATTAAAGCGGGGAGGAACCCCACTCTCTTTAAAAAGATGGTGCAGAAGACGGAGAGGCCTCTTATTAATAAAATAAATGCATATATTTTTTTTTTTTTGGAAGTGTCTTTATTTCAAGTTCTCTGAGCATGTTCCTACTTATATTCCGTAGGGCGAGAGTGTTCCTTTGGGACAGGTACGCAATATATCCATGACAACCTGCCAGTGAGAGACCTATTGACTTCTGTAAACGGGTAGGAATTTTACTTAATGTTTAGGCAGCCCTTTTGATGAAATCTCTGTTTTTAACATGGGCTGGTGTTTAACGGCTTGTTTCGCTTCTGTTTTTTTCCTTCGTTTCCTTCTGTTTTTCTGTTTCTCTTCGGTTACCAAAGCTTGTTTGTTGCAGAATTATTTCACAGTTGCTTTGGGTACCATTTCATGAAGACAGAGCATAAATGTTCTGAATAATAAAGTCTTCCTAGCAATAAATAAATAGATGAAATTCCAGTGTCTTCCCATAATCCCTTGATCAGGGCAACTGAATGGGGTTGAGCTGAGTATTTACTGGCCGGATGCCTTTCTTATCACCGATGCGGAGTTTTGTTCAGCAAATATATTCCCATCGTACCCAGAGAGAGGCATATCTGCCTCTACCTAGGCTCGAACCCACAGCCACTCTCTGTGCTACCGTGTTGCTAACAATGCCTCTGAGTTACTTCTTTCCCACATCAGCAGCATATATTTTTGAAAACCAAAATGGAAATAGCCTTCAGCTTACAACCATTCGTTTAGTGACAGTTGGAAGTTACAAAAAAAGTGATTTAGGAATGTTTTTCACATTTATGACCATGGAAGCATCTCTGTGGTCAAGTGATTTACATTTGGATGAGGACTGACTGTGAGTGGAGTGGAGGGGCGGGCAAAGAGGGGCGGAGCCAGCCAGGGGCAGGATTTGCTGGTTGTCCGAACTGCGCAGCATCATAGCAACCGGTTCTATACAACCGGTCTGAACCAGTAGAATCCCCACCCTTGGAAAGAGCTGTCAATTATAGGTCGTTGATTGTAGATTAAATGGAGGGGTTGTCAATCTTTTGGACCTCAGGGACCACCAAACTCATAATTTTAAATCCCGGGGACCAGTAATATAAATTTTGACTGACGGTGGTTTGCTAACGTTGGTGGGAGAGAGAGAGACATCTGATCTAACCTCCCTCTCTCCCTCTCTCTCTCTCAAACACACACACACACACACACACAAACACACAGAGGCAGGGGTAGGATTCAAATTTCTTAACAACCGGTTCTTGGGTGGCCTAATTTGTGCATGTGGCTTGGTGGTCATGTGACTGGCTGGGCATGGCTTGTATGTAAATATTATAAATATTTATGTAAATATTGAACTTTTTTTTAATAAAAAAAGAGCAACTTTTACCCAAAATCAGGCAAAGCAGGCAGGCAGATTGAGTTGCTCACAGAATCACAGATTCACTTAGAGATCTGTGTTTCTGCCATCGGCTATCTGAGTCTGCAACTGAATAATAGAACCTTCAGTCCTAAGGGACGGAAGATCTAAAGATTAGTTAGAAAGCAAGAAATGCAACGATTTGCTGCTTTCTAGCTAATCTAAGTCTCCCGGCACAGCAGAACAGCTGATGGTCAGAAAAAGGAAAAATAGCAATTTAGCAGGAAAGTTTGCCGGGTAAGGAGTGAGTGGACGGGGAGGGTTCCCGCGGGCCATGTGAGCGGCGCAGCCTTGCGTTCCCGTGCAGCCTGTATTAATTGTTTTGGGGGGTGCTCTGGGGGTGACATTTCTCTGCAGACCACCAAAATTTTCTCGTGGACCACCAGTGGGCCACGGCTCACCAGTTGGCGACCACTGAAATGGACCAACAGTATGTAAAATCTGGCATTAAACTGCAGTATTAATGTAGAATGTGGCTTGTTTTCTATCCAGATCACGCACTTAGTTGACGCCACATAATTGTAATCCAGTCCTCCTGCAGCATGCTGCTGGCCGAAAACTGGGGCGTGCCACTCTCTGTGTTACTATCTCTCTGTGTGTGTTACTAACAATGCCTCTGAGTTACTTCTTTCCCACATCAGCAGCATATATTTTTGAAAACCAAAATGGAAATAGCCCTCCTGCAGCATGCTGCTGGCAGAAAACTGGCCTCGGGCGTACCACGGACCAGTCCTTTGATATTTCCAGGCCAGCCCCGCGGGCCAGATCTAAGCATCCGCGGGCCTTGGGTTTGACACCCCTGTTCTATGGGAGTCACTTTAAAATAGTCCTCGATTTATGACCTGTCACGTGTCAACTGTTTGAACTTACATCAGACCTCCTGATTCAAAGTCCTGATGATGGTGGTGGTGTGTGTGTGTGTGGGTGTCCCTTGATGGTCATGTGATTGCATTTCCGGCACCTGGCAACTGGACCTGCATGCTGGGCTCCCGGCACACCGCGGCACCCACTCCAGAGCCCGACACTGATGTCAGGTGGCGGGAAGGCCTACCACCCACCACATTGGGGGTTGCATACATCAGACGTTGCTGGCATGACTGCCTCGTCTGGTGCCGATTCGGCAGCGGCTCTGATATCCTGTGGCCAGGTTCCTGAAGGCCAGCTGAGTTCCAACAGCCAGATGATGGTCGCACTGAGACTGACGTCATCAGGGGATACCATTTCAACCCCCTCCCCCGAGATTTGATAACCCAGAAAGTCCAGCTGGGCATACGTGAAATGATCCAAATGCGAATTTCACTGTGCCCAGTTGGACTATCTGGCTTATCGAATCTCGGGGGAGGGGGTTGAAATGGACCCAAATAAGGTAAAAGCCGTATTGGACTGGCAAACCCCTGCAACGCGCAAACAGCTACAGAGTTTTTGGGGTTTGCTGAGACTGCATTTATGGCCATGTGCATCGTCTCACCCTTCTGATCGTGTGCATGCCCCTGTTGGAATCTGATTCTGAGGGGGAGATGGAGCAGCTGACAGGGAGTGGGGGTGTGGCTCCGGTGGCTGGGGAGGAAACTGGGGAAGGGCACAGTCCGGCTGGGCATTCAGAGGAAGACCCAGGGCCATCCCCTCTTCATCCTAGGGCACGCAGGGAGAAGCGGAGAAGGGAGCAACATGGATTATGGGGGAGGAAAGGGCCCTGATCCCCTTCATGGGCTGCAGCTGGGAAGACTGTTTAAAAGGGCAAACTGCACACGGCAGAGTTGCTGGAAGCAAAGCGTGCATTATCTTTGTCGAGGCTTATCTGGGTTTTGGCGTCCTCCCAGCTGTGTGTGCCTCGTTATCTTTGGGAAGTCTGCAAGTTATTATCCTGGTCTGTCGTGTTAATTACTTCAGCGTGGTTTGTGTTGGTTTTTTTTTAATTTCTACTTTATCTGTATTTTGGGTTCGGACTGCATTTCTTCCCTTTGTAGACTGTTTTTGGAAGAGTTTGATCTCCCACCAAGGATAATTGGACATTGTGCACCAAGTTGGAGGCATTAAAGGGAATTTATCTATTTTGGTGACTTTGTTATTTTTGTACCACACCCCGGGTCATCACATCGTGACTTACAACATTTTGGGGGGGGGCTTGGAAACTAATGTGGTTTCTAGCAAAAACCACCCTTGTGGATAAGGGATCTGCAGAACGATGGCGGTGTTCACTTCACAATCGCGGCAAAAAAAAGGCCGTAACGTTGGGCACAGTTGCGTGGTGACCCAATGAACAACCGGCCCGTGATTCTGGGCTCCATTACAATCGTAATTCAATTTTGGGCTACCTGTATAGGTGCTTGTATTGTGTTTATTCCCCTGCAGCTCCGGGGCAGTGCAACAAGGAAGTCTTGGTGAGCCTCCAAGAGAATTTGGAGCAGAAGAAACGTAAGGACCAGGGGTGGGATTCAACCAGTGTAAACAACCGGTTCGGGGAGTGCACGCTTTGCGCGCAGCATTTCAAAACCACCCATTTTCAGCTCTAATACTTACCTTCTACTGTAGCCCCAGTGAGTAAAACAGCTGAGGCGGCCATCTGCCATGCAGCCCGAATCAGCTGAGCTGAAAACATGGAACTAAAGGACAGACTAGGGCAGGGGCCAGTGGGTGGTGCCAAATGATCACCAGAACAACCGGTTCGCCCAAATGGATCCGAGCCGGTAGAATCCCACCCGTGGTAAGGACTGTTTCACTGCGTCGGAGCTGAGCTGGTTTCAGTGGGTGGGAGGGAGAGACACGGGAAGCACAGTTGTGACAAGCCACTCATTGAGGAAAAGGGGGATTTGACCGGCCTGGGGAGTCCAGTTTTAACTCAGTTTTGCGGTAATGAATGCAGTTGTTCTGCGGAGTGCTGCAACTTTATTTTATTGCTTGATTGATTGTCCGCCTTTCTTATTTTGATTGATATCTCAAGTGGGCTAATCTACTTCACCCTCTTTCCTCCTCGTGTTTTGCCCACAACAACAGCCTTGTGAGGTGGGTTAGGCTCAGAGAAAGAGAGAAAGACTGGCCCAAAGTCACCCAGCTGGCTTTCACAACTAAGGCGGGATTAGAGTTCACCGTCTCCTGGTGATCGGCCCAAAGTTACTAACCTGGCTTCCATGCCTAAGGCGGGACAACAACTCACAGTCTCCTGGTGATTGGCCCAAAGTCACCCAATCGGCCTTCATGCCTAAGGCGGGACTAGAACTCACCATCTCCTAGTTTCCAGCCTGGTGCCTTAAATCCATCCTCAAGTCTCCAAATTAAACCACTTCCAAATTATTATTATTTTTTAAATCCCAATCTTGCAATCCCAGTTTTCTTTTAACTGGGATCTCAAGAGTTGTATTTCGATCGGTGTTTCAAGACTTTCCATCCCTTGGTTTAACACATGGGTGTCAAATTCAATTTGATTGAGGGCCACATCAGGGCTCTGATTGACCTCCGGCGGGGGGCGCGTGGCTGACTGGGTGGGTGTGGCCAGCTTGACGCCATTCCCAAACTGCTGGCATGTTTCCTCTTCGCATTGGTTAGACCAGGACTGCCCCGCAGGCCGCTCCTGGTTTAACATGTTGCTGTCCTGCACCTGAAATACCATCGGTATGGTTGGCTCTAGAGTTCTGAACTAGGATTTTCCAGATGGTCTCCTAGCAAAAATGGCGTAAGTTTGTGGGAATTCAATAACGAGTCATTTCAGTGTCCAAAGATGTCTGATCACATACGTGACGTTTATTATCCGTGAGATCATCCGTGGTTTCAGGGTGAGGTATCATCAATATGCAGATGATACCCAGTTGTATATCTCCACCCCAGACCAGATCAGTGATGCTCTCTCGGTGATGTCCCGGTGCCTGGAGGCGGTGCAGGCCTGGATGGGGAGTAACAGACTCAGGCTCAACCCAGCCAAGACTGAGTGGCTGTTCTTACCGGCATCTCAGTGTTCAGTGGATGTGCCATCTTTGGTCATGGGGGAGGAGGTGTTACCCCCCGTGGATAGGGCGAGGAATCTGGGCGTCCTCCTGGATGCACAGCTCAGTTTGGAGGAGCAGGTGGGAGCTGTGGCCAGGGGGCTTTGCCCAGGTTCGGCTGGTTCGCCAGCTCTGTCCTTACCTGAACCGAGATGCCCTTGAACGGTCACCCATGCTCGTCACTTCCAGAATCGACTACTGCAATGCTCTCTACATGGGGCTACCCTTGCAGATTACTCGGAGGTTGCAGCTGGTGCAGAATGCGCGCTGGGCTGTGATGGGGTATCCCGATACTCCCATGTTACACCCCTCCTGCGCGACTTGCATTGGTTGCCGGTTGCCTTCGGGTTTCCTTCAAGGTGTTAGTAACAACTTATAAAGCCCTAAATGGCTTGGGTGCAGGGTACTTGGATCGCCTCCTGCCTGCATCACAGTCCAATCGCCCGTCGCTCCCACAGGAGGGGCCTCCTGGGAATACGTCGGTCAGGCATTGTCGGCTGGCGGTTCCCAGGGCTAGGGCCTTTCTGTGGGAGCGCGCCCTATGGAATCAGCTTCCTGCGGATCTGCATTTGGCCCCTGATCTCCGCTCCTTTCGTCGAGACCTGAAGACTTGGCTGTTTCAGCAGGCCGGCCTGGATTGACCATGGGGGCGGGTAGTTTTAATAGTTTTGTTTATTATTGTAATTTCAATCGTTTTAGCTGTGCTTTGTAATTTAGACTTGTTTTTATTTAATATCTTTTTATTGTATATATTCTTTTTATATGTTCGCCGCCCTGAGTCCTGCGGGAGAAGGGCGGCATACAAGTCTAATAAAATAAATAAATAAATTACTTTTATACCGTTTTTGCAAGCGAGAAAAAGTAACATAGATACAGCATTTGGATTGGAGAATAGGTCCCACATGGGTGAAACCCCTCAACCACATTGGTATAACCCCTCAACCAATCCTTAAGGTTAGTGGTGATTTTAGTAAATGAGATCACCTATAAACCTGGAAAAACAGGGACTTTCCAACCCAACAGATAGAAGATGAGATCATGCAGTAGCAAAAGAGGCCCCCTTAGCTAGGCTGCAGTTTGCTGCTAGCATCTGGCGCCATCCAGAGGATCTCAGTGGCTACCACATAAGTTGGGGGTCCACATCCTCACTTGTGTTTGGAGAGATGATTGAGTTTTTTGGAAGAAGAAGGCTCAAAAAAAATAAAAGATTGCTGGAGTCCAGCATTTCCAAACAGACAAGAAACCAACACTGATCTCTTCTCATCCTTTTTGTTCCGTTTTGGCCAGATCCCTTGGAGAGATTCAAGAAATATCTAGCATCGTCTGCAATGATGCGTCGAAGACGTCAGCTGTGAAAACTCCCAGAAATTCTAATTCCCCCATTAAGACCAGCACCCCACTCATCCCCGGTTAGTCAAGGCTCTGTGGAAGTAGTAAGAGTATGTAGCTGATAATTCTTGGGGGTGTGGCGGGGGGAGAGCATCCTTCAAAGCTGGGAGAATTGGGGCTCAGCTTCAGCCTTTGCCATTTCTGGGGTCTGAAGCTGTGGAAGCTGCAGAAAAATAATGTTGCGTAAGAGAGGCATGTTACAATAGAAAAATGGTCTCCAGACTTGGCAACTTTTAAGAGGTATAGACTTCAACTCCCAGAATACCCCAGCCAGTCTGCTTTGAGTTGCGTGGAACTGGGCCTGGCTAGTCTAGTGAAGAGAAGGACCAGGGGAGACAGGATAGCAGTGTTGCAATATTTGAGGGGCTGCCACAGAGAGGAGGAGGGGGTCAAGCTATTTTCCAAAGCCCCCAAAGGCCAGACAGGGAATAATGGACGGAAACTGATCAAGGAGAGAGAACTTGGAAATAAGGATTTTCTGACAGTGAGAACAATCAACCCATGGAACAGAAGTTGCCCTCCGAAGTTGTGGGAGCCATCACTTGAGACCTTCAAGAAGAGATTGGACTCCCATCTGTCAGAAATGGTGTAGGGTCTCCCGCTTGGGCGGGGGGTTGAACTAGATTTTTTAAAAAAATTCATATTTATATCCCGCCCTTCTCTGGAGACTCAGGGCTGCTTACAATTTTGGGATACAACCCAACGCGCTCAGCAATAGCCTTCCTTCCATTGTATATGCCTGCTTATTACTAAGCGGCATTTTTACAAAGTCAGCTTATTGCCCCCAACAATCTTGGGTCCTCAGTTTACCTACCCCAAGAGGATGGAAGGCTGAGTCAACCTTGAGCCTGGTGGGATTCGAGCCTGCACTAATTACAGGCAGCTGGAACTAAGTGCTAGGCTATTAACAGCCTGCACCACCAAGGCCCTGTAATGACCTACAAGGTCCCTTCCAACTCTGATTATCTGTTAAACTCCCAGAATTCCCCAGCCAGGCTATACATGACCAGTTCCTGCAACCGTTCTTCATATGTTTTAGTCTCCAGTCCCCTAAAATCATCCTGGTTGCTCTTCTCTGCACTCTTTCTAGAGTCTCAACATCTTTTTTTATGGTGTGACCAAAACTGGGTGCAGTACTCTAGGTGTGGTGTTACTAAGCTTTATAGAGTGGTGTTAGTATCTCCCTTGATCTCGATTGTATCCCTTTGTTAATGCAGCTTAGGATTGCATTGGCTTTTGTGGCTGCTGCTGCACACGGCTGGCTCCTATTTAGCCGGTTGTCCACTAAGACTCCAAGATCCCCCTCCCAGTTCCTGCTATTGAGCCTGGTTTCACCCAGTCTGTATGTGTCCTTTGGGTTTTCCTTGCCTAATTGTAAGACTTTATTTTTCTCTGAATTTCAATGAATCTTCTCTGTCTGAACATCTGGCAGTAATTTGTATCCCCTCCAGAGGTGAACCGAAACGAGCTATTTAGAACTCGTTTGAATAAATTGTGCGTGGGAGAAAGAAAGCGATGGATTAAAAATCTTTCTCTCTCCCTCTTTTTCTTCTTTCTTTTCTGTTCCCAGTGGATCAACCACCAAAATTTTCCTCCACCGTCACAAAATACAAGGATTATTGTGTGATGACCATAGATACGTCCTGTTGGGCTACGCACGACGTCTCCTTGTTGGGAGTCACTACGTTTCCTGCGCCCTGTGCAACAGGGGTGAGGATAGAAGAGCTACCTGCCATCCCACATCCATCAGCTGGGTTTGTGCAACCTGTAAGTAGATTCAGGAAATCACACACCTGTAGGTTTGGGGTATGTCTTTGTGTTTTTTTCGTTTTTTTTCAGTGCTGGCCAGTGTCTGCAGCTTTCTTGGCAAAGTTTTTTCGAAGTGGTTTGCCATTGCTGCACTCAAAGGACTGAGAGAGAAGGACTGGCTGGCTTTCATGCCTAAGGTGGGACTAGAACTCACAATCTCCTGGTGATTGGCCCAAAGTCACCCAGCCAGATTTCATGGCTATTGTGGGACTAGAACTCGCCATCTCCTGCTGATTGGCCTAAAGTCTCACAGCTGGCTTTTGCGCCTAAGGCAGGACTAGAACTCACTATCTCTTGATGATTGGCCCAAGGTCACCCAGCCGGTTTTGGGGAATAGAACTTACAGTCTGCTGGTGATTGACCCAAAGTCACCTAGTCAACTTTCATGGCTAAGGGGTAAGGGGTGGGATCTTTTTATTTTATTTTAAATTTTATTGGGTTTTAATCTTTATTGGGCTTAGTTCGCTTGTTTAATATACTTTTAATTAATTGCATTGCTATTTTTATTGTAAGCCGCCCTGAGTCCCTAGGGAGAGAGGGCAGCATATAAGTCCAATAAAACTAAACTAAACTAAGACAAGTACTAGAATTCCCCACTCCAACTGATTGACCCCAAGTCAGCTGTGTGATTTTTGGCCAATTACCAGTGAGTTCCAGCACTATCTTAGCTACGAAAGCCAGCTGGGTGATTTTGAGCCAGTCCTTCTCTTTCAGCCCTAGGAAGCTGGCAACCCCAAACCAGTACACAAGAACACCCAGTTTGCATCTTAATACAGAAAAACAAACCACAGCACAAGCCGGCTTTCGTGCCTAAGGCCGGACTAGAACTCACCCTCTCCTGGTGACTGGCCCACAGTCTCCCAGCCAGCTTTCATTCCTGAGGTGGAACTAGAACTCATTGTCTCCTGATGATTGGCCCAAAGTCTCCCAGTTGGCTTTTGTGCCTATAACAGAACTAGAATTCCCTGACTCCAAGTGATTGACCTCAAGTCAACTACATGACTTTGGGCCGATTACCAGGTGACAGTGAGTTTTAGCACTGCCTTAGATACGAAAGCCAGCTGGGTGATTTCGAGCCAGTCCTTCCCTCTCAGCGTTAGGAAGCAGGCAATGGCAAAGGGAGGCACTCAGAACGCAGTCAGCCTGTGGGGGAAGACGGTCTCCGGGACACCAGGCCCCGCGCACGCTCGCTGACTCCTGTTCACGCACCTAGGGAGCGGGGCCCGTCACTGGCCCCAGAGTGGCCCCACGGATCTAAGGCTGACTGTGTTCTGCCACAGATGGCTGCCACTGGGTTGTAGATCAGTGCCCGGTCGGCCTGGGCTGGGTCAAGGCACCACGGGCCATTCCTTCGCTGTTTCCAGGGTGGCTCCGCGGGGCAGATCTAACCACATTGCGGACCGAATCCGCCCCCTCAGGCTTTGAGTTTGACACCCCTGCCCTATACCATTTCAGACAAATGGCTGTCCAATCTCTTCTTGAAAACCTCCAGTGTTGGAGCACCCACAACTTCTTGTGGCCCGCCAGCTGCCAGTGGAGGTGGCGTCAGACTCGGAGGATGAGAAGGTTGGGGAGGAACTTGGGCCAGTTCTGGGGCCTGGAGAAGGCTCTGATGGATGCTGTGCATCGGACGCAGAGAAAGAGCCAGGGCCGTCCAACATTTCCCAGCCACCGGAGAGGCAGCCTGCCTTTGGAGGCTGAGACGAGTGGGTAGGAAGAACAGCTGGAGCCTGTTCCAGACGTGCGTATGCACAGAGCTGTTAGGAAAGGGGAACAACGGAGGACAAGGAGTCGACTCGGGAAGCAAGGCACACCTGGAGGCTGAATGGCCCCTCCCTGGCCGGGGAATAAATAGAAGGAAAGGGGAGTGGTGGTTGTAGGAGACAACAGTTCTTCATGGCTCATCGTGTTTCGTGCCTCAGAGACTGCGTGCCAGAATTCATTGGCAGCTTCACTGCTGGGAACTCGTGGCTTGGCAATTATCTCAAGGAACTGATAAGGTCTGCTATTGCATTTAACTCTTTGAAGGACTATTGCCTGGACTTTTCAGTGTGCAAATGCCATTAATTCACAGGAGGTAAATAAAGAGGGGTTTTTCAGGACAAGGAGTTTGTGTCTTGTTTCTGCTAAGGTTGGGTCAGAACAGAACATCTGAAGGCAAGCCATTCCACTGGTTAATCGTTCTCAACGTTAGGAAGTTTCTCCTTAGATCTAGGTTGCTTCTCTGCTTGGTTAGTTTCTGTCATGCCCCTGTCAGAGTGTGAATCCAAGGAGGAAGATGAACAGCTGACAGGGAGTGGGAGTGTGGCTCCGTTGGCTGTGGAGGAAACTGGGGAAGGGCTAAGTCAGGCTGGGGAGAGGTGGAACAAGGGAGAGGGAGTTCAGAGGAAGACCCAGGCCCACCCCCTCTTCATCCTAGGGCATGCAGGGAGGGACGGAGAAGAGAGCAACGTGGGTTGCGTGGGTTACAGGGGAGGAAAGGGCCCTGATTCCCTGCATTAACTGCAGCTGGGAAGAGAGTTTATAAGAAAGGCAGGCTGCGTGCGGCAGGCTGTTGGGAGCAAACCTGACTTTATCTTGTGTTGTCATGGCTTATTTGCGTTCCTGGCGTCTTCCCAACCGTGTGAGTTCTGCCATGCTTTCAACTCTGAAATTTTTGCACCTGCCCTGCCAAACTAATTACTTCAGTTTGGCTTGTTTGGACTTTTAAGTTACAGTTTATGTTGACCATGTTTTGGACTGAATTTTCTGCAGTCAAAGGCTGTTCCTGGGAGAATTTTTCTCCAGCCAGAAGGTAACCTGGACATTGGGGGCAAAGTTGGAGATAATAAAGGGACTCCGACTGATTGTGGAGTCCCTTTATTGTGGATGGCTTATTTAGTATCCTAGGACTATCACTGAAAGTATTATTTACTATGATCGTACTTTATCATGATATGGCCTCTAGATGGCCTAACGGTGGAACTCTCGCCTCCCAATCAGGAAGCTGTGAGTTCGATTCTAGGTAGAGGAAGATATTTCTCTGGGCACAATGAGAATGTATCTGCTGGAAAAAAAACTCCGCATTGGTGACAGGTAGGGCATCCGGCCAGTAAACACTCGGCTCCATTCAGTTGCCCAGGCTCCGCCCCGCAAGGGATTACGGGGTCATTAAAAGAGGTTTATCATGATATGTCCCTTGTTGCTTGTAGATACACAGAGAGCTTCTGCCCCAGAGACAAATAAAAGAATATTCTGTTCTATTCTTCACCATCTCTGCTGCACTCTGGAGTGGGAGGGAGAAGGAGTTAGAGGAATTGTACATCAAGGAAGGAGAAGGTCAGCCGCTGCCCCTGATCCCGCCTCCCCCTTCCTGTCCTCTTTGGATTGACAGCTCAGCCAAGTGGCGCTTAACCAGCTCATTAGGAGCTGCAGTTTCCTCTGCCCTGCCATGGCCTCCGCCAAGCGGGGAAAATAGTTCCTCCGTTAGAAAGGAAGGATAAACGAAGGAAAAGATTTCGCTTCTTAAGAGTCTCTCCTTTCCCCCAAGAAAGGGGGCTTGTCGCGTTTGCCTGAGATCCAGACAAAGTCCCGGGAGAAATTGTAAAAGAACATAGAATGACAGACCTGGAAGGGTCCGTTTGGAGGTCTTCTAGTCCAACCCCCTGCTTAAGCAGGAGCCCATATCATGCTAGGCAAACGGCTGTCCAGTTTCTTCTTGAAAACTTCCAGTGTTGGTATTCTGTCTTTTGGTTCACTTGCTGAATATAAAGACAGATAGAACAACTCTACCAATTCTTCCATACAAAGTTTCTTTTACTGGATTATGTTAGATATCCTCAAGGTAACTCACAGTTATGTTGAGATGCATCTAATGTCCAATTCTTTGCACAGTTGAAATTGTAGTGTAAAATGATAGTAATCTTTCTAACCCATATTTCATCCCATAGTAGTAGAGGCAGGGGGTAGAGATGCCACCATGAGGCTGTGTTCAGGCAAGAGTGAAGAAACTTCCCCCAACCCACCAAGGGTCAATTCAGTGACCAATCAGGATTACAGATGTGGCCACATGACATGAACTACATTTCCCAGGATACCTTAACTACATTTACCATGATGCATTCCCTTAGGGGACAGCTTTCAATTCCTAACTAACTATCCCAAATCCCATTAACTCTAAACTGTCTGGACAGCACAGTTGGAGCACCCACAACTTCTGGAGGCAAGTTGTTCCCCTGATTAATTTTTCTAACTCTCAGTTAATTCCTCCTTAGTTCTAGGTTGCTTCTCTTCTTGATTAATTTCCATCTGTCATTTTTTGTCCTTCTGGTGCTTTGGAGAATAGCTTGACTCCCTCTTCTTTGAAGACTGCAATCATGTCCTTCTTTTCATTAAACTAGACATACCCAGTTCCAGCAACCGTTCTTCACATGTTTCAGCTTCCAGTCCCCTAATCCTCTTTGTTGCTCTTCTTGTAAATGAGAGTCTCAACATCTTTTTTACATCGTGGTGACCAAAACTGGATCTATTGTTCCAAGTGTGGTCAAACCCAAGGCATTATAAAAAGGTAAAGATTCCCCTTGCACATATGTGCTAGTCATTGCTGGCTCTAAGGGGGCGGTGTTCATCTCCGCTTACAAAGCCGAAGAGCCAGCGGTGTCCGGAGACGTCTCCGTGGTCATGTGGCCGGCAGAACTAAATGCCGAAGGTGCCCGGAATGCTGTTTCCTTCCCACCAAAGTGGTCCCTGTTTTTCTACTTGCATTTTTTTACGTGCTTTCGAACTGCTAGGTTGGCAGAAACTGGGACAAGTAGCGGGAGCTCGCTCCGTTAGGCGTTGCTGGGGATTCGAACCGCCGAACTGCCAACCTTTTCTGATCGACAAGCTCAGCGCCTGAGCCCCCGCGTCCCCACAAGGCATTACAGAGTGGTATTAATAGTTCATGTGATCGTGATTCTGTCCTTCTGTTAATGCCTCTGAATCCAGATAACTTCCCCGGGATAAATTTTAGAATAACATAGAATAGCAGAATTGGAAGGGACCTTGGAGGTCTTCTAGTCCAACCCCCTGTTCAAGCAGGAGACCCTATACTAACATGATGGCGAACCTCTGGCATGCGTACCACAGGTGGAAGCCAGAGCCATTTGTGCAGGCATGAGACCCTTAGCCAGACTTACCTGTACTGTACATGTGTGCGCCTCACGGCTGATTTTCGGCCCATTTGAAGTCGTTTTCCCCCTTCCAGAGGTTTGAGGGAAGCCTCTGTAGCCTTGGGAGGCCGAAAAACAGGCCTTACGGAAGTGCCAAAACAGGCCTGTTTTTCGGCCTGCAGAGGCTTCCCTCAAGCCTCCAGGAGGGCGAAAATGGCCTCATGATGCACAGTGCAGGTAAGGAGGCAGGGTGGGGTGTTGCACGCGCATGCCCGGGGGGTGCCGCATTGCATTATGGGTGCCGGCAGGTGCGCGCCTTTGGCACACCACAACGAAAAGGTTCGTCATCACTGCTATAGTATCATTCCAAACAAGTAGCTGTCTGGCTTCTTCTTAAAAGCCCCTTCCCTCCTGGTGGTACCGTGTTTCCCCAAAAATAAGACACTGTCTTATATTTTTTTGGCTCCCAAAAACACACTAGGTCTTATTTTCGGGGTAGGTCTAATATATTTATGGTGCCAAATAGTGGGTGTGAGTGTGTAGGGGGGTGTTTGGGTGCACGGTTGCTCCCTGAAAAGTCTTCCTGGAACTGGAGATTTACACTAGGTCTTATTTTTGGGGTAGGTCTTATATTAGGGCAGGTTTAGAAAATAGTGCTAGGTCTTACTTTCGGGGTAGGTCTTATTTTCGGGGAAACACGGTATCTATACAGAGCATCACCTCTGCTAGAGTTTTGAGGTGGGTGGGGGAAAGAAGGGGAAAGGTTGAGTAAGTATGTGTGTAGCAAAGACAGTGTCACAAAGACCTGCCAACAGACTGAGATTGGACTGCCCTTTGTCAGAAATGGTGTAGGGTCTCCGCTTGGGGTTGGACTAGATGACCTAAAAGGTCCCTTCCAACTCTGATTATCTGTTATCTGTTGGGAAACTCGAGTTATTCCTTTCAGCGATCAGTCGGAGGCTGGGTGCCCTTGAGATTTGCGTCTTAAGGATGCCCGTGAAATTGAAAGTGGATTTCATTTCAGCCTCTGCACATAACGGCCTCCTTCGAAGTGCTCCGCTGGGCCATCTTAATGCTGGTTGCTCTCTGGTAGAATTTAATTGAAGATAAACTCCAGTGTTGTGTCTTTAAATTCTAGGGTTTTTAAGTGTTTCAGTCCTCAGAATTTTTACTTTACTTTACTTTTATTGGATTTATATGCCGCCCTCTCTCCCTAGGGACTCAGGGCGGCTTATGACAAAAATAGAAATACAACTATTAAAATACATTAAAACCAAAGTAAACTAAACCCAATAAAACCTAAAAAAAATCCAATTAAATTTAAAATATCAATTAAAACCCCACCCCGTACCCTTCAGTCCAGGCCGGCCTGTTGAAACAACCAGGTCTTTAGGTCGCGGTGAAAGGAACGGAGGTCAGGGGCCAATCACTAGGAATTCGGTACGAATCAGAATAGCTGAGTTGGAAGGGACCCGGGAGGTCTTCTAGTCCAGCCCCCTGCTTCGTGCAGGAGACCCTATACTAGTTTATTTATTTATTTATTTATTCGACTTGTATGCCGCCCTACTCCCTAAGGACTCAGGGCAGCGAACATTAAAACAGAGAAAATTTTACAATAAAAGAGAATAAACAAGCCGAATACAGTTAAAAATTAAAACCCCCCCCCCCCGGGTCATTCCAGGCCGGCCCGTTGAAACAACCAAGTCTTCATGCAAGTGACTGTCCAGTCTCTTCTTAAAAACCTCTGGTGATGGAGCCCCCACAATTTCTGGTTGTAAGCTGTTCCACTGGTTAATTGTCCTCCTTGTCAGGAAGTTTCTCCTTAGTTCCATGTTGCTTCTCTCCTTGGTTAGTTTCCAATCCTTGTTTCTTGTCCTGCTTTCAGGTGCTGTGGTGAATAGCTTGACCCCCTCTTCTTTGGGGCAGCCCCTCAAATATTGGAAGAAATGGTGTAGGTTTTCCTGCTTGGGAGGTGTGATGACCCCATAGTCTCTCAAAATAACCCCAAACCCCAAAAACATGAATTAAAGTCAGGCAATGCCTTCAGCTTAACTGTTCTATTAGTCACAGTTTACAGTCCCAAAAGTAAATAATGAGGCAAAAGGAAAAACAAGAACAAACCGTAGTGGCGAGAGTTCCGAAATCAAACCAAGATAAGTAATCGTACGTTCCAAGCAGATAACCAGGGAAAGTACTTGGGAAGAAGGCCAACAAATATAAACCTCTTTCAAAGGAAACAGTAACTTTGACTCCAGCAATTCTGAATATGCAGTTACAAACTTATATACATAGCTCCCAGCTGTAAGCCCTGAGGAGGATCATGGCCCTCTCCTCCTGAGGAGACCATGCTTTTCCCTGATCCTTTCCTCCCTGCGTGTCCTGGGATGGATAGGAGATGGGCCTGGATCCTCTTCTGATTGCTCAGCCGGCCTCTGCCCTTCCCCAGCCTCCTCCACCACCTCTGGAGCCACACTCCCACTCCCTGTTGGCTGTTCCTCCTCTTCCTCGGAGTCAGTCTCCACCAGGGGCATGACAGGCTGACAGGTTGGATTAGATGATCTACAAGGTCCCTTCTGACTCTGTTAATCGGTTAAAAAGACTGCTATCATGTCATCCCCCAGTAGGGGTGACATGATAGCAGTCTTTAACAGATTAACTTGTCATTTTGGCACTTTAATCCAGTAGCTGTTTGTACTGATGTCTCCTTCTATCTCTCTACATTTTGGCCTCCATTACAGGTAGTTAAGAGAGATAAGTGAACTTTGCCCCCATTGTTTAAGTGAATCCCAGCACTTGTTAAGTCGGTAACACAGTTGATAAACGAATCCTGCTTCCCCCATTGACTTTGTCGAAGGTCAATCCCCTGACCCCCCCCAGGAAAACGGCAGCCGTCACAAGCACACACCAGTTGCCAAGCGTGTGAATTTTGATCCCAGGGATTGCTGCGATGGGTGAAAAAAGTCATAAGTCACTTATTTCAGTGCCATTGTGACTTCGAGCGGCCACCAAATAAACAACCATTTTAAGTCAAGGGCTACCTGTATTCAGGCAAGCCTAGCAGTGAAGCTACCAAGCGACCAACCTGTCCGAAAGAATAGCCAAAAGGATTTTTTGTTTTTGAAAACCGTTTTTAAAGGTTGCAAAATTTCCCATAGAATACAACAATGAAACTATGTGGTTTGGGCTTAATTTTTGGGGAGGAAAATAAGGGGAAAAATTCTGCCTCTGCCTACCAGCATCCATCGGTATTCATCTGGCTAGCGTCCTGTCTCTGTGTGAGAGAGTTGAGGGCTGTTTGGAAACTGAAACAGTATTTGCTGTGTGAGCAAGAAGGAGATAGCAAGGAGTCTGGGTGTGGCTTAGCTCAACTGTTCTGTACTAAAGCTGCTTGGTGCTGTGAAAGTAAAACTGAAATTCCTCTGCCTGTGTTTTGCATTTGGAAGAGATTTCTTTCCAGGTGGGGTGGGGGAGTTGAACTCCTTAGCATCAGAGCGTGTTAATAATAATAATATACAAAATACGAATGCTCTAAGGGTCATTTGGAACAATCCTTTCTTAGCCCCTAGAAGCCAAGCGGAACATATGGGCCAAATTTCAAGTTTGTAGGCTTTACAGTTCTGGAGATTTTGTGATGATGCGTGAGTGGTATTTCGCTTTTATATATATAAAGATAGATGATAGATAGATATAGATGATAGATAGATGATTGATAGATAGATAGATAGATAGATAGATAGATAGATAGATAGATTTGTTTAAAGGAGCTTGTTTTGGCAAACAGCCTTCGGTTAGTTAAATAATACAGTCTGAGGCACTCAGCTACTGCACAGGGGATAAAAAAGGTAATTTGTACAATATTCTTTCCATTAGTAGCTATTTTATCCGTTACTAGGCACTTAGGGCTTTAACAACCGCAAGCAAAATACACTCTGGTGAAAGAACAAGATTGAACCTGCCAGATTTTGGGGTTTTGTTTTTTTAAGCTCAAGGAAATAAAAGTTACGTGCAATTGCAAGCAGAGCGTTGAGAAACCATTTGCCAAGCGGGCAAGGTTAGTTCTCAGTTGCAGGTAGACACGGGCACACACAAACACACACTTGCCCAGTGAAGTTACATTTGAGGGGTGTATGACCTCAATCCAGAGTCTCTATCTAAGACGGGCTAAAGCCAGACTTAAAGGCCCCCCCACTAGCCAATGCCAGTGTTAAAAAGGCTGCTACTCACAAGGGAGATTTACAATCCATTGTGTCAGACGTCCCTCGGAGTTAAGCGTGGCTCCATAACCGGAGCTGAAACCCTGAGCAACTGAGGGCACCGGGCTGGAGGAAGCAATTTGAGCCTCCCTTCCAACACCCCAATCTCCCAGCTCACCTCAAACTCTGTGCTCGCGCACAGACGGGGACTCCTCGGGATGCCGTCGGCTAGACAACATCGGCTGGCAGTGCCTCGGGGAAGGGCCTACTCTGTTGCAGCTCCCGCCTTGTGGAACCAACTCCCTTTGGAGCTCCGTTTGGCTCCTGATCTTTGCTCCTTCCGCCGCGATTTGAAGACCTGGTTGTTTGAACAGGCTGGGCTGGACTGACCTCCTGGGGTTTTTTAATTTACTTTAACTGTTTTAGTGATTGGGCTTGTTTAGTTTAATTCTTTTTAAAATAATTATTGTTGTCTTTTAATTGTGAGCTGCCCCGAGTCCTCTCGGAGAGGGGGGCGGCATACAAGTCCAATTAAATAAAAATAAATAAATAAATAAACTCTTAATCCTCCGCTTTTTATGTTTTTCAGGACGGAAACCTTGGCTGCCCATCTCAAGGAACCTGGCGGAATTAGGCAGGGCGATCCCTTCTGCTCCACAAAGCCCACCCCAGAGAGGTAGGTTGAGGATCCTCCAAACGTGTCCCAGTGCGTACGACATACCTACAGCTGGTCCTCGACTTACAGCCCAAATTTATGTCACAAAGCGAGACGTTTGTTGAGTTTTGCCCCCATTTTACCACCTTTCCTGCCTCAGTTTGTTAAGTGAATTGCTGCAGTCCTTAAGTGAGTCACACGGTTGTTAAGGGGAATCTGGCTCCCTCATTGGCTTTCCTTGTCGGAACGTCGCCAAAAAGGGAATCCTGTGACCACAGGACACTGCAACAGTCATAAGTACATGCCAGTTGCCAAGCATTTGAATGTTGTTCACGTGACCATGGGGATGCTGCAGCGGTCGTAAGTGTGAAAACCGGTCATAAGTCATTTTTTTCCAGTGCCGTTGTAACATCGAACGGTCACTAAATGAATCATCGTAAGCAGGGCTGGGATTCAACCGGTGTTACTACCGGTTCGGTGATTCCGTTCGAACCCAAGTACATATAGATTATAAATGAAAACCAACACAAACCACGCTGCAGCAATTAATGAGACAGGGCAGGATAAGGAATTGCAGACTTCAAAAGATAATGAAACACACACAGTTAGGAGGACGCCAGGACCCACATAAGACTTGGCAAACAAAGATAATGCAAGCTTTGCTTCCAGCAAGGAGCTGTGCGCAAATGCCCTTTTTAAATCCTGTTTCCCCAGCTGCAGCCCATGAAGGGGATCAGGGCCCTTTCCTCCCCTAAAACCACGCAACTCACATTGCTCCCTTATCCGTTCCTCCCTGTGTGCCCTAAGATGAGAAGGGGGTGGGCCTGGGTCTTCCTCTGAATGCCCAGCCAGACTCTGCCCTTCCTCAGTTTCTTCCACAGCCACCGGAGCCACACTCTCCCCCTTGGAATCAGATTCCAACAGGGGCATGACAAGAGTGCTATTATGTCTAACTACATACACTCCAAGAAATTCCCCCCCTCCCATTTTCCCAGGCTCAAAATATGGCAGCGTGGGAGCATCTGGTCTCAGCATGGCTTCCCAAGCTGACAGGTATTGTAGCTTCAAACGGTCGCTAAGCGAATGGCTATATAAGTCGCGGACTGCCTGTATTATAAAATTGCGGGATCTTTTGTCTGCCTTTCAAAAGTTCTGTACGGTTTTGCAGCCTAAATCTGTCAGCAGATATCACTGCATTAAAAAAGGGGGGGGACTGTGTTTTAGTTTGTATTCTGCCATTTACATTTTAATTATGTCTGATATAGGATGATGAATAAATAATTAACCAGAAGCCGTTCCAATCTTTTTATGTACACGGAGTTGCAGTTTAATTTTTAATCGTTTCATTAGGATGTCGTTTTGCCTCTTAGTGAGTTCTGTTTTTAACTTCATGCCACAGAAAATTGGTCTTAACCTTAAAAACTCCTCTGTACAGGTAATCCTCAATCTATCACCGCAGTTGATCCCCAGATCTCCACGGCTAAGCAAAGACTGTTAAATAGAGTTTCGTCCCATTTTACAACCTTTCTTGCCACTGTTGTTGAGTGAATCATTGCAGTCGTTAAGTTAGCAACAACATTGCAGTCGTTAAGTTAGCAACTTCATTACAACCGTCATTATTATTATTATTATTATTATTTTAATTTCTAAATATTCTGTAGTGTGATTGCGATACGGTGTTTGGAGTAGCTTTCAAATTTCATTGTATTTGTGGAATGCAATGATAATAAAGGTATTCTATAAATAAGAGTCAGTAACTCAGTGGCTGAATTTTGATCACGTGACCACAGACACTGCAAGGGACGTAAGAGTGAAAAACGGTGCTAAGTCACTTTGTCAGGATTCCGTCAGTTACCCCCAATTAAATCACGAGTCTCGAGCCAAACTTCCAAAACTTCTGAAGTGGGGTGGGTTTTTCTTAATTGTATTTTAACTAAATTTTACTGGTTTTAGATTTTATTGGGCTTGGAGTTTAATTGAATTGTAATTAATTTATTTTGTATTGTGCATTTTTATATTGAGCGCCCCCTTAGTCCCTAGGGAGAGAGGGCGGCATATAAGTCCAATAAAATTGAAATTGAATTGAATTGAAAAGGATTTATTTGGGAGTTAACATGTCAGCACTGCCTGGGTGTACCGACTTTGAGACACATAATTCATTGTCACTCTTGACCCTGGTTTTCCCCTCCCCTCTGGGTGTATCATCATTCATATTCTCCAATGAGACACATCCATAGCCAAGAGTCATCAATCATGTTCTCCAGTTAGATATCCGCACGGCAGAAACTTCAGTCACCTAGTTACAATCTCTGAAAAACTATGCATGGAATGCACTTTCGATTTCCAAGCTGCCGCACTGCTCCTTCAAACCCCCTTTCCCCCCTCCCTTTCTGTCGGCAACTCTAAAACGGCCATAGAAATGTTTTATGAGTTGAACACACTTTTTCAGCGGCTAATGTTTGAATGGTTGCTAAACGAACAGTTGTAAGCTGAGGAGTAATCCGTATTGTTAACTTTCAGGACTTTCTCCAAAGTTTTCTACGGGTTGCAACTCCCCGAATCCACCAGCAGAGAACAGATGTAGAGGGAGTAGGAATCGTAGTTAGTTTCTGTTTTACCCTTTACGTTTTAATTGTGTCTGACAGATGAGGATGAATAAATAATAAACCAGGAGCCATTCCAAATCTTTTTATGTACATAAGGATTGCAATTTAATTTTAATCGTTTTGTTATTAGATCGTTTCATCTTGGGTTCTATTTTTACTTCCTACCGCAGAGTCTCGCTTTTAATATTAAAAGCCCCGGAGTAATCGCTCTAGTATTTTAATCGCACCCCAGTACACTCTTACACGAGCTGGTAGGTTTTATGTAGGCCTCGAGTATCGGGCCCGGAATGTATGTTGTTTAAGCATAAACACATTGGTTGCGCGAGCTTGCCTTGTTTTACAATTTTTCTGGCATCACTGCAGTTGTTAAGTGAGTTTCACCGTTGTTAAGTGAATCTGGCTTCCCTACTTGCTTGCCAGAAGGTCACAAAAGGGAATGTACAAGTGGCTTGCACTATCAACGTTGGTGGGAATGTTCTTGATGGTACTTCTTGGATCTTGTTTAGTAGTAAACAACTAATTGGTTTAGACTAATCTTGACAGGGGGAGCTGTTCATGTAGCAACAGAGAGCAAAAACACACACATACACACCACACTTGTAGCGCTTGTAACCCCCTCTTCTAGCACTGATGATGTTACTTAGTTGGGTCATGAAACATCTGCAAGAGAACAAGGTTGCGTTCAAGATTAAGTGAGGTACTAATGCCACTCTATAAAGCCTTAGTCAGACCACATCTGCATTCATTTTTGGTTGCCACACTATAAAAAAGATGTTGAGACTCTAAAGTACAGAGAAGAGCAACCAGGACGATGAGGGGACTGGAGGCTAAAACATATGAAGAACGGTTGCAGGAACTGGGCCTGGCTAGTCTAGGGAAGAGAAGGACCGGGGGAGACAGGACAGCATCTTCCAATATTTGAGGGGCTGCCCCAGAGAGGAAAGGGTCAAGCTATTTCCCAAAGCACCCAAGGCCAGACAAGGAATAATGGATGGAAACTGATCCAGGAGAGATTCAACCTAGAAATAAGGAGAAACTTTCTGACAGGGAGAACAATCAACCCATGGAACAGAAGTTGCCTTCAGAAGTTGTGGGAGCTTCGTCACTGGAGGCTTTCAAAAAGAGACTGGACTGCCCTCTGTCAGAAATTGTGTTGGGTCTCCTGCTTGGGCAGGGGGTTGGACTAGATGACCTACAAGGTCCCTTCCAACTCTGTTAATCTAAACTAAACCAAGATCAGAGAGCATCAAGGATCACATGGGACTCCTCCTACTCCTACTCCCTGCAAAACCCATTCCCTTTTAGCACTGATGATGTTACTTAGCTGGATCATGAAATGTCTGCAAGAAAACCACCAAGCTCAGAGAGCACCAAAGGACCCCACAATTCTCCTCCTTCCCCCTTCTAGCCCTGATGATGTTACCTAGCTGGGTCATGAAACACCTGCAAGGAAATCACCAAGCTCAGAGAGCACCAAGGACCCTACAGTTCAACCCTGGGCTACAAATATTCTCATTTCTTGGTGGCAGATGTTGATCTGTGATGGAATTAAAGGCATAAAGGCGCACTCCAGTGGGGTTACCAGATCATCCAGCCTACTCAAGTGTTGGTTTCCCACTACAGGACCCATCTTCCACTGAGCCCTCATGAAGTGAGGATAGTTCAATATCTGTCACCTGCTGACTGTTAATCCAGTGATCATTGAATCCGCTCAAATCCGCTTGTTACGCATCGACTCTTCTGGGAATAGGTTAATTTTTTGTCTTGATTGGCCCAATTAGAAAATCATTATAGTAGCTGTCGGAGCAAGCAATAATTGTCCAAAGTTTGACTTCCTCTGCTCTCCTTTCCTGTAGCTTCCTACAGACCACAGTAAATTAAATATCGCTCCTTTTTCTTTAAAATAAAAGGGGAGGTTAATTCCGCAAAGAACCATTTATTACCATTCCATGTTGATATATGTTGGGCTGTGGTGATATGAAGCCCTAATGCCGTGATGGAGAACCTGTGGCACACGTGCCACAGGTGGCACACAGAGCCATTTGTGTGGGCATGCGAGCCCCAGCCAAACTTAACTGCACTGCGCATGTATGCGCCTCCCAGCTGCTTTTCGGCCCGTTTGAGGCCTCCCTGAGGCTTGAGGGAAGCCTTTGCAGGCCGAAAAATGGGCATTCTGGAAATACTGGAAGTGCCAAAACAGGCCTGTTTTCAGCCTCCCGAGGCTGCAGAGGCCCTCCGGAGGCTGAAAACAGGCACTTCTGGTATTTCTGGAAGGCCCGTTTTTCGACCTCTTGAGGCTGCAGAAGCTTCCGTGGGAGGCCAAAAAAGGCCTCAAACGGGCCGAAAATCAGCTGGGAGGCCTGCGCATGCACAGTGCAGGTATGGGGGCGAGGTGGGGGTGTTGCATGCACATGTGGCAGTGGGGCGCATATGCTTTCAGCACACCACAACAAAAAAGTTCATCACTGCCTTAATGGATGAGGTGGGAGTCTTGTTCCCCCTCAGAGGCAGTTTGGTCTGGTGATTTAGATAGCAATCTACAAAACGGGAGATTGTGAGTTCTAGTCCTGCCGTAGCTCTAGTGTGAGTTCTAGCAAGTTCCTCCTAAGGCCTGAAAGCTGCCAGAATACTTTTGGCCAATCGCCTGGAGACAGTGAGTTCTAGTCCCACGCTAGCTGTGAAAGCCATCTGGGTGACTTTGGTCCAATCACTAGGAGACGGTAAGTTCTAGTCCCGCCTTAGGCATAAAAGCCAGCTGGGTGACTTTGGTCCAATCACTAGGAGACGGTAAGTTCTAGTCCCGCCTTAGGCATAAAAGCCAGCTGGGTGACTTTGGTCCAATCACCAGGAGATGGTGAGTTCTAGTCCCACCCTAGCCATGAAAGCCAGTTGGGTGACTTTTATCCAATCACTAGGAGACAGTGAGTTCTAGTCCCACCTTAGCTGGCTGGATGACTTTAGGCCAATATCTCTCTCTCCCTCCCTCCTTTCTCCCTCTCCCCCAGCCCACCTCACCTCACCGGGTTGTAGTAAGCAGATTAGTAGGAGAAAGATCTGTTGGATAAGTGTGTCATTTTGAGTTGTTTGATAAATATAACAATAAAGGCAGGACAGGAAGGAAGGAAGAGGGAAGAAGGAGAGAGGGAGGGAGAGGAGGAAGGGTGGAAGGGAAGGAGGACGGAAAAGGGAAGGAAGGAAGGAAGGGCTAAAACAAAAATGCACCACAATATGTTTCTACATTGGCCACTGCTCCTCTTTTGTCAGGAGATCCCGATCCACTGGATTCAAAAACACCAGGGAAGCCCGAAGAAAAGGAAGTGCCCAACGCAAGCAAAACTGATGGGAGGCTCTGGCTGAAGGAGAGCAGCTGTCTGGGAGAAGATACAGACAGGTAAGAGAGCGTCTCTCTTGAACAGGTGGGGAAGAACAGGAGATCGTATTGTTCTATGGGTTCTACGAGCGAGTGTCGTCGTCCCCCCCCCCCCAATATCAAAATTTATTTATTTTATTTCAGAGTCCAAACAGAAGCTGGAAGGGACCTTGGAGGTCTTCTAGTCCACCCCTTGCTCAAGCAAGAGACCCTATACCATTTCAGACAAGTGGCTGTCCAGTCGCTTCTGAAAAGCCTCTAGTGATGGAGCCACCCACAACTCCCACTGATGGATGGATTAATTCATTAATGCATTAACAGAACAAGAGTAGGAAGGGACCTCGGGAGATCATTTAGTCCAACCCCCTGCTCAAGCAGGAGACTATATATACCCGTGATGGCAAACCTGCGCCGCGCGTGTGCCGGAAGTGGCACGCAGAGCCATTTCTCACAGCACATGAGAGTTCACCTGGAAGAGCCCCACTACCACCCGACAGCTGATTGTCGGGTATCCGGCATGCATGCACGGGGGTGTGGGAGTGTGCGGGAGACACGCGCGCATGTGCAGAGATGCGCGGCGCACACTGGGGGTCACAGGCACACGCGCAGATGGATGTCGTGGGGGGTGATAGCGCGCGCAGGCTCAGAGATGTGCTGCACGCGGTGGGGGAATCGTGCACGCAGGCGCAGAGCCGCACGGCATGTGCCAGGGGAATCGCGCGTGCACTGGTGCGCAGCAAGGGGATTGAGCATGCACAGGTGCACAGCGTGCTGTGGGGGATCACGCAGGTGCAGGGGTTGTGGGGAGGGGCAGTACGCATTGCCTTCTGGGTGCTAGCACGCAAGCGCACGAGCGCGCGCACAGTTATCGGCAGGGAGCTGAAAAAGTTTTGCCACCACTGCGAAAAAGGTTTGCACTGCAAGTGTAAGGTGTATCTCCACTGATGTATTTGTTAAGATTATACAGATACTCCTCACCTTACAACAATTCCTTTAGCGACCGTTCAGAGTTGCTACTGTGATGAGGAAAGGGACTTAACGGCCGACCTTCACACTTGTGACCATCGTAGAAGTGACTAATGACCATTTGTCACACTTAACGGCCGTTGCAGCCTACCCCGTGGTCACGTGTCCCAAATTCAGACCCTTGGCTACTGGCTGGTAGTTAGGACAGTCGCCGAGTCCCGGGATCCCCTTTTGCGACCACCTGACAAGTCAACAGGGGAGCCAGATTCACTTAACAGCCGTGTGACTCACATAAGAACTGCAGGGATTCACTGAACAGCGGTGGCAAGGAAGGTCGTGAAACGGGGCAAACCCCGCTGAACAAGGGTCTCGCTTAGCAACGGAAACATTGGACTCCCTCGTGGCCATAAATCATTTAAGAAGAGACTGGACAGCCCCTTCTCTGAAATAATGGAGGGGCTCCTGCCTGAGCAGCGGGCTGGACTAGAAGAACTCTGGGGTCCCCCTTCCAACTCTTGTTCTATGTTAATCTTTTGGTTGCTGCCAGGCCATGTAGAAAAAACGTTCCCTGCAAGGCACAATCTGTCCTTGCTGCCCGTTTAGATTAAGCATATATAAACAGGCAGGTTAGCACATGGCACCGGATGGGTTTATCCGGGGCAATCAGCTGGAGGGGCGTGCAAATGACGACAACTCAAGAACCAGTTGTCTCTGTCTCTGTCTCTGTCTCTCTCTCTTTGCCAGTCAGTCCAGCAGCTGTTGTCCTTGCTCATGGTCTTTCCTTTTATTATTATTATTTTTTTTTTTTGCAGAGCTAACTCAAGCCTTGACAAAGTTTTGGAGTTTCTTTGCCCAACTGCTGACAGCCATGACATGAATAAGGGCCTGCCAGATGCCATCCAGAGGTAAGAGCTAGGGTTATGCATCCATGTCTCCTCAAATGCTTGTGTGGGTGGAAACACCTAGGTCAGGTTTTGTCAAGTTTAAGGAGTTTAAGGTGGTTAGGCTTCCACTCCCAGAATCCCCCAGCCAGCCTGCTTTAAGATGGGTGGATTTCCACTCCCAGAATCCCCCAGCCAGCCTGCTTTTAAGAGAGGTGGACTTCCACTCCCAGAATCCCCCAGCCAGCCTGCTTTTAAGAGAGGTGGACTTCCACTCCCAGAATTCCCCAGCCAGCCTGCTTTAAGATGGGTAGACTTCAGCTCCCAGAATTCCCCAGCCAGCATGCTTTAAGACCGGTGGTCCAGCAGGCTGGCTGGGGAATTCTGGGAGTTGAAGTCCACAAGTCTTAAAAGCATGCTGGATGGGGAATTCTGGGAGCTGAAGTCTACCCATCTTAAAGCAGGCTGGCTGGGGAATTCTGGGAGTTGAAGTACAGCCATCTTAAAGCAGGCTGGCTGGGGAATTCTGGGAGTTGAAGTCCACAAGTCTTAAAGTCGTCAAATTTGGCGATTCCTCCATTACACTGTGAGAATTAACCATACCTTCCTTGCAAACAGAACCTCACAAATCTGAAATATTACTCCTCTTCTCCTTTTCACTTACTCTCGAGAAACTAGGCAGGGTCCTTCTGAAACACTTCACACATCCCCTGCCCTTTCTATGGACTGAGATAATTTTCCATAACAGTTGCCTTGTCCGTGACTTGTCCTTCTGTCTCCCAAGGCCATTTCCACACCCTGTAGCCTTACAATAACCCAGCAATTGATAGGAGCTGTTAATATTGAGTGGGGAAGCAAATTGGTGTGATCCTTGCTGTTCACAGGCTTAAAACTGGTGATGCCAACTGTTCAGAGTTTTGCAGCGTTAATTCAGTGCCAAAAAAACAAACAAACACAGATGACTGATGTTTCATTTATCGTCTTTATAAACATAAGTAAATTTTACAAACCAGTTGTAGATTTCTCCAACATGGAGCAAACTCAGACAGAAATAAACATGTTGCAAGTAACTTCAGCAGACATGAGAGAAACAGGAATCAGTTTCACTTTAGTTCAGCAATCAAGCAGAGGAGAGAAGCAGCTTCATTTCCAATAGACACTCAGAGCTCAACAGAGCTGCAGAGCTTAATATAGAGCCACGCCTAGACTACTTCTAGTTTCAGTTTCCAAACTGTCCTCATTGGCTGACTTAGTTGCTCTGCCTATTCACTGTCTGACCTTGTTACCATGCTCTATTCCACTTCATGAATATACTCTGACACCAAGGCTGACATGTTCAATAGAAGCTGGCTGGGATGGAATTTTTTTTTTTATGATGGCCCAAGCAGCGATCAATAAAAACGTTTTGTACCGAACTTCCACCGTTAGGCCTACTTGTACTGTCCAGGAGGAGCAAAACACAGGGAGCAACAAAGATTTATTAGGGGACCGGAGGCTAAAACATACAAAGAACAGCTGCAGGAATTGGGAATGTCTAATCTTCCCTGCCAGAGCAGAGGGCTGGGCTAGAAGACCTACAAGGTCCCTTCCAACTATGATTCTATTCTATTCTATTCTATTCTATTCTATTCTATTCTATTCTATTCTTCTCTAGTTGCCTTCAGATGTTGTGGGAGTTTAATCACTGGAGGCTTTCAAGAAGACACTGGACTTCCCTCTTTCAGAAATGGTGTAGGGTCTCCTGCTTGGGCGGCGGGGTTGGACTAGATGACCTACAAGGTCCCTTCCAACTCTGTTTATCTGTGGTAAACAATAGAAATAGAATACAATACAATACAATAGAATAAGAATAGAATAGAAATAGAATAGAATAGAATAGAACAGAACAGAACAGAACAGAACAGAATAGAATTTGTGGGAGCTTCATCACTGAAGGCTTTCAAGAAGAGACTGGACTGCCCTCTGTCAGAAATGGGCTCCCACTTGGGCAGGGGGTTGGACTAGATGACCTACAAGGTCCCTTCCCTGTTTATCTGTCTGTTAAAGAAAAGAAATAATTGAATTGAATTGAATTTGTGGGAGCTTCATCACTGAAGGCTTTCAGGAAGAGACTGGACTGCCCTCTGTCAGAAATGGTCTCCCACTTGGGCAGGGGGTTGGACTAGATGACCTACAAGGTCCTTTCCAACTCCGTTTATCTGTCTGGTAAAGAATAGAATAGAAATAGAATAGAAATAGAATAAGAATTGAATTGAATTGAATTTGTGGGAGCTTCATCACTGAAGGCTTTCAAGAAGAGACTGGACTTCCCTCTTTCAGAAATGGTGTAGGGTCTCCTGCTTGGGCAGCGGGGTTGGACTAGATGACCTACAAGGTCCCTTCCAACTCTGTTTATCTGTGGTAAACAATAGAAATAGAATACAATAGAATAAGAATAGAATAGAAATAGAATAGAACGGAACAGAACAGAACAGAATAGAATTTGTGGGAGCTTCATCACTGGAGGCTTTCAAGAAGAGACTGGACTGCCCTCTGTCAGAAATGGTGTAGGTTTTCCTGCTTGGGGAGGCGGGAAGGGTTGGACTGGATGACCTACAAGGCCCCTTCCAACTCTGTTCATCTAATCTGAATCTACAGTCCCTGTATTCCGTGTTCTCTAGTTGTTCTTCCTTGGAGCCAAGGACTAGCGATTAGTTATATTCCGACGCTTTGATGAATTATGCATGCCGAGGTTCGCTTCGTCCTTCTCCTTGCAAAAAGCTGCCTTTGACATGGGATTTTTCTCTCCTTGAAGGGGGGGGGAGCCGAGCTGTGCCCACCACGGGAACATTGAGATGAAAGGGGGAGCCGAAGAAAGTTTCAGCGAGTCCGAAGGTTCCATCGAAAACATTGAAGGACTTTCTTGAGACCCAAAAGATTAAAAAAAACGGACACTCGGCTGGCTAAATTGCGTGACTCCCGTTTCTTTCTTTTATACTTTATTTCCCCCCCTGGGTGGGGTTGGAAACTGTTTTGAAAAGGGAGAAGGGGGCAGGATTTCTTCCAATGGCACTCGGTGGCTAGAAGAACCCGAGTTTGCAATAAACCCATGTTTTTCAGTCTTGGCGATTTTAATGTGGGTGGACATCAACTACCAGCATGGTTTGAACTTAAGCAGGCTTCAACTCCCAGAATTCCCCAGCCAGCAAAGCTGCTCTAGGCCACCGTACCACTCTATAGTATGGTCACTAAATGAGTGATTATAAGTCAAGGGACAACCGGTTGCTGCAGGTAGAAATCCAAAAGAACAAAAAAAAAACCCCAAACCTTTTCTTTAAGGGAAAAACCCTGGGATATTTAAACAAAAACAAAATACAGAAACCATATGGTAGAAAGAGAAGTGAATGAACACTGTTAGATTATCTCCAGGAATGTGTGAAAGTGACATATTGATGCCAGCTGGAGCAGATTTCAAGCAAGCCATACAGTATGTTTCTGGAGGGCAAGGTGACTTAATCCCAGGCGCTGGGATCTCTAGTTCGGGTGCATAGGAAAAAAAAACGAATATAAATTCCTTTGGTAGGATTAAAAAGGACAAACCAGTTTTGGAAATTCCGGTTAGGTGAGAATGTACATGTTAAAGCAGGGGAGTCAAATTTGAGTTCATTGAGGACCACATCAGGGTTGTGTTTGACCTGGGAGTGGGGGCGTGGCGTGGCCAGGAGGTGTGGCTTGACTTCACTCGTGTCGGGGAGTGCCTGTGGTACAAGTGCACTGCCAGAGAAAATGGGCTCCCGAGCTCTGTTTTCGGCTGCAGTGGCCTCCTGCAACCCTCTGCCAGCGAAAACGGTCACCCTCAGGGGTGGGATTCAAATTTTTTAACAACTGGTTTTGTGGGCGTGGCTTAGGTGGTGGGCGTGGCTTGGTCATGTGAGTGGGTGGATGTGGCTTGGTGGTCATGTGATTGGCTGGGTGTGGCCAACTCAACATCACTCACATCGAGGCACGCATCTCCTCGCCTGGCCTCTCAGGACTGTGGGGATGCTGCAACAGTCATAAGTGTGAAAAACGGTCATAAGTCACTTTTTTCCATGCTATTGTAACTTTGAATGGTCACTCCACACAAGCAAAGTACCAGCAAAGGAGGGGGGAAAAAAACTCCATAGAAGTTCCTGAGACAGGAAGTCTAGTCCTGCCAAGAATGTAATAAGGGTTAACGGAGAGGCAGTTTCTGTAAGCAACACCAGAATGTTCCCTTCCTGCGAGGAGATGCGTGCCTCGATGTGAGTGATGTTGAGTTGACAACACCCAGCCAATCACATGACCATCAAGCCACGCCCACCCAGTCACATGACTGCCAAGCCATGCCCACCAACTAAGCCACGCCCACAGACCCGTTGTTAAAAAATTTGAACCCCACCCCTGAACGACTTGCCTGCAGAAGTTGTAGGTGCTCCAACACACTGGAGGCTTTTAAGAAGAGAGCCAGATCCTGAAGGGGAAACTCAAAAGACTTTGGCCACTTCAAGAGAAGGAAGGACTCCCTGCAGAAGAGCCTAATGCTGGGAACGATGGAGGGCAATAGAAGAAGAAGAAGGGGACGGCAGAGAAGAAGGTGGCTGGATGGAGTCCCTGAAGCAGTCGGCGTGAGCTTAAATGGGCTCCGGAGGATGGCAGAGGACAGGAAGGCCTGGAGGAAGGTTGTCCATGGGGTCATGATGGGCCGGACATGGCTTCACAACAAACAACAACAAAAACTGCAACCCTTTGTCTGAAATGATATAGGATCTCCTGCTTTAATAAGGGGTTGGGCTAGAAGACTCCAAGCCCTATTTTGACAGATTGAATGCAGCCAGGAAGAAGAAAAAAAATCCGGCATTAATGCCGTGAGAGTAATCATATTCCCTCTAATTAGCCACAATTAATGTCCGTTAAATTTAAAAACATTTAATTTGCATCTCGGCTCTGGTCAGCTCATTTGTGCTGATTAAGTCTGCTTTATGGAGCATGACTGACACAAACATATGCGCGGCACACAAACGCACCCACGCACATGCACAAAGACACACCCCAGGCTTAATGCTCAAAGGCTGAAGTCGTTTGCAAGTAGGAAGGCTTTTTTCCCCCCATCCGCCTTAAACTTAATTGCAGGTAGTCCTTGACTTACGGCAGTGGTGGGATTCAAATAATTTAACAACGGTTCTCCACCCTTAATGATTCCTTCCAGCAACCAGTTCATCAAACTGCTCAGCAAGTTAACAACCGGTTCTCCCGAACTGGTGAACTGGCTGAATCCCATCACTGACTTAACGGCCACAATCTTAGCCCAACGCTTCGGTTGCTAAGCAAGGCTGTTGATAAGTGAGTTTTGCCCCCATTTTACAAACTTCTTGCTGCGGTTGCGAAGCAAATTGCTGCAGTCACTAAGTGAATCGTGCAGTCGTTAAGCGAATCCAGCTTCACGTTCCGACCGTTTCTGGGAAGCCACATTGGAAAGGATAGAAATAGGGATCACATGATTCCGGGCATTGCAACCGTCATAAATATGAGTCAGTTGCCAAGCGTCCGTATTTTGATCACGTGACCATGGGCATGCTGCGGCAGTCATGTGTGAGCCCTGGTCATTAAGTCCCTGTTTTCAGTGCCATTGTAACTTCGAACGGTCACTAAATGAATTTAAGTCGAGGACTGCGGGCTGAATAGCGCTGATGGGACCCATTCACCAGTTTTCCCAGTATAGGTAGTCCTTGACTTATGACCACAATTGAGCCTAACATTTTGCTTGTTAAGCAAGACAATCCTTTTGCCCAATTTTACAACCTTTCTTGCCCTGGTTGTTAAGTGAATCCATTGCAATACGGTTGTTAACTGAATCTAGCTTCTCCATTGACTTTGCTTGTCAGAAGGTCGCAAAAGGGGCTCACATCACCCCGGGGACACTGCAACCGTCATAAATACGAGTCAGTTGCCAAATGCGTGAACTTTGATCACGTGACCACAGAGATGCTACAACAGTCGTAAGTGTGAAAACGGACATAAGGCACTATTTTCCGTGCCGTTGTAACTTTGCACGGTCCCTAAATGAACTGTTGTAAATCGAGGACTACCCGTAATGGTTGTATGTTATTACCATTGGGTGACGCCCGCTGTACAGCTCGTCCTCGGCTTACAGTGGTTCATTTAGTGACTGTTTGAAATTACAACATGACTGAAAAAAAGGGACTTAGGACCGTTTTTCACACGACCTTCGCAGCATCCCCCATGGTCATGTGATCAAAATTCAGATGCTCGGCAACTGACTTGTGTTTATGACGATTGCAATGTCCAGGGGTCACGTGAGCCCCTTTTGCGACCTCCTGACAAACCAAGTCCACGGGGACGCCAGTTTCACTTAACAACCAGGGTGTTCTGACCCAGCTCCTCAAATACGACAAACCCTCTGAAGGTAACTCAAAGATTCCTTTAATTAGGAGTGCCGGCAGCCCCCGGCAAAACGTTTCTCTCTTACCGCAGGCTGACCAGTCTGTCCACCAGGGAGATGAATAATTGTCTGCCACACCTCTTCATGTCCGCCCCCTGCCTTTTATCCCCAGAGCTAGAATGGGGGCTTTTTAAAGCAGTGGTGGCTGTTCCTTTCCAAGGGCCGGCCCATAGATTTCCACTGCTCTCCTCTCCTCTGCCTTCTGCATATCCACGTGTCAGGCACTAGACCCAGCTGTTCCTCCTCTTCCTCATCAGCCACCTCAAGACCTAGGAGGGCTGTTGACTCTCCATCTGAGGGCTGATGGATGGCCCAGGCTCCGCCTCCGCCTCTCTCTCTGACAGCTCCATTCCCTCTTCCCCAGGAGTGGGATTGGACCGGTTTGGGCAAATTTGAGGTTAAATTTACACCTGGTTCACTGAATCGGTAGTTGAACCAACTGGCTGTTCTCACCCACCCTTCTCCGCTCCTCCCAGGACTCTCCACGCAGCCCGTTTTGGATGCAGGTAAGTGCAGAATCTGCATGGAGGATCTGGGAGGGCGAAAAACGGGGCGAACCGGAAGTCCGGAAACAGGCCTGTTTCTGCAGGCCGGTGGAGGCCGCTTTCCCCCTCCCAGAGGCCCGAGGGAAACCTCCGGACCCCGGGGACAGTGAAAAACAGCCGAACCAGAAGTTCTTGTTGACTAGAAGCACCCAAAGAAATAATGGATGGAAACTGAACAAGGAGAGATTCAACCTGGAAATAAGGAGAAACTTTCTGACAGTGAGAACAATCAACCCATGGAACAGAAGTTGCCTTCCGAAGTTGTGGGAGCACCATCACTTGAGGCTTTCAAGAAGAGATTGGACTGCCATTTGTCAGAAATGGTGTAGGGTCTCCCACTTGGGCAGCGGGTTGGACTAGATGGCCTACAAGGTCCCTTCCAACTCTGATTGTCTGTTATCTGATCTGTTATCTGATTTTGGAATCCCACCCCTGCTTTCCCCCTTCTCAGCTTGCCCTGATGCTAACCCTGCCTCTCACGCCTCCTCCTCTGATTTGACTTCTGGAGGAGCCGACAGCCGACAGACCTCAACACAGGGTTTCTAACAACTGCAGTGATTCACTTAAGAACGGTTGCAAGGAAGGCCGTAAACGGGGCAAAACTCACTTTCACCCGGCAATGGAAATTTTAGGCTCAATTTTTTTTGGTCGTAAGTCGACCTGTTATTTCAGCGCCAGGCTAATGGATGGAGCAGATGGGGCATTGTTTTTGGTGCTGCCGATTTTCAGCCATGTTGCCCACCCATCAAGGCCCTCAGCCCTACCATCCAAAACTTCTCCGAGCTCGCAAATCACATGAACCGGAATTCAGGAATGTCAACCTGTGGGGTTTGTTGTTGTTATTTTCGTGTGTGTGTGTGTGTGCAAAGCTGCTATTAGATTTCGATGCCGTCCTTGGGATCAGCAGAATCTCGCCGGCAGCGGGACGGGCTTTGGAATTTAAATTAAATTAAAAATAAAAATAAACCCACAAGGATTAGAGCGGCTACTGGATGCGGCTGCAGAGTCCAAGCAAAATCCTGTGAATATTGGACTGCCGGCTTCAGAGTTAAATTAAAGAGGGGGAGAGAAAGTGTGAAAAAAAATATGGTTTGTTATGCTTCAAATCCTTTTTTTTTAAACAGGTTTAAAAACTGGTGTGCTAGTGGGATTAATGGGCAGGCAAAGGATGAATCCCTTCCTTGGGGACATTTAAATCGGGATTAGGGGGCTTCTGTGGGACGAATTGTGTAGATGCTGCAGCCAGGCAAGTCAAAGCCTCATCTGTTTTCTATTTCGTTTAGTTATTTATTTTTTATTTTATTTTATTCATTGATTTCCGTAGAGATTCTCCGTCATCTAGATCATGGCTGTCACAAGGGTGCTTTTTTCAGGAGGCAATTGGACTTTCTGGTGGTGGTTTTTTTTCTTTCGAAGGCGTTTCGCTTCTCCAAGAAGGTTCTTCGGTTCTGATCGGATGGTGGGGATGGGAAGGATTTATAGTCCTTGCAGACAGCTGGTCATTTGCATCCTTTTATTTAGAGGGTCGTTGAGGGCACTTGGAGGTTTGTCTTGTGTCCTCAGGGTCACCTGAGTGGTGCAAATGGCTCCTGTAGTCTGCAATTTTTTTCTCTGGAAATCCACTCCTACTACGACAGAGGAAAAAAATTGCAGACTACAAAAGCCATTAGTATCATCACTCGGGTGACCTTCCTCCTTCCCCCACCCTCCTCTTCCTCTCTGCAATCCCCACTCTCTTCTAATACCAATGGTGTTACCTAGCTGGGTCATGAAACATCTGCAAAAAAAAAACAGCTAGGTTTTTAGAGCACCAAGGTCTTCCTCTTCTCCTCCTCTTCCCTGCAAGCCCCTCTCCCTTATAGCACTGATGGTGATACCTAGTTGGGTCATGAAATGTTTGCAAGAAAAACGAGTCTGCTCAGAGAGCACCAAGGACCCCTCATGTCAACCCTGAGCTACAAATTTCCTTCCTTCCTTCCTTCCTTCCTTCCTTCCTTCCTTCCTTCCTT
>CM019148.1:5801502-5839799 GCA_009733165.1 Naja naja | reverse complement strand
ATTCTATTATTCTTCCTTCCTTCCTGCCTGCCTGCCTGCCTGCCTGCCTTTCCTTCCTTCCTTCCTTCCTTCCTTCCCTCCTTCCTTCCTTCCTTCCTTCCTTCCTTCCTAATTTCTCTTTCGTACTAGCACTGATGATGTTACCTAGTTGGGTCATGAAACGTTGGCAAGAAAACAAGCAAGCTCAGAAGGCACCAAGGACCTTAGAAACTTCTTGATTGAAAAAAAAAAACGAAAACCAGGTTACAGCAAAACCTGGGGAAAGTGCTGAAGGCTTTTCATTCCGCCAATCTGGTGGTTGGCGATAAATAGTGTTTTTCCAGTGTTCCAAATTAGGTGTTTACACCTTCGGTTCGGTTTCCCAAGAATTATTCATGGAATGCAAAGGGGATTAAAACAGCGTGCGGCACCTGCGAAGCTGTGTGCCAAAGATCTGCAAGACGTGTATGTGTGGGGGGGGATGTACACACCTTTTGTGTACACGCATGTGACTTCTCGTGCTTCTAAACATTTCTAAAATTGAAACGCCAGAATTATCAAATCGGGCTCACAGCCGTCGACCTTCGGGGGAGCCATGAAGAAGGTACAGTATTTGCACATTCAGCATACTATAGAGGTAATCTTTTACTTACAGCTGTTAGAAGAAATATCTACCTGGTTTCAGTGGTGGGATTCCAAAAATTTTACTATCAGTTCTGTGGGCGTGGCTTGGTGGGCGTGGTGTGGCTTGGTGGGCGTGGCAGGGAAGGATACTGCAAAATCCCCATTCCCTCCCCACCCAAGTAACCTGCTTTCCAGATCCGTTCTCCTGTGCAGGGCAACCAAAGAAGACCCAGCCGATCAGCTGGGAGTCGGGAGGCAGAGAAGAGATGGGGTTGACAGGGCCAGTCAGAGGTGGCATTTGCCGGTTCTTCAAACTACTCAAAAATTTCCGCTACCGGTTCTCCAGAACTGGTCAGAACCTGCTGAATACCCACCTCTGCCTGGTTTAGTTCCAATCCGGAAGAACTGGAGACAAAATGGAGGCCGATTGGAAAGATGGTTTAATGATGAACAGGACCACATATTTGTGGTTCTGGTGCATCTGGTCACATGGAGTTGAGAGTGTGTGGGCTTCTCTTGGGCTTTGCACTTGAGCTTCCTATTCCTGTGTAAGAACATGTCTTCTATTGGCTGTTGTCAGACTCCTATGGGGGTCATGTAGTAGGGGTCATAGCTGGCTCTATAGGCAAAGTCCAAATCCTAGATGTTTTGTCTGAGCTACGTTTGGTTGAAGTTTCTGAGGGTAATGCAATGTCTGAAAATACCCTTAGGAGATTGTGTAAATGTAGCGAGCTCCGTGTTTTCTGTTAAAATGGTAGTGGGATAATCCTATTATGTCCTGAAGGATCGTATCCTGTTCTTTATTCCATCCTCCTGGAGCTGATAGGCTGGCCCAGTCTTCCTTAATGGGCACAAAATATCTGCTGGGGATGTGGGCCTAGAATGAGTCTGCTTTCTGCCTTTATAAAACACATTTTGCCATTTCTTATTTAGGGAACTATTAATATTCTGCCTTTTTAAAATATTCCTCAAAATATTTCACTCTTCTAGGAGGAGGTATGTGGCTTTCCACACAACTATTCCTTTAACGACTGTTCGAATTTACAGCACTAAAAAGAGTGACCTGACTGGTCCTCGCACTTACGACTGCACAGCATCGGCATGGTCACGTGATCAAAATTTGGCCCCTTGGAAACTGACAGGTACTTAACAAAGGTTGCAAGGTCCTGAAATCACATAATGGCCATTTGCAAACTTCCCAGCTGGCTTCTGAAAACCAAAGTCCAATAAGGGAAGCCAGATTCACTTAACGTCTGCAGGATTCACTTAACAACTGCAGCAATTCATGTGATCCAATTCAGGCGCTTGGCAACTGACTCATAGATACGACAGTCGCAGTGTCCTGGGGGGGTGTCCCCTTTTGTGACCTATTCACTTAACAATCGTGTTACTAATTTAACAACGGCAGCGATCCTTTTAACGACTGTGGCAAGCAAGGTCATTAAAACAGGGCGAAATTCAACACCTAACCGCTGTCTCGCTTAGCAACAGAAATTTTTGGGTTGCATTGTGGTTTTAAGTCGAGGACTACCTGTCCTGGAATATCTTCTATCAATTGTGGCAAAAAAAAAAAGGTTGTGAAGTCAGGTGCGACTCACTTAACGACTGTCTTGCTTAGCAACGGACATGGTGATCGTAAGTTGAGGACTAGTTAGAGATTGGCCCCTGAGGATGCCACGTTGGGACTCCCAATCTGCAAAATGTGTTTTTTTTTAAATAGAAAAAGAAATAGAAATTTCAGGTTCGTAAGGTTAAACCAATCTGACAAACAATAAATAAATAAAGACACATCAAAAACGATAGTGGAATACAAAATTTATGTCCGAAGTTGTAGTCAGGTCTGTCTTCAGCAGTGACCACGTTGTAGCAAAACATTTGGTATCAAACATTTAACAAGTCAGTTGCATGACAACCACCCACTGGCATGCGATAATAAGGTATTTATTCTGTTTAAATAGGCCTGTTATTTATATATTTATATGCTGTATAAGGGTATCTATGTATAGGTCGGTTTGTACAGAGTTTTCGGGTGGGGGAAACGGGAAGGGTTTCGTAACAAAACGAAAGCGTCCACAACAGATCACGGGGTGAGGGGAGTGAGTAAAAACCAGCGGAGGAGAGGGGACTTACACAACGTGCAAAGGAAGGATAGGATGTGAAGAAGGCATGGGCCTGCTGGATCGAGATGGATCGGGGACCGCCTGTTCCCACTTCCAACCAGAACTAACGGGGTTTCTTTGATCGTATGCAAAGTTTAAAATGTCGATCCCATGTGGGCAAAAGTTTAGGAGCGGAAACAGAATTTGTCTTTTGCTCTGTGTTGAAATAGGATTCAGAGATTGTGTTTCTTCAAACTTATGTTTCTCAAAGCTTTGTCAGCTTTCAGAGGGGTGGATTTCCACTCCCAGAATCCCCCAGCCAGCAGGCTTTAAGATGGGTGGACTTCCCCTCCCAGAATTCCTCAGCCAGCCTGCTTTAAGAGGGGTGGACTTCCACTCCCAGAATCCCCCAACCAGCAGGCTTTAAGATGGGTGGACTCAAACTCCCAGAATTCCCCTGCCAGCCATGTTTTAAGATGGCAAATGTTTATGGAGATTTGCAGTCATCCAGGGCCTGGTTGTCTTTTTCCCAAAAGCCAACTGGACTTTCATTGTTTGTCCTTGAAGATGTTTCGCTTCTCCTCCAAGGGGCTTCTTTGGTTCTTAAGATGCTTGGAAGAGAAGGGAAATGTTTTCAAGGAAAAAAATCAAGGAGGTCCAGTTGCCTCTCCTTGATTAGTTTTTATGACCTTCTGACATGCCAAGTCAATGGGCAAGCCCGATTCACTTTAACAACCAGGGTTCCTAACTTACCAACTGCAGCGATTCACTTACCAACGGTGGCAAGGAAGGTCGTAAAGCGAGGACTACCCGTATTAACGTATGAAGAGTGAGAATCGCATCTCCCAGGCTATTGTGTTCTGGGCCCAGCGAAAAAGATCTTTTTCAGGCTTAACATCTGAAAGCACAGAGTGGGCTTCAGAAATCCAAGCGGTCCCCAGGTTAGGACAGAGTTTTGATCTTAAATCTGCCCTTAAATTCAAATTTCTATGCAAATCAGAACTTGTGCGGGTACTTCTCAACTTAGAACCGTTTGTGTAGTCACCAAAGTTCCAACAGCACTCAAAAAAAGGGACTTAGAAATGTTTTTCGCAATTGCAACCTTTTAGATTAACAGAGTTGGAAGAGACCTTGTAGGTCATCTAGTCCAACCCCCTGCCCAAGCAGGAGACTCTATACCCGTGATGGTAAACCTATGGCACGCGGGCCACAGGTGGCACGCACAGCCATTTGTGCCAGCACGCGAGCTGCAGGCAAACTTACCTCACTGGGCATGCCCACAGCTGATTGCCAGTTTGAGGTTTTCGCCTCCCAAAGGTTGAGGAGTCTTCTGCAGGCTTTGCAGGCTGAAAACTAGGCCCGTTTCATCACTTCCTGTTTTTCGGAAAATACCGGAAGTGACGAAATGGGCCTAGTTTTTGGCCTGCAAAACCTGCAGAAGCCTGCAGAAGCCTTCCTCATGCCTCTGGGAGGCCAAAAAAGGCCTCAAACCAGCCAAAATCAGCTGTGAGGCGCAGTGCAGGTAAGCAGCAGGGTGGTGGGGATTGGCGATGAATGCATAGGGGGCATGGGGGCACGATTGCCTTCTGGTGTGGCTCATGAAAAGCGAAGCGCAAGCGCACACAGTTTTTGGCACAGGAGCCCAGAAAGGTTAGCCACCAGTGCTCTACACCATTTCTGACCGATGGCAGTCCCATCTCTTCTTGAAACCATTGCAGCATACCATTAGTCACATGACCAAAATTCAAATGTTTGGCAACTGACTCATATTTATGATGGCTGCAGCATCCCTGTGGTTCCCCTTTTGCAACCGCCTTCTCAGAAGCAACCTAAGTGGGGAAAGCCCGATTCACTTAAAAAATCGAGTGATTAACTTAAACAACAGCAGCGATTCCCTTAACCGCCATGGCAAGGAACGGCGTTAAAACGAGCCAAATCTTGCTTTAACAACTGTCTTGCTTAGCAATGGGCAAATGGGGGGGGGGGGCTCAGTTGCTGTCATAAGCCGAGGAGTGCCGTATTTTGAAGGAATGAGAACTTCTGAGCTGCTCTTTTAGAGTTTTGCATTGTTTTTTTGTAACTTAAGAGGAAAAGCTGATAAACACAAAAAACGTTATTGGCGGGGGATGTACAATGAGTAAATTAGTTACACAGCCCTTTGTGGTTTTGTACAGATTGTCAGGAAGGGCAGCTAAAACACTAGGGATGCCGAAAGTACAGCACACTCTCATTGCACAACCAGACATACATGTATATGTGCACGCACACACACAGGCACACAGGCACACTAACCAAGAACTAAAATCACCGTAAACATTAAACGCAGGAAAAGACCCTGCCCCAAATTATCCAGCCACCAAAAATGGAATCCAGAGTGTTTTCTATTGGAGTAGGAGTATCCAACCTTAGCAACTTTTAAGACCTGTGGACTTCAACCCCCAGAATGCCCCAGCCAGCCATGCATGGGAATTCTGGGAGTTGAAGTCCACAGGGTCTTAAAAGTTGCAAAGTTTATACGTCGCAGTTTTGGAGAGTTAGTAAACCTGTTGAAAGGTATTTAGAGGCTGACCTTTCAAGCCTGAAATTCGGAATATTCATATAAATCACCACTGTAATGCATGCAAGGGTTTACTTTTCCCCAATCGCGCGCACACACACACACACACACACACACAAACACAGAGTTCAAGGCATCCCAGACCAAAAAAACCCAACCCTTTGCCAAACCACCAAGAAACCAAATCGCTTCGGATTGGAGTCTCCGGGAAATGAGCCATGCCCCCAGGGGTGGGATTCCAAAATGGCCGTGGCCATGGTGTGGCCTACCAGAACTTCCGGGAGGCCTAGTATTTTGCCTTCCCCAGAGTCTGGAGGCTTCCCTCGGGCCTCTGGGAGAGCAAAAATGGCCTCCCCTGGGCTCTGGAGGTCCTCTGGAAGCCAGAAACAGGCCCATTTCCAGACTTCCGGATGGCCCGTTTTTCGCCCTCCCAGAGCCTCTGCACTTACCTGCATCGAAAATGGGCCACACGGAGACTCCTGGGGTGGGGTAGGGCCAGTCGGTCGGTTGAAATACCGGTTCGGCAAACCAGATGCAAACTTAACATCCAGTTTTCCCAAACCCGTCCGAACCGGTAGAATCCCAACCCCTGCATGCCCCCCCCTGCACAGCCCAGCTGGTTTTTCCCCTCTGCCCCAGGAAGCCCTGAATGAATCGTATGCAGTCAAAAAACCCCACAATCCACAGCCAGCGGTCTCCCTGACGGTTGGCGGGTGAGGTCCCAGGTTCGAGGTCTGACAGTCAGTCACTGAGGAGAGCTCCCGGTAATTCATTGGTAAGCGTGTGCCACCGTTCGATTTTCTTATCCTTGTTTTTTAAGCAGTCGAACCAGTGCTTCAGACGTTCTCCTTTGGCGTTGATGCCCAGAACCACGCCACCTGGAGGCACAAAGCGACAGAAGAGATGGGAACAAGTAACCAGGATGATCAATGAAAGCCAGTTTGGTCTGGTCTAGTGGTTTAAACCAAGAGACCGGGAGTTCTAGTTCTGCCTTACCTTTGAAAGCCAGTTGGAAGATTTGGGGCCAATCACCAGGAGACCGTGAGTTTTAGTCCCGTCTTACGCATGAAAGCCAGCTGCGTGACTTTGGGCCAAGTACCAGGAGACGGTGAGTTCTAGTCCTGCCTTAGCCATGAAAAAGCCAGTTGGAAGACTTTGGGCCGGGGTGTCAAACTGGTTTTCTTCAAGGACCGGATCAGTATTGTAGTTGTCCGCAGGCCAGCAGGGGTGGGGGGCAAATGCCTCTGCAGCACCCTGCCAGCCAAAATGGGACACCACGCCCACTACCCCCACTTTCCAACCCCCCTTGGCCTCCTGCAGCACTCTGCTGGCCTTTTTCTGGGCATGTTTTTGGCCTGTTTTTGGCCCTTTTGGGGCAGGTTTTGGGCTGGTTTTGGCCAGTTTTATGGGCCCTTTCGGTGGTTTTGGGGCCATTTTCAGGCCTATTTTCAAGCCGTTTTTGGTATTTTTTGGGCCAATTAGGATGGTTTTGGGGGCCTTTTGGGGCCTTTTTTCACCCATTTTTGGACTGTTTTCGGCCCTGTTTTTGGCCCGTTTTTAGGGCTGTTTTTTGGGCCATTATTGGCCAGCAAAGTGCTGCAGGAAGCCATGGAGGGGGAAAATGAAGCGCAGGGAGCCCACATGCAGCCTGTTTTAGCCACTAGTGGCACTTGATATTTCCAGGCTGGCCCCACGGGCTGGATTTAAACACCCTGTGGGCCGGATGGGGCCTGCAGGCCCTGAGTTTGACATCCCTGCTTTGGGCCAATCAACAGAAGACAGTGAGTTCTAGTTCGCTTTTGGTTAGAAAGCCAGCTGGGTGACTTTGGGCCAATCACCAAGAGACAGTGAATTCTAGTCCTGTGTTAGACATGAAAGCTGGCTGGGTGACTTTGGGCCCATAACCAGGAGACGGTGAATTCTAGTCCTGTTGTTAGGCATGAAAGCTGGCTGGCTGACTTTGGGCCAGTCCGTCCCTCCCCCTCTCTCTCTCTCAGCCTAATCCACCTCACAGGGCTGTTGTGTGAAAATAGGAGGAGGAAGGTGTACTGGATGTGTTTGGTTGCCTTGAGTTGTTTGTAAAAATATTAAAGGTAGGATATAAACAAGTAAATAAATAAATAAAATGAGAGTTCCACAATCTCATAGGATCACACACATCTTAATGGATGCTGGCTGAAGAATTCTGGGAGTTGGTCCACCCACCTCAAAGCATGCTGGCCAGGGAATTATGGGAGTTGAAGTCCACCAACCTTAAAGTTACTAAGTTTGGGAAACTCTGGCCTAACTGAATCTTAAGTGCTATAATAAATGAACTTAAGAAGCGGGTGGAAACATGACTGAGAGTGTGTGATGACGATAGAATCACAGCCAATGAGAATTTGTGGGATCCATTGCAAAATGGCACTGTGGGAGGCCATAGCTCCAATCCACAGCCACCTCCCATCCAATACCCAGATTTACCAATAAAATCGTTGGATTTGCCAATGTCATAGTCCCAGACTGTAACTTCCAAGGTCTTCTTGGCCAAATCGCCATGCTTTATCTCATACAAAAATTCCTGCAAAAAAGGAGGAAAATTATTCGGTCCATAATTAAATAGCACACCTGTACTAGAAATAAGCAAGTCTTCGAAGGTTTTTAGACAACGATGCAAGCTTTTGATCATCCACAATCAAAATACAGGACAATTGAATTGGCAGGGACCTTAGAGGTCCTCTAGTCCAACCCCCTGCTCAAGCAGGAGACACTATACCCATGATGGCAAACCTATGGCACACATACCACAGGTGGCATGCAGAGCCATTTGTGCCAGCACGTGAGTCACAGGCAAATTTGCCTCACTGCGCATGTGCACGCTTCACAGCTGATTTTCGGCTGGTTTGAGGCCTTTTTCAGCCTCCCAGAGGCTTGAAAAAAGCCTCTGCAGGCTTTGCAGGCTGAATATAGGCCCGTTTCGTCACTTCCTGTAATGCCGGAAGTGACAAAACGGACCTATTATTTGGCCTGCAGAAGCCTGCAGAGGCTTTTTTCAAGCCTCTAAGAGGCCGAAAAAGGCCTCAAACTGGCTGGAAATCAGCTGTGAGGTTCAGTGCAGGTAAGGGGGCAGCAGGAGGGGAGGCAGGGGAGGATTGCGTGTGCATGCACAAGGGGCATGGGGAAGGGCACACGCATTGCCTTCTGGATGCTGGCACGCGAGCCCAAAAAGGTTAGCCACCACTGCACTATACCATTCCAGACAAATGGTTGTCCAATCTTTTCTTAAAAACCTCCAGCAATGGAGTACCCACAATTTCTGGAAGCAAGTTTATTGTTCTAATTGTCAGGAAGTCATTGTGTCTTCCTTTTCATTTATGGTAATACAAAGGCTAAGTAGTACAGATTGTCCTCAACTTACAACAGTTCATTTAGCGGCCGTTCAAAGTTACAGATGCACCAAAAAAAAGTGACTTTTGACCATGTTTCACACAACCATTGCAGCACTCACATGATCAAAATTTGGAGGCTTGGCAATTGACTCGTATTTATGACAGTCGAAGTGTCCCGGGGGTCCCTTTTGGGACCTTCTGACAAGCAAAGTCAATAGGGAAGCCAGATTCACTTCACAACCATGTTGCTAAATGAATAACTGCATTTATTTACTTATCAACTGTAGCAAGAAAGGTTGCAAAATGGAGCTAAATTCACTTAAGAACTATCTGGCTTAGCAACAGAAATTTTGGGCTCAGTTGTGGTCGTAAGTCCAGGACTACCCTTACTACATTTTATTTAAGTCCATTTTGGCTATTGGCTGCAGAAAACTGTTGGAATACATTTTCGTTGGAATGTATTTTTATGCAACAACTACAGTAGTATTCAGCCAGTAGATGGCAGTGTTTACAACTTTGAACGTATGATATATATGTTCTTCTGTACTAAGTAGACTTTCCTGTTTCCCCTTCCAGTTGAGCAGTTAAGCAGTAAAGCACATGGTGACTGTACTCTTTGTTTGGATCTGTGCTGCTATATATAAAACAGAATTTCTAACAAAAGCATAGGATGGTTTGGGGATGCAAGAGTCCAAGCATGCTTAATTCGAAGGTCCTCATTAAATAAACACAAACTTAATTTGTTGAAAAATAGTTTAGGCACACTTTGACAATTTAAAAGCATCACTCCCTTCCAGGAACATCTTGAAGTAAGACTATTTTAGTTCATTGGGGAATTGTTGCCCAATTGTGGCAACTTTAAGATGCGTGCATAACTGGATAGAAGCATTCCTGTCAAACAGACAACAAATGGTCAAAATTGGGAGTGTCTTATCAAATTCTGTACTGTCAACAGTGGTGTCCCCCAAGGCAGTGTTCTAGGACCAACTCTCTTCATACTCTACATAAATGACCTCTGTGATCATATTAAGAGCAACTGCATTCTCTTCACTGATGATGTAAAGCTATTCAACACCACAGACAATACTGCTACCCTTCAAAAAGACCTGACTATGTATCAGAATGGTCAAACAAATGGCAACTTCAAATCTCAACCAATAAAGGCTCTGTCTTACATATTGGCAAAAAAAAAATCAGAAAATAAAATACAAGCTGAATAGTCAAGACCTTGTTGATGATCCAAACTCTGTCAAGGACCTTGGAGTACTCATCTCTAATGATCTAAGTGCTAGAGCCCACTGTAACTACATAGTCAAAAAGGCATTAAGAGTTGTTAGCCTAATCCTACGTAGCTTTTTCTCTGGTAATATCACACTACTAACTAGGGCATACAAAACATTTGCTAGACCAATACTCGAATACAGCTCATCAGTCTGGAACCCACATCATGTATCCGATATTAACACAGTTGGGAAAGTCCAGAAATATTTCACAAGAAGAGTTCTCCACTCCTCTACTTGTTGCAGAATACCTTATGCCACCAGACTTGAAATTCTAGACCTAGAAAACCTAGAACTATGCGCCTTCGTCCGATCTAAGTATAGTATATAAAATCATACATTGCAATGTCCTACCTGTCAATGAATACTTCAGCTTCAACCATAACAATACAAGAGCACACAATAGATACAAACTCAAGGTTAACCGCACCAAACTTGATTGCAGGAAATACGACTTCAGCAACAGAGTGGTCAATGTCTGGAATACTCTACCTGACTCTGTGGTTTCTTCCCCAAACCCCAAATAAACTTTAACCTTAGACTGTCTACTATTGACCTCACCCCTTTCCTAAGAGGTCTGTAGGGCGCATAAGTGCATCAACGTGCCTGACGTCCCTGTCCTATTGTTTCTTTTATTGTTTCTTATATGTATTCTTTTCATGTATTCATAACTATGTTTATCCATTTTTCATTTTTATTCATAACTATGTTTATCTTATATGTATTCTTTTCATGTATTCATAACTATGTTTATCCTTTATTTATTTATTTATTTATTTATTTATTTATTTATTAATATTTGGTCTTATATGCCGAGGGACTCAGGGCGGCTCACATAAAAACAACCATACAAATTAGAAAAGGTAAAAAGATAATATGCTTATTATCTTGTAAGCGATTGACAAAATATAAATAAATAAAATAAATAAATAAATAAATAATAAATAATTCCCCAGTCAGCATGGCTGGCTGGGGAATTCTGGGAGTTGAAATTCTACCCATCTTAAAAGATGCCATGGTTTGAAAAACTGCACTAGAGATCACCAAGGAATGTATCTTAAGCATCCTTAGTAATGAAACTCACAATGACATCTACTGGTGTGTGTTTGTGTATTTGTGTCCGATCTTCTTGCCTGCTTGGACACTCCCCCCTCACAATGTGACATTGCTGATGCCTTCACACTTAACTGTGTCCCCAACATATGTCAACAATTTTTAAAAAAAAACGAAACACAGATCTATGAAAGCTAATCTGTTTCAATCAAGATGTGTTTAAAACTCTGCACCATTTGCCTGCGTTTTTATAATATTTGCCAATGAGATGGCATGCCAAGTTGCCTCACAGACAGGCATCCTTCGCACAGATTTTTATACATAACATTTTAATCATCCCTTTCGCGGGTGTTTGTCTTTTCGCATCTCCTTCCCCCCCCCTGAATGCACGCTGTTTCAATTAGCAAGCGACACTGCAAAATTTGGAGGCCTGCGTTTTGGAAAATGAGCTTTGCTTAAAAACATGTGATTGGCTTGAAAGTGTGAAATGAGATTAAGGTGCATTTTAAATGTGAACGAAGGCAACAAAAAATATATATATTTTGCTGGGTTTGAGGTTCTGGAAGGTAGAGATATGAGCAAGGAGGCGATTCCAGGCAGAAGCCTGTTCTGTTTCTTTGCAAAAAAAATTGATTTTTAGAGGGGCTGGATCCACATTTCAATATTTGTGTCTGAGCTTCAATTAGGAACTGTGGCCTGGCGTTAAAATGACTTTGAGTTAAAAAGGGAAGACACCCAAGAGAATATCTGTGTTCTGACCCGGCTCCCAAACACGACAAACCCTCTGAAGTTAACTCAAAGATTCCTTTATTAGGAGCGCCGGCAGCCTCAGCAAAAAAATTTCTCTCTCTCTCTCACCGCAGGCTAACCAGTTCATCCGGCAGGGGAGGTAAATAGTTGTCTGCCACATCTATTCATCTCTACCCCCTGCCTTTCATCCCCACAGCTAGGGTGGGGCTTCGCTAGCAGCGGTGGCTCTTCCGTCCTAAGGACCAGCCCATAGATTTCCACTGCTCTCCTCTCCTCTGCCTTCTGTGCATCTGCATATCAGGCACTGGACCTGGCTGTTCCTCTTCTTCCTCATCAGCCACCTCCAGACCTGGGGGCTGTTGACTCTCCATCTGAGGGCTGACGGATGGTCCAGGCTCTGTCTCTCTCTCTCTCTCTCTGACAGCTCCATTCCCTCTTCCCCCTCGGAGGTCTCAGATTGCCTTGATGCTGACCCTGACTCCCACACCAGTTCCTCATCTGGAGGAGCACACTGCCACACACCACCCTCCCAGGTCCCATTTACAGCCCCGATGGCCTCCTGCAGCCCTCTTGCAACAAAAACAAAGCTCATGGCCAAAAACGAGGCCGGGGAGGGGCATGCATGGCCCTGTTTTCGCTGGCAAAGGGCTGCAGGAATGCCATCGTGGCCAAAAGGGGAGATTGGGAGCCCTGGAGCCTCCCAATCCTGGAGCCATCAAGAAGTCTACAAGGTTAATGAATTTTGTCCTGGTGGTCTGGTAAGGTATTATCCTGCAAGGTGGAAGCACAGCCAAAATAAGCAGTGGAACTACTTGCCTCCAGAAGTTATGGATGCTCCAACACTGGAAGTTTTTAAGAAGAGACTGGACAGCGACCTGTCTGGAATGGTGTAGAGTTTGGACTAGAAGACCTCCAAGGTCCCTTATGACTCTGTAATTCTGTTCTTTTGAACAATGGCCTGGACAGAATCTATAAGAATCTTGCATCTTCTGCGGAGGAATTATGGGGAAGGGTGTCATGTACCAACAGTTAGACACATTCCTTTTCAAAGTTCACCATTTTAAGACGAGTGGACTTCAATGCCCAGAATTCTCCAGCCAACAAGCTGGCTGGAGAATTCTGGGACTTGGGTCCACCCATCTTAAAGTGGGCAACGGATTTGCTCCTCTACTTCTGCTCATCGTTTCAGAGAAAGCCTTGCGGGGATATTTAGAGATACTAAATATATTTGCTGCTCCATCCTGGTTATCATTTCAGAGACAGGCTTGCGGTTAGATTCCATCCATCCCGAAGTTCTCCCTCTGACACAGCAGATATCCTGGCAGACAGACTTACCTCATTAAATTCAGGGTTGAGCGTTTTCTTCTTGACGGCCGTCTTATGTTTCGATTTCTTGTCCTCGTCGGGTTTCAAGTAGCTGCAAAGAAAAACATCCAGTTCTGTTACCTCCTGGGCCATAATTCAGGATTTAGATAACAACAGAATAACAGAGTTGGAAGGGACCCTGAAAGCCTTCTCGTCCAGTGGTCACCAACCGGGGTGGTCCGCGAGAAAATTTTGGTGGTCTGCAGAGAAATGCCCCCTCCAAAGCAATTAATCCAGGCTGCGCGGGAACACAAGGCTGCGCCGCCCACATGGCCCGCGGGAACACAAGGCTTGTGTCACTTGCATTGTGAACAACACGAGGTAGTGAGGGGAGGGGGGAAAGGGAGGAGTGGGGAACTTGCTTGGCCACCGGGCTGCTTTTTTCTTCTTCTGCTTTTGGCTGCACGCAAGGAAAGCAGCCAAAGTCTTTCTTTCTCTCCCCCAAACTCCGCCAGAAGTGAGTCTTTGGGACCCTGCAAGGCCTCCTGCTCCAAGAGGCTGCGCCAGCACAACAAGTCTCACAAAGACTCATTTCTGGCAGAGTTTGGGGGAGAGAAAGAAAGACTTCTGCTGCTTCTGCTGCTTTCCTTGCATGAAGCCAAAAGTCTCTCTCTCTCTCTCCCACTGAGAACAGAGCTGGAGACGGTATCCTGCGATCCCAAATCAAGAACGATCGATCGGTAGGAAAACGGGGTGGGGGATTTTCCTGCAGACTTTTTGGGGGATTTTCCCAGGGTCCCTCTGCTGCTTTCTGCTGGGAAAATGTCAGCAAGCCACTGTCAGTCAAAATTCATATTAGTGGTCTGCAGGATTTAAAATAATTAGTTTGGTGGTCCTTGAGGTCCAAAAGGTTGGTGACTCCTGTTCTAGTCCAACCCCCTGCTCAAACACCATTTCAAACAGGTAGCTATCTAGTCTTTTCTTAAAAACCTCCAGTGTTGGAGCACCTACAACTTCTGGTGGCCAGCTGTTACACTGGTCAATTGTCCTCACTGTTAGGAAATTTTTCCTTAGTTCTAGATTGCTTCTCTCCTTGGCTGGTTTCCATCTGTTGCTTCTTGTCCTGCCTTCAGGCGCTTAATAATAAAGCAAATTTATGTTGCTAAGTGAGACATGTGTTAAGTGAGTTTTGGCCCCATTTTATGACTTTTCCTGCCACAGTTGTTAAGTGAATCATTGCAGTTGTTAAGTTAGGAACTCCGTTGTTAAGTGAATCTGGCTTCCCCACTGACTTTGCTTGTCAGAAGGTCGCAAAAGGGGATCAAGTGATCCCGGGACGCTGCCAAGCACCTGAATTTTGATCACATGATGAGGAATAAACATGTTCTCTGCCTTGAGTTGATTACAATAAAATAATAAAATAAAATAATTAAAATAAAATAATTAAAACAAATATATATATAAAATTAAATATATTTGTTTTCGTAGATTTTCACGGGTAAAGGTATGTAGGTCTTGGTGTATTGGTCTTGTCCCGTGTAAGATTGAGAATACCTTGGCAACGTTTCGACGAAATCTCATCCGTCATCTTCAGGCTGGTGTCTTCAGCTTCGTTCTCCTGGGAGAAGTGTGTGATCGTGGCTGTTTTCCTTTAAACTCTAGAGTTGGATGTGTTGTTACTTCTTGATTGGTTTGTGGAGTTGATGTATGCAGATTGGATGGCTTTTTCCTGAGACCCTGTGTGGCTGAGGTGCTGGCTGTGTGTCAACACAAAAGGCTGAGAGACACACAGCCAGCACCTCAGCCACACAGGGTCTCAGGAAAAGCCATCCAATCTGCATACATCAACTCCACAAACCAATCAAGAAGTAACAACACAGCCAACTCTAGAGTTTAAAAGGGAAAAACAGCCACAATCACACACTTCTCCCAGGAGAACGAAGCTGAAGACACCAGCCTGAAGATGACGGATGAGATTTCGTCAAACGCTGCTGCCAAGGTATTTCAATCTTACACGGGACAAGACCCGAATACACCAAGACCAATTAAATATATATATATATATATAAACTAATATAAAATATATAAAATAAATAAATCTGGGACGCTTGGATTCCTGCCCTGAGGGTTTGCTCACTCTAGGATTTAACAGAATCCCATGCTCTTCCAGGCAAAATAAAGCTGCAGCCTTTAATTGAGGCACCATAGTAAAGCAATTATTTTCTCTGGAGCTTTTAATTAAACAGAAGGAGCACACTGTTTTATGGCTGTTTTGGCATTTAATCCTATAGCGTCTCGCGGCTTTATTACCATATTTTATTTATCTCTTTTCCTTTGTCGTCCCCGTGCAGATGTGCGTGCGGGACCTCTGTGTGCACTAAAAATTACGATCTTGTGGATTTGCCCTATAAATCTACCCCGTGCCCTGTAAAGCTTGCAGATGAGAAGTTTTTGTGGAATAAATCATGCTTGCCTGGCGCAAACGGCAGAGCTGAAAAATTGAGGAGAAAAAAATCAAATGCTTGGATTTTACCCAAAAGAGCCAAGGTTGGGATCGCACATCAAACCCCAAATAACGATCGATCGATCGATAGGGAAACGGGGTGGGGAATTTTCCTGCAGACTTTTTGGGGGATTTTCCCAGGGTCTCTCTGCTGCTTTCTGCAGGGACCCTGGGAAAATATCAGCAAGCCACCATCAGTCAAAATTCATGTTAGTGGTCTGTGGGATTTAAAATTATGCGTTTGGTGGTCCCTGAGGCCCAAAAGATTGGTGACCCCTGGTCCTCTGTCCAAAATGTGGACTTTGCTGTTCTTCAAAAGAGCGGCCTTTTGTCTTTTAAATGCAGATCGTCTGCTGAATCTTGTCCCGATGGGTTGCACTGTGGTTCTGTGAAGTGGTTGTTTTGTTTCCCCAATATACAGACGCACGCATGGCTCACTGCACTGTCCTGACCAGCTGTCTGCAAGGAGTATAAATCCTTCCAATCCTCCCAGCATTCCCCAGCCTCCATGTGGCCTTCAAACAGGAGTCGGCTGGCTGAGGAATTCTGGGAGTTGAAGTCCACACGTCTTTTCAAGTGCTCACGTTTGGAGACCACGGCTCTAAACCACGCTCACTTACGTTTTGACATAGGGATCGGAGTAACCATTGGCATCCATGGCAGCCAAATGGGCGCAGCGGACAATGCCGACCAGCAGGCCCTGTTTCTGAGAGCTGTATTTCAAGGACACAAGGATCCGGCCACGTTCCTCCAGCGATTTGTCTTCCATTTTGTCCATCTGTGAACAGAGAAGGAAAGGCAATGGCTCAGCCCCAAATTCCTGCCTGGAAGCCCAATGTCCAGGAAGAGATGAACTGCCAAATGCAAACCACGATACAAAAAAGATGTTGAGGCTCTAGAAAGAGTGCAGAGAAGAGCAACAAACAGGATTAGGAGACTGGAGGCTGAAACATACGAAGGACATTTGTAGGAATTGTGCATGTCTAATTTATTGAAGAGAAGGGGTGACATGATAACAGTCTTCCAGTATTTGAGGGGACTAACTATTCTGAAATGTTATAGAGTTTCTGGCTTAAGCAGGGGGTTGGACTAGAAAACCTCTAAGGTCCCTTCCAACTATTCCATTCTACTCTACTCTACTCTACTCTATTCTACTTTATTCTTCATTCCTCTATTCTATTCTATACTCTTCATCCCTTACTCTACTCTACTTATTCTTCATTCCTCTCTTCTACTCTATCTACTCTACTCTACTCTTCATTCCTCTATTCTATTCTATTCTATTCTATTCTATTCTATTCCATTCCATTCCATTCCATTCCATTCCATTCCATTCCATTCCATTCTATTCTACTATTCTACTGAGTGATAAATGTGACTCAGTTGCCAAGCGTCTGATTTTGATCACGTGACCACAAGGATCCTGCAACAGTCACTAAGTGTGAAAAAAACAGTCATAAGTCAGTTCTTTGAGTTCTATTGTACCTTCAAATGGTCCCTAAACGAACTGTTGTAAGTCGAGAACTACCTGTAAGACAAAAATCAGGATTTCTGGTAACCCTTTTTCCCGCTAAGAGATTTTATTCGAAAGAGAAAAAAAAAAAGTCCTTTTGTTCTCTGATTTTAGTTTATTCTCGGAAAAGAGAGAAGGCACAGCTGTCAGAGAAAACAAAAAAGCTGTAAAAATGAGAGTAATTAGTAGCTCGGCTACATAGCAGGATTCTGGACCTCTGAAGTCACATTGACTGAATTTCAGCCTGTGTGGAGGATCGATTTAAGAGCAGAGGTGTCTCTATTCAGGGGCTTTGCGGATGAAATTTGGGTTTTGTAAAAGTGTTTTGCGTGATTTGAATTTGGAAAAGTGGGCAGGGAGCAAAAGAGGCCCCTGGATCAAGGCAGGAAGACACTCATCCTTCCAGCCATCAGCCTGAGATGAGAGAAAATGCAATCTTCTTATGCTTAAGTCCCATGGAGAGAGTTTCTCTCCATCCCTGGCCTCCCACACATTTCTCTTTGTCCGGGAATTGCTCATCCAGAACTCTTGAGCAGTTTCCAAGATTTCATTTTATGTCGTTTCATTTCATTTCACTTCATTTCATTTCATCTTTTGTTTCGTTTTCTTTCTTTCTTTCTTTCTTTCTTTCTTTCTTTCTTTCTTTCTTTCTTTCCTTCTTTCTTTTTCTTTTCTCTTTCTTTCTTTCTCTCTCTCTTTCTCCCTCTCTCTCTCCTCTCTGTCTTTCTCCTCTCCTTCTTTCTTTCTTTCTCTTCTCTTCTGTTTTTCTTTTTCTTCCTCTCATTTTTCTTTCTCTCTCTCTCTCTCTCTCTCTCTCTCTCTTTCTTTCTACTACCTCACCTTTTGCTTTCTGTCTCTCCTCCCTCCCTCCATTTTCTTTCCTCTCTTTCCTTTCGTCCTTCCTTCCCCTTTTCAAATTGCCACCTGTCATTTTACGGTCACTCACCGGCAGCTGCTTCTCCAGGCAAATGTTGAATTTCTTTGTTTGGTTGGGCTTCAGTTTCTTAAGAGGAATCCTCGTTTCCCAATGAACTCGTTGTGGCGGAACTTGTCTTCATCGCAAACCGAGATTCTGAAAGGCACAGAAGAGGAGGATGGGAGATGGACGCACAAGGCCATAATTTGGCAGTGCAAAGGGTTACTAAGAACACCCATTCAGCACAATCTCTTCCCAAATCAGCAGTAGCCTTGGCTTAGCCTGGATTGTTAGCAGCAGGGATGGGCAATCGTTCGAACTGTGAAGTTAAGAAGAGAAGGATGAGCAAGGGGGTTGGAGTATAAGACCTCCAAAAGTTCAGTCTACAAGGCAGAGTCCAGGCCCAAAACAAAGGAAGTCTTCAAGCCAAAGGAAACGTCCAGTGCATGAAGCCATTTCAAAAGCCCAGTGAGGAATATGAAGAACGGTTGCAGGAACTGGGCATGGCCAGTCTAGTGAAGAGAAGGACCAGGGGAGACAGGATAGCAGTCTTCCAATATTTGAGGGGCTGCCCCAGAGAGGAGGAGGGGATCAAGCTATTTTCCAAAGCCCCTGAAGGCCAGACAAGGAATCATGGGTGGAAACTGAACAAGGAGAGATTCAACCTGGAAATAAGGAGAAATTTCCTGACGGTGAGAACAAACAACTAATGGAACAGAATTTGTGGGAGCTTCATCCTTGGAAGCTTTCAAGAAGAGATCGGGTTGCCATTTGTCAGAAATGGTGTAGGGGCAGGGGTGTCAAATTTATGTTGCTAAGCGAGACAGTTGTCAAGCGATTTTTTGCCCCATTTTACGACCTTTCTTGCCACGGTTGTTAAGTGAATCACTGCAGTTGTTAGGTTAGTAACACAGTCGTTAAATGAATCTGGATTTCCCCATTGACTCTGCTCGTCAGAAGGCCGCAAAAGGGGAATCACATGACCCCGGGACACTGCCACCGTCGTAAATACAAGTCAAATTGCCAAGCGTCTGAATTTTTGATCACGTGACTGTGGGGAATGCTGCAACGGTCGTAAAGTGTGAAAAATTTAATTTAATTTAATTAATTTAATAATTGGACTTGTATGCCGCCCCCTCTCCAAAAGGACTCAGGGCGGCTCACAGCTAAAAATAACAACAATAAATACATTAAAAATGAATTAAACACCACAAGCCCACATAAAATCAATTTAAAACCAATTTAAAATGGTCGCGAGCCCCTTTTTCAGTGCCGTTGTAACTTGGAACGGACACTAAGCGAACGGTTGCAAGTCAAGGGCTGCCTTAGATCCTTCTTTCTGCTTGTGAGGGAAAAATCGCTGCCAACGTCCCTTCGTGGCTGCCAGTTTGAGGTGTTTGTGTGTGTTTGAGTGTGTGTGAATCTCTCCTGTGCACACTGCCTCTCTCTCGCCAGTGCATGTGGAAATAATGCTCCAAATAGGGGCCGTGTCAAAACGCATCTTAATTTCAGCCTCCCAACGCAGCTATTGTTTTTCCACAATGAGCCACAACTGGAGAACAGCAAAACTCAGCATAATTAAGGATGATTAAAAGTGACATCGCATTCAGCAGGTGTGGGGAAGGGGGAAGGCATCCTTAGAAGGGAGGGAAGAATATGCAGAGGGGCCATCCTGGTTGGTTGGTTGGTTTTTTGAAGAAAGGAGGAAAGAGAATGGAATGGAATAGAATAAAATAGAGAATAGAAATGAAATGGAAATAGAAATATGGAATCTGTATTTGGAATGGAATAGAATAGAATATAGAATATAAAATGGAATGGAAAAGAATAGAATATAGAATAGAATAGAAATGAAATGGAAATAGAAATATGGAATCTGTATTTGGAATGGAATAGAATAGAATATAGAATATAAAATGGAATGGAAAAGAATAGAATATAGAATAGAATAGAAATGAAATGAAATAGAAATATAGAATATTTGGAATGGAATAGAATAGAATATAGAATATAAAATGGAATGGAATAGAGTAGAATAGAATATAGAATAGAAATGAAATGAAATAGAAATATAGAATATTTGGAATAGAATAGAGTAGAATATAGAATGGAGTGGAATGGAATGGAATAGAATATAAAATAGAATAGAATATAGAATAGAATGGAATGGAATAGGATAGGATAGGATAGAATTCTTTATTGGCCAAGTGTGATTGGACACACAAGGATTAGGGTTAGGGTCTCAGTGTACATACAAACAACAAAGTAAAATAATCATAAGATGCTTATAGGAGAAGGTAGTAGGAAAGACAAGAAGGATAATATGATAGTAATACAGTAATACTGCATGGATAAATATCCTTAGACATAAGACAGTGCTGTGGGAATTAATTGTTCAGCAGAACAATGGGCAGAAAAACTGTCTCTGTGCCTAGGTGTTTTGGCACAAAATGCCCTACAGCGGGTGTCCCAAGGGGAGGAGTTAAAACATTTTGCATTCCTGAGACACAGAATGTGGTATGTGGGGAACAGAGAAATTTGTATGGAGGACTCGGGCTGGCTAAATAGCTTTCTTGCCTGGAAAGACAGCAGAATTGCAGATTAAGAATTCTCTTTAGCTGTGTTTTTAACCTTGCCAACTTTAAGATGGGTGGACCTCAATACCCATAATTCCCCAGCCAGCTTCCTTGAAGATGGGTGGACTTCAACTCCCAGAATCTCCAGTACAGTCCTCAACTTACAACAGTTCATTAAGTTATGCAGCAGCACTGAAAAATGTACTGAAATATGCGGTTTCTCAGAAATTACTCGGAAAGTCAGGAAGACTTTCCCATGTTGTGGGTTTGTGCATTGTAGATGTGTGAACACATGTTGCTTGCTATGATCAGGAGGATGGGTTTTAAAACAGCTTAAATGTAGAGGCAGCCTTGGAAAATTACAGGCTAAATTGGAAATATATGTACCGTGTTTCCCCAAAATAAGACCCTGTCTTATAATTTTTTTTGCCACCAAAAAGGCACCAGGTCTTATTTTGGGGGAAGTCATCCACTGACTAACCTCACTTGCGCACGTTGCCTCCGGCCTCCTTTTCGCTGTCAGAGGCCTTCAGGAACTTCTTCTGCGGACGGCAAGGCTTTCCTGAAGGCCTCTGCAGCCGATAAAAGAGCTCTGGATCGATCCAGAGCTTTCTTATCAGCCACAGAGGCCTTCAGGAAAGCCTTGGCAGCTGCAGAAGAAATGGGCCAACAAGGCAGGTGTTGGGGGGGGGGGGTTGAGGCCTGGCTACAACTGTCCAAAGGTAAGTAGTAGGGCAGCTCCAACCCGCCCCCATCCCCAACCTAGCTTAATTTTTACCCGTCCGCTCTGGAGTGGGCGGGATCTTAATTAGGGCTTATTTTGGGGATAGGGCTTATATTGGGCAGACGTGTAAAAATAAAGCTAGGACTTAGTTTCAGGGTAGGTCGTATTTTCAGGGAAACAGGATAAGTAGTCCTTGACTTACAACTGTTCGTTTAGTCACCATTCGAAGTTACATCGGCATTAAAAAAACAATTTATGACCTTTTTTCACACTTATGACCGTTTCAGCATCCCCAGGGTCACGCGATCCCTTTTGACAAGCAAAGTCAAAGGGGGAAGCCAGATTCGCTTAACAACCGTGTTCCCTGCTTACCAACTGGGGTGATTCACTGAACAATGGTAGGCAGAACGGTCATTTCATTTATTCGACTTGTATGCCGCCCTACTCCCTAAGGACTCAGGGCGGTGAACATTAAAACAGAGAAAAATTTACAATAAAAAAGTCGCGGGACTAATTGAGGAACTGGCGCGATTCGCTTAACAAATCTGGCGAGAAAAGTCATAAAATGGGGCGAGACTCCCTTAACACATTTCTCCAGGAGCAACATCCGTTTCGGCCTCCGTGGCGGTCATAAGTGGAGGACGGATCTGTACCCTCCATGAAAAAAAATAAATAAATAAAATTCAGCAGTAACCAAAATCTTCTCAAAGCATCTGTGGAAAACAAGAGGCTAATGGGATTTTGAAGTGGTGCCAACGAGCTGCCGAAAAAAATATGAAAGTGTCATTTTAAGATGAGAAGAGGAGAGAGAGAGAAACTCTCAGAATAGCATCGGGGTTTGAATACTGACAGCCCACTCGCCTTCCGATATCTTGCTATTAACACAGATATAAATATCCTCCTTTTTTGAAATAGAAGGGAAAGAAAACACAGAAAGCATTATTTTCAATGAATTAATCTCTACCGTGTGTTCCCCGAAAATAAGACACTGTCTTATATTTTTTTTGGCTCCCAAAAACACACTAGGTCTTATTTTCGGGGTAGGTCTTATATATTTATGGTGCCAAATAGTGGGTGTGAGTGTGTAGGGGGGGTGTTTCGCGGGTGCACGGTTGCTCCCTGAAAAGTCTTCCTGGAACTGGAGATTTACACTAGGTCTTATTTTCGGGGTAGGTCTTATATTAGGGCAGGTTTAGAAAATAGTGCTAGGTCTTACTTTCGGGGTAGGTCTTATTTTCGGGGAAACACGGTATTATCATACATGCCCTGTTTCCCTGAAAATACAACCTACCCTGAAAGTAAGTCCTAGCTTGGGTTTTTACACGTGCGCCCAATATAAGCCCTACCCCCAGAATAAGCCCTAATTAAGATCCTGCCCACTCCAGAATGCATGGGTAGAAATTAAGCTAGGCTGGGGATGGTGGGGTGGAGCTGCCCTACCTATCTTTGGACAGTTGTAGCCAGGTCTCACACACCCCGACACCTGCCTTACCGGCCCATTTCTTCTGCAGCTGCAAGGCTTTCCTGAAGGCCTCTGTGGCTGATAACAAGAACTCTGTTATCAGCTGCAGAGGTCTTCAGGAAACCTTGCCAACTGCAGAGAAGTCCCTGAAGGCGGCAGGGATTCGCTTAACAACGGTAGCAAGGCAGATTGTAAAATGGAGCAAAAACTCACTGAATGACTGTCTCACTTAGCCACAGAAACTTTGGGCTCCACTGTGGTCGTAAGTCGAGGACTGCCTGCGAAAGAGAAAACCTTCCAACCCCTTTTCAAAACAGGAGTGTACTTGTGCGTGTTGGTGAGTGATTCTTTCCTGGAGGGCAAAAACGGTTCGAATTTTGGAGTTAACAAGATTGTCCCTTGTTTCATAACCGGCTGTGGGGATCAGGATTGATAAAATGAGAGGCGGACAAGGAAGGGTAATAAAAACCGGGGGGGGAAATTGAAGAAAAGAAGGGAAAAAATTTAATTTTCTTTTATCTCCCAAGAGTTCGGAGGCTTTGCCCTCCCTGGCCTTCAATATCACTTATCGTTGGCAAGGGAGAACCGAGTGCCAGCAAGGTTATTTTAATTTTTTTTTCCCAGGGCAAAACTGGAGCTTCAGAATTGATATATAAGTTGGGTTTTTTTTGGCCACCTGGGAAATCAAAGATGACAGCAAGAGTTTGTAGCCTCCTCCTCCTCCCTCCTCCTCTCAAATTTGGTTTAAGAAGTGTTGGGAGGAAAATCCACCTGTTTCAGTTCCAAGCCGAGAGAAAGCCGCTGGAAATAAAACGGAGGCTGGAGGCTAATTGGAAAGAAGGTCCATTTATTGATGAACAGAACCAGCAGGGTTTGTGATTCTGGGGCAGCTGACCAAAGGGCTGAAAGAGTGGATGGATCTTCAAAGTTTCTGTACCTTTGAAGTTTGGCGTTTGTGCAACATGGGCTGTCAACTCGTAAAGCATTCCTATGCCTGTTTTCGAGTTGCCATAAGCAGGAGGGGAGGAAAATCTGAAGGAGCAGTACAACAATTAAAACCAGAAGTACATTCCACGCTTATCTTATAAAGATTGCAGCCTAGGCTACTGGATCTTCTCCCTCCCTGAAAATCCTTCATTGGAGAATGCGATTGATGACACCCAGCGTTGTGACGGTTGGAGAATCTGATTTATGACACAGTCAGGGGGGAGGGGGGAAACATTACAACTATAATGGTTGTAAGAATGAAAAACGGTCCCAAGTCATTTTTTTCAGTGCCGTTGTAACTTCGAACAGTCAGTAAATGAACTGCTGTAAGTCGAGGACTTTCTGTACACTGAACTGTCTTAAAGCTGCTAGTCTTTCTTTAGAAAGTGCCTTCAGCACAGGGTAATAGAAAATACATTGCCCCACTGTCAAAAATAATGATTTTTTTTGCCATCCTTGACTTACAACCATTTGTTCATCAACTGTTTGAAGTTACAATGGCACTGAAATAAGTGACGACTTGTCCCTGCACTTACAAACTTTGCACCATCTCTGTGTCATGTGATCACAATCTAGGCATCTGGCAACTTTGATGACTCTGGGCCAATCACCAGGAGATGGTGAGTTCTAGTCCCACCTTAGGCATGAAAGCTGGCTGGGTGACTTTGGGCCAATCACCAGGAGACAGTGAGTTCTAGTCCCACCTTAGGCATGAAAGCAGGTTGAGTGACTTTAGGCCAATCACCAGGAGATGGTGAGTTCTAGTCCCGCCTTAGGCATGAAAGCTGGCTGGGTGACTTTGGGCCAATCACCAGGAGACGGTGAGTTCTAGTCCCGCCTTAGGCATGAAAGCTGGCTGGGTGACTTTGGGCCAATCACCAGGAGACGGTGAGTTCTAGTCCGCTTTAGGCATGAAAGCTGGCTGGGTGACTTTGGGCCAATCACCAGGAGATGGTGAGTTCTAGTCCCGCTTTAGGCATGAAAGCTGGCTGGGTGACTTTGGGCCAATCACCAGGAGACAGTGAGTTCTAGTCCCACTTTAGGCATGAAAGCAGCTGGGTGACTTTGGGCCAATCACCAGGAGACAGTGAGTTCTAGTCCCACTTTAGCATGAAAGTTGGCTGAGTGACTCTGGCCCAATCACCAGGAGATAGTGAGTTCTAGTCCCACTTTAGGCATAAATGATGGCTGGGTAACTTTGGGCCAGCCTCTCTCTCTCTCAGTCCATCCTACCTCACAGGGCTGTTGTTGTGGGGGGAAAGAGGAGGAAGATAGAATACGACATTCATTTCCCATCTTGAATTACTTATTAACATTAACAAAGGCAGGCTAATAATCATCATTAATCCATCCATCCATCCAAACAAATAATGACCCAATTCTTTTCCTGTTTTGGCAATTGTCCCAAACTTAAAATTAGTTTACCCCACCCCACCCTGCCCAGCTGGTAGAAGTAGACCCCAGCCTCATAATTCACATAATTGGGGAAAAAAGGTGATTTTTTTTCAATTCTTTCCCCTTCCTACCAGTTCTGTTAGCTAAAGAGCTTGAAACGCAACAAAAACACACCATTTCCCTTCATTATGGGTGAAACGTCGAGGCGCCCAATGGTTGGCCAGGAATCTTGCCCATCATCTCCAAGCTGGCTACGCCAAATTTGTTCTCAACAGTGAGGAGAAAAAAACGCCCTGTTTGTGTGGAATTTTTCTGGAGCAAACAGACCCAGGGGGGGTGAGGGAAAATAAAAAATAAAAACGGCACCAGGCAAAGGGGAAAAGGATGTTTTAATCTGATTTTCCAGGCAGCTGGATGAAGCCGATAGGAAATCCTGCTTGGGACAGTTAGCGACAGTGGGAATCGGTTTAAAATTAAAATTCCACTGCAGAGATTTGCGTTTTTTAGGGGGTGAAATCACATTAAGATGAAGGTGGGGAATCACCCCACCTTATTCTTGTTCGATTGGCACATTTTTCTAGTTGGTAAAAAAAAAAGATCTCCCTCAGATTTTGGCAGACCTTTCAAAAATCAGATTTTTCAGATTTATTTAGGAAGGATCGATTTGATTTATGGAGGGATCTAGTTGCCGATGAACTCTGGAAGCAAATATAATTGGTCCTTGACTTATGACCTCAATGGAGCCCCAAATGTCTCTTGTTAAGTGAGATGTTTATCACGTGAGTTTTTGCCCCATTTTACAACCTTTCTTGCCATTTGTTAAGTGAATCCTGGCAGTTGTTAAGTTAGTCACAGGGTTGTGAAGTCAATCTGGCTTCCCCCATCGACTTTGGTTTGTCAGAGGGTCGCAAAAGGGGATCACATGTTAAGGTGTTGAGATTTAAGAGCTGACCAGCTGCTATAAGGCTGATGCAATGTAAGGCTGATGCAATGAGGATGAATCAGCATTGGTAGTGCCGTTTTAAGACAAAGAATGGGTCCACTGAAGTTTTACCACTTTAAGAGGTGTTTATATAAGGCAGCCATTAGAGGGCATATTCTCTATCCTTGTGTTCTGTCTCCATTGTACAGTTCTCCGTGCAGAGTTAAGAAGATTGATTGCTTGTCGGGTATTTGCCTACCACATATATGTCTATATATAACTGTTGTGTAGATAAACCTCTGTTAAAAGACAAAGCCTCTGAGTGTGCTGTGCTTTGCTCCTGGGTTGTCTCACAATCATAGTCACGCTGCAGACGCTCTGATATCATGTGACCCCAGGACATTGCAACCGTCATAAGTACATGCCAGTTGTCAAGCATCCAAAACATGATCAGGTGACCATGGGCATGCTGCATCATAAATATGAGTCAGTTGCCAAGTGCCTGAATTTTGATCAGGTGACCACAGGGATGCTAGAATGGTCGTAACTGTGAAAAAAATGATCCTAAATCATTTTTTTCAGTGCTGCTGTAACTTCACAAGGTCACTAAATGAATTGGTTGTAAGTCGAGGACTACCCCCTCCCTCTTTTCAGGAAGGCAGAGGACAAGCCTTGGGTTGCATCCCCAGTAGTCCTGATTCCCAAAAGTGCCAATTTAGAGAAGGAAAGCAGAATTAAGGCTGTCAAAAAATGGATTATTTTAATCTATCTCTGTTAATTGGGGTTTCTCAGGCTTCACAACTTGAAGATGGGTGAATTTCAACTCCCAGAATCCCCCAGCCAGCATGCTTTAAGATGGGTGAACTTCCACACCCAGAATTCCCCACTCAGCCCGCTTTAAGATGGGTGGACTTCAACTCCAGAATTGCCCACTCAGCCTACTTTAAGATGGGTGGACTTCAACTCCCAGAATCCCCAGTCAGCCTACTTTAAGAGGGGTGGACTTCAACTCCCAGAATTCCCCACTCAGCCTACTTTAAGATGGGTGGACTTCAACTCCCAGAATCCTCCAGTCAGCCTACTTTAAGATGGGTGGACTTCAACTCCAGAATTGCCCACTCAGCATGCTTTAAGAGGGTGGACTTCCACTCCCAGAATTCCCCACTCAGCCTGCTTTAAGATGGGTGGATTTCAACTCCCAGAATCCCCCAGTCAGCCTGCTTTAAGATGGGTGGACTTCAACTCCCAGAACCCTCCAGTCAGCCTACTTTAAGATGGGTGGACTTCAACTCCCAGAATTCCCCACTCAGCCTACTTTAAGATGGGTGGACTTCAACTCCCAGAATCCTCCAGTCAGCCTACTTTAAGATGGGTGGACTTCAACTCCAGAATTGCCCACTCAGCATGCTTTAAGAGGGTGGACTTCCACTCCCAGAATTCCCCACTCAGCCTGCTTTAAGATGGGTGGACTTCCACTCCCAGAATCCCCCAGCATCTTATAAGAGAGATGGACCAATTCCAAGCCACCTGGGGAATTCTGGGAATTTAAATGCACACATGCCGAATACATCAAAAGGACCGAAGCATCAAGCATGGGGTCCCAACCATCTCCTTCACTGTTTTGTCCCACTAAGGACCTCCTCAGTGCCCTCCAAAAGCAGATCTTCTCAATCCCAGAATCCCCAGCCGGTCTGGGTCATAGGCATTCTGGGAAGTATAGTTCCAATCTGGCACCAAATTGGAGGAGACAGTCAAAGATTAAGGGAGGATTTAAGAGAGACATAATGAACTTTATCCTCCGGGTTTTGTTCTCAGTTGCCTCTCAGAGCCTCTGGAGAAATTAAGGTCTGTTAGCCAATTATTTCTGAAGGTAAAGCGATTAAAAGACTTGATATAAGCTTGGTTAATAGGACAGCCGCAACATTAAAGACAGGAAAGGAAAGGACAGATCGGAAAATATAGCCATGGGGAAAATGGAGGCCTAATGCAGAATGAAACATGGTTTAGAGGTGTTCCCTCTGCTACATTAGTAAAACTCCCCTGTCTGTTTGTCACCCTCAATTTGCCAAAACAGTACATCACGCCACAAAAATATTCAAATCAAAATACTGCAAATTCACTGTTGAGCTTCGCCGGCAGCCTGTGCAGACGGCAGCAGAATCAGACAGTGGGGAAGAACGGGGACCAGTCTGGGAGTCTGGGGAGGACTCGGATGAGGGTCCTGCGTCTGATGCAGAGATGGGACCAGGACCATCTGGAAGTGGGGTGCTGACTCCAGAGGCTTTGGAGTCTGGCAGTACCAAGGCAGAGGACCCAGGGGAGCCTGTTCCCAGTGCGCGTGTGCGCAGAGCTGCCAGAAGGCAAGATCAGCTGAGACCAAAGGGACGACTCGGGAGTAAGGCTGGGAGCTGAACCCCAAAACTGGAACATTACCAGAAGTGCCGAAATGGGCTTGTTTTTCGGCCTCCTGAGGCTGCAGAGGTTTCCCTCAAGCCTCAGGGAGGCCGAAAATGGCCTCAAATGGGAGGCGTGTGCATGCGCAGTGCAGGTAAATTTGGCTGGGGCTTGTGTGCCTGCATAAATGGCTCTGCGTGCCACCTGCATGCCATAGATTCACCATCATGGGTGTAGGGTCTCCTGCATGGGTGGGTGGGGGGTTGGACTAGATGACCTACAAGGTCCCTTCCAACTCTGTTAACCTGTATCTACCGTGTTTCCCCGAAAATAAGACACTGTCTTATATTTTTTTTTGGCTCCCAAAAACACACTAGGTCTTATTTTCGGGGTAGGTCTTATATATTTATGGTGCCAAATAGTGGGTGTGAGTGTGTAGGGGGGGTGTTTCACGGGTGCACGGTTGCTCCCTGAAAAGTCTTCCTGGAACTGGAGATTTATACTAGGTCTTATTTTCGGGGTAGGTCTTATATTAGGGCAGGTTTAGAAAATAGTGCTAGGTCTTACTTTCGGGGTAGGTCTTATTTTCAGGGAAACACGGTATCTGTATGTCTCCCTGGTCCTTCTCTTCCCTAGACTAGCCATGCCCAGTTCTTGCAACCATTCATCGTATGTTTTAGTCTCTGGTGCCCTCATCATCCTGGTTGCTCTCTTCCCTTCTCTTCAACAAGGAAGGAAGTCTTTTAGCTGACTTCATGCTTTGCAAAATGAATTTTTCTTCCTTATCTCTCTTTTTTTTCCATCACAGGCGAATGAATGACTCCTCTCCCATGCTCGACTGGACTTAACCTGCAATCTGGCAGGAACGCAGAATGCTTTAACCTCATTAACGGGGTTCATTTTGGTCTGCCAAACCACCGAGGAAGTGGCTGCCACTCCCGGGCAAGTCCCATTAAATGACTCCGTTCATTTTCTCCACTGAGAGACGTTCCAAGCAATTACTTTTCTCACAGGCATTTTCAGGGCAAAGGATCGATGGGAGCTCATCAGGTTTTATACGCGCGTTTTAAAGTGGGGGGAGAAATGCCAAATGAGACAATCCCCCCGAAAAAATTAAATTAAAAAATTGATCTGCAAGGAACCAAGAGCAAGTTCCATACAGCCACGAAAAATGATGTGGCTGAGAGGATTTGAGGCTTTTAGGAAATTCAAGCACATGAATGCGCATGCAGGTGAGTCCTCGCCTTATGGCCTCAATCGGGATAAAAATCTTCCTTTGCTAAACACGACGGTTGTTCAGCGAGTTGTGTCCAATTTTACAACCTTGCTCGGCCACGTGTGTTAAGCAAATCGCCCACTGCCACCATTAAGTGAATCAATTGGCCGTTAAGTGAATGCAGATTCAATCTGCCCTTGTCCCAACTATGGAGCTCCGATTTTGGGGTCACCCTGCCCTGCTTCTCCCAACCTCCAACCCCACTTTTGGAGGTTTACATGGCCTTTCATCTCCCAAATAGAGAGCTTTAGTTTTGGGGTTTGTCTGCCCTTCTTACAACTATAGAGTTTTGGGGTTTGCCTCACTCTTCTTACAACTATAGAGTTTTGGGGTTCGCCTGCCCTTCTCACAACTATAGAGTTTTGAGGTTCACCTGCCCTTCTCACAACTATAGAGTTTTGGGGTTCGCCACACTCTTCTTACAACAATAGAGTTTTGGGGTTCACCTGCCCTTCTTACAACAATAGAGTTTGGGGGTTTGCCTCACTCTTCTCACAACTATAGAGTTTTGGGGTTTGCCTCACTCTTCTCACAACTATAGAGTTTTGGGGTTTGCCTCACTCTTCTCACAACTATAGAGTTTTGAGGTTCGCCTGCCCTTCTCACAACTATAGAGTTTGGGGGTTCACCTGCCCTTCTCACAACTATAGAGTTTTGAGGTTCGCCTGCCCTTCTCACAACTATAGAGTTTTGGGGTTCGCCTCACTCTTCTCACAACTATAGAGTTTTGAGGTTCGCCTGCCCTTCTCACAACTATAGAGTTTTGGGGTTCGCCTGCCCTTCTCACAACTATAGAATTTTGGGGTTCGCCTGCCCTTCTCACAACTATAGAGTTTTGGAGTTTGCCTGCCCTTCTCACAACTATAGAGTTTTGGGGTTCGCCTCTCTTCTCACAACTATAGAGTTTTGGGTTTGCCTCACTCTTCTCACAACTATAGAGTTTTGAGGTTCGCCTGCCCTTCTCACAACTATAGAGTTTGGGGGTTCACCTGCCCTTCTCACAACTATAGAGTTTTGAGGTTCGCCTGCCCTTCTCACAACTATAGAGTTTTGGGGTTCGCCTCACTCTTCTCACAACTATAGAGTTTTGAGGTTCGCCTGCCCTTCTCACAACTATAGAGTTTTGGGGTTCGCCTGCCCTTCTCACAACTATAGAGTTTTGAGGTTCGCCTGCCCTTCTCACAACTATAGAGTTTTGGGGTTCGCCTGCCCTTCTCACAACTATAGAGTTTTGAGGTTCGCCTGCCCTTCTCACAACTATAGAGTTTTGGGGTTCGCCTGCCCTTCTCACAACTATAGAGTTTTGGGGTTCGCCTCACTCTTCTCACAACTATAGAGTTTTGGGGTTGCCTGCCCTTCTCACAACTATAGAGTTTTGGGGTTCGCCTCACTCTTCTCACAACTATAGAGTTTTGGGGTTTGCCTCACTCTTCTCACAACTATAGAGTTTTGAGGTTCGCCTGCCCTTCTCACAACTATAGAGTTTGGGGTTCACCTGCCCTTCTCACAACTATAGAGTTTTGAGGTTCCCTGCCCTTCTCACAACTATAGAGTTTTGGGGTTCGCCTTCTTCTACAACTATAGAGTTTTGAGGTTCGCTGCCCTTCTCACAACTATAGAGTTTTGGGGTTCCTGCCCTTCTCACAACTATAGAGTTTTGAGGTTCGCCTTTCTCACAACTATAGAGTTTTGGGGCCCTGCCCTTCTCACAACTATAGAGTTTTGGAGTTTGCCTGCCCTTCTCACAACTATAGAGTTTTGGGGTTCGCCTGCCCTTCTCACAACTATAGAGTTTTGGGGTTCGCCTCACTCTTCTCACAACTATAGAGTTTTGAGGTTCGCCTGCCCTTCTCACAACTATAGAGTTTTGGGGTTCACCTGCCCTTCTTACAACAATAGAGTTTTGGGGTTTGCCTCGCCCTTTTCCTCCCAACCCCAGTGTCAGAGTCCTTCTGCCCAGCTCCCTCAAGGACAGACAAAGCACCCCGGATGGAAACCCAGATGGGCTGATGCCTCCAGCAGAGGCAGACCAGACAATCCTGGTTAATAATTCATGTCTCGAATAAGGCTGTTATTTGCCAAAGACCCATATCAGGGAATGGAGTCATAATTGGCTAGTAGCTCCAAGTTCTTCTCAATAATTCATGACTTGCCGAAGGGCTCAGGAGTTGGTTTGTTGCAGGGACCCTTTTGGCTTCTCTCATCCAAAAGGCGAAGCCACCAGCAGAGCACAAAGGGAATCAATCAATCAATCAATCAATCTCTCTCTCTCTCTCTCTTTCTTTCTTTCTTTTTCTTCTATATATATATATATATAAAAGCGAAATATCACTCACGCATCATCACAAAATCTCCAGAACCATAAAGCCTACAAACTTGAAATTTGGCCCATATGTTCCTCTTGGCTGCCAGGTCCTCACTAAGAAAGGATTTTTCGAAATGACCATCAGTGCTATTAGTATTTCCTATATTATTATTATTAACACGCTCTGATGCTAAGGAGTTCTACTCCCCCTCCCCACCTGAAAAGAAATCTCTTCCAAATGCAAAACACAAGCAGAGGAGAGGAGTTTCAGTTTCAGTTTCAGAGCAACAAGCAGTACAGAACAGTTGAGCTAAGCCACGCCCAGGCTCCTCGCTGTCTCCTTCTTCTCACACAGCAAATACTGTTTCAGTTTCCAAACAGCCCTCAACTCTCACACACCCTGACAGGACGCTAGCCAGATGAATACTGATGGATGCTGGTAGGCAGAGGCAGATTTTTCCCCCCTTATTTTCCTCCCAAAAAACAGCAAATACTATTTCAGTTTCCAAATAGCCCTCAACTCTCTCATACGCTGACAGGGCATTAGCCAGACGGATGGATGCTGGTAGGCAGAGGCAGAATTTTTTCCCCTTATCTTAACCTAAATTAATATGAATCAAGCTGGAATAGCAGGAGGCATCTGCTGGGTCTTCTCCTGGTCTGCTTGGAGACCTTATGAGGGGGTCTCTTCAAACCCCAAAGGGTGGGACTGAACTCAGGGTCTTGCATGTTTGAGAAGACTGCAACCACTGGGTCACGTTTCCTCCTTCCAGGGCAACCAACTCAAAACCACAACGTGGGAACTGAAGCTTGTGTCAATTTTGATAGGGTTGTGTCAGATCCGGAATTACCACGGACTTTGCCAATTTGATGCTTTCCTAAATAAAAGAAATTGCCTTGGAAGACGGTCTTTGTTTTATTCTTTTTAGATGGATTTCATGGCTTGGAAACCTGACATTATTCCGGAATTACTCCACAATATTAAAAGTTAGAAACAACCCCCAAAAGTCACATTCTCCAATAGAAGTAATTCAACGTTGCTTGATGTCATAAATTTCCACCTCAGTGAAGACTTGAACCAGATCACGGTATTGGATTGGGATTTTGGGAATCCCTTGGGGTTGATCAGCCATTGACACTGTTCTATCCTCCTGGCTTTCTTGTAGTTCCGGGCTGACAATTTGGCTGTTATCTTATCCAGGAGGTGGTTCAGGACCGAGTGCTAATTTGTCTAGTCAGGCCCAGGATTACTGACTGGGTCATCTTTGGGACTACTATGAACTGCATTATTTCTCAGTGTTCCCCTATGATTAGTTTTACTTTTCCGGGGACTGTGCGTAGTTTGGGTATAGAAACTAAAACGTTAACTACCCCCATTCGATACCAACAAGTGGATGGATCCATGATAGGGGGAAGGTCCAGCTACGCAAGTCACCGACAAAGTAGGTAACTACAAGAAACTGTCTTGGAAGATGGACTTTGTTTTATTCTTTTTAAATGGATTTCATCACTTGGAAACCTGACAGGTTGGACATTGAAGTAGGGGTAGCCCTTGACTTACTTACAACCACAATTGAGACCCAAATTTCTGTTGCTAAGCGAGATGGTTGTTAAGTGAATTTTGACCCACTTTAGGACCCTCCTTGCCACCGATGTTAAGTGAATCAGTACAGTTGTTAAGTTAGGAACATGGTTGTTAAGGGAATCTGGCCTCCCCATTGACGTTGCTTGTCAGAAGATGGTAAAAGGGTACCACAAAACCTTGGGACACCACAACAGGTAGTCCTCTACTTACAACAATCCATTTAGTGACCGCTCAAAGTTACAACGGCACTGAAAAAAAAGTGATTTATTACTATTTTTCACACTTAACGACCGTTGCAGCATCCCCATGGTCATGTGATCAGAATTTGGATGCTTGGCAACTGATTCATACTTATGACAGTCGTAATGTCCCCGGGGGTCACGTGATCCCCCCCTCATGATCTTCTGATGAGCAAAGTCAATGGGGAAGCCAGATTCACTTAACAACGGGGTTATGTACTTAACTGAACGGATTCACTTAACGTCGGTGGCAAGGAAGGTAAAATGAGTCAAAACTCACTTAAGTGCCTCCCTTAACAACATAAATTTTGGGCTCAATTGTGGTCGTAAGTCGAGGACTACCTGTGTGAGATGCCAAGCACCTGGATTTTGATCATGTGACCATGGAGATGCCACAAGTCAACCTTTTTAGTGCCATTGTAATTTCAAATGGTCACTAAACGAACTGCTGTGGATCGAGGATTAACTGTAGGGATACAAGAGCCACCCTTGCGATATTTCTGTTCCTTCAGGTACCTGCCCCCTCTTTCAAAGCAGGCAAACCTCCATGTGTGCCTGCGCCACATTTGTCTAATAACTGCCTGATTCACTTAACAGCTGTAGTGATTCGCTGATCAACCGTCACAAGAAAGATCATAAAATGGGGCAAAACCCACTTAACAACTGTCATGCTTAGCAATGGAACTTCTGGGCTCAATTGCGGGATTTCATGCCTAAGGCAGGACTGGAACTCACTGTCTCCTGGTGATTGGCCCAAAATTATCCAGTGGGTTTTCATACCTAAGGCGGGACTAGAACTCCCAGCTTCCTAGTGATTGGCCCAAAGTCCCCCAGCCGTGTTTCATGCCTAAAGTGGGATTAGAACTCCCAGCCTCCTAGTGATTGGCCCAAAGTCATCCAGCTGTGTTTCATGCCTAAAGTGGGATTAGAACTCCCAGCCTCCTAGTGATTGGCCCAAAGTCCCCCAGCCGTGTTTCATGCCTAAAGTGGGATTAGAACTCCCAGCCTCCTAGTGATTGGCCCAAAGTCATCCAGCCGTGTTTCATGCCTAAAGTGGGATTAGAACTCCCAGCCTCCTAGTGATTGGCCCAAAGTCACCCAGTTGGCTTTCATGCCTAAGGCAGGGACTAGAACTTCCAGCCTCCTAGCGATTGGCCGAAAGTCACCTAGCCGGCTTTCCCACTGAAGGTGGGACTAGAACTCCCAGCCCGCTAGTGACTGACCCAAAGTCACCCACTTGGCTTTTACACCTAAGGTGGGACTAGAACTCCCAGCCTCCTACTGATTGGTCCAAAGTCACGCAGCCGGCTTTCACCTCTAAGGCGGGACTAGAACTCCCAGCCTCCTAGTGATTGGCCCAAAGTCCCCCAGCCGTCTTCCACGCCTAAGGAGGGACTAGAACTCATCAACTCCTCATGATTGGCCCAAAACAACCCAGTTGGCTTTTATGTTTAAGGCTGGACTAGAACTCCCAGTGTCCTGGTTTCTAGCCTAATGCCATAACCGCTAAATATTGCTTTGGATTACTTTTTATTTCTCCGCATTTCACTGGAACATCTGTGAGCTTATGAAGTGCCTTTGCTTCTATTTAGGGTTGTAGCTAAGAGGTCCTTGAGTTTTTGACATGAAAAGCTCTTAACCAACAACATTCAGATGCGGTTAGTGGAATTTCACACTTCCCCAGTTCCCGCAGCCTTTATAAAAATATATCTCAGGTCATCTTTTTAAAGAAAAATACATGCTTTTGGTAGGAGACGTTGAATTATTTTCAGTAAATTGTTTGGCTGGATTCATAAATCACGGCCCACTGAGCTAAATTAAGGTTGGGTTATTTGTCAATCAACATGTAGTGTGAATCAGGATGTCACTTTTAAGCCTTATATAAAATATTCACGTCGATGTAATATGTTACAAGGCAGTCCTTGATTTACGACTACAAGTGAGCCCCAAATTTCCCCTGCAGAGCCAGACAGTTCTTATGTCAGTTTTGTCCCATTTTACGACCTTTTTTTGCCACGGGTTGTTAAGTGAATCCTTGTGGTTGTTAAGTTAGTAACCCGGTTGTTAAGTGAATCTGGCTTTCCCCATTGTCTTGGTTTGCCAAAACATCGCAAAAGAAGAAAACCCGACTCCGGGGCATTGCAACCGACATAAGTACATGCCCGTTGCCAAACATCTGAATTTTTTATCACATAACCATGACGAGGCTGCAAGAGTCGTAAGTGTGGGAAATGGTCGTAAGTGTGATGATCTGGGGTGTGATGACCCAAAGAGGCGTGGCACAAAAGCAACTAAGTCACAAAAATAGGTAAAGTCCCTTTTAATTCCTCCAACTTGGCCCCCAGTGTCCAGTTATCATCGGCTGGAGAAAAAAACAACTCTCCCAAGAACAGTTTTTAAAGGGAAGAAATTCCGTCCGACCCCAAAGTACATATTAATTATAAATAAAAACCAACACAAACCACGCTGCAGCAATTAACGAGACAGGGCGGGATAAGGAATTGCAGAACTCAAAAGATAACAAAACACATACAGTTGGGAGGACACCAGAACCCGGATAAGACTTAACAAACAAAGATAATGCAAAGCTTTGCTTCCAGCAAGGTGCTGTGCGCAAACTCCCTCTTTATCCTGTTTCCCCAGCTGCAGCTAATGAAGGGAATCAGGGCCCTTTTCTCCCCAGTTAACTCACGTTGCTCCCTTCTCCGTTCCTCCCTGCAAGTCCTAGGATGAAGAGGGGGTGGGCCTGGGTCTTTCCCTGAATGCCCAACCGGACTGTACCCTTCCCCAGTTTGCTCCACAGCCACTGGAGCCACTTGTACCTTCAGATCTGCAAGATTCTGATCGTGTAATCTCACAGTAAAGATACCGCTGTCACCCTTGAGTGTGCATCTTTGTCTGGACTACCTCACAGGGCTAACAGCAGGGGTGGGCTTCAAAAAATTTTTAGCAATGGGTTCTCTGCCCGGTCACTGGGTGGGCGTGGCCATGGTGGGCGTGGCCTAGTCAGCCACCTGCATCACAGTGGGTGGGTGGGTAGGGGCATTTTTGCCCTCCCCGGGCTCCGGACACTTTTTTCGAGCCTCCGGGAGGGTGAAAATGGCTTCCCCGGACTCTGGAGGCCCTCTGGAAGCCAGAAACAGGCCCATTTCCGGCCTTCCCTAACTTCCAGAAGGCCCGTTTTTCACCCTCACTGAGCCTCTGTGTGCACGCCCTGCACTTACCTGCATCCAAAACGGGCCGCATGGGGACTCCGGGGAGGGGAGGGGTGGGCAGGCCCAGCCAGGAGTGGGATTTGAAGGTTCTCCAAACTGCACAGAATCTTAGCTAGGGACTCTCCCGAACCCCTGCGAACCCCCGACAGCCCACCCCTGGCTAACAGCTGTGGAGACTACAAGCCCCATCCTCTAACTTCGCTGATTTTACGTTGAAAGAACCTGGACTTTCCAACCCATTGAAATCAGCCTGTTTGGAGAACCTCAAAGCTGCACACACACACAAATTATCCCGTTGTTTTGCATCACACCAACTCCGGAGCTGTCATATTTTACAACTTTGCACCTTCATTTGTTAATTAAAGGTTTGTACACACATACGGTATTTAAAGCAACAACGGCCCCCTCCCCAAAGCCCACCAGCATCCCACCCAGCTGGCATCAATTTTCTCCCTTTGCAAAAAATAAGAAATAAAAGGTGTGATTGCGGTGTTTTAAACAAGTGGAAACGGGACACTGACGGAATTCTCAGCTCCTGGGACATCTGTCACCTCTGTTCCAGCGGGTTTGAGGAACTGCTGAGGTGGGGGATGAAATGGGGGATTGGAAGTGCCAGAAGGAGCCGACATAAGCAGTTTGGTCTAATTGGGTTATGCAATCTTCCCTCCTTGTTAAAAAAAGGGCCTCTTATTTTGTGGCTCCAATAAAGGAGAAGATTTGTAGCTCAGGGTTGAAGTTTACTTTATTTTTTATTTATTTTAATTTGACTTGTATGCCGCCCCCTCTCCAAAAAGCTTTGGTGGCTCAGGCTGTTAAATGCCTGCTCTTAAGATCCAGCTGTCTACAATTACTGTAGGCTCGAATCCCACCAGGCTCAAGGTTGACTCAGCCTTCCATCCTCTTAGGGTAGGTAAATTGAGGACCCAAGATTGTTGGGGGCAATTAGCTGACCTTGTAAAATGCCTTAGTAATAAGCAGGCATAATGAAGGCTATTGCTGGCATTGGGTTGTGCTCCAAAATTGTAAGCTGCCCTGAGTCTTTGGGAAGGGCAGCATATAAATGTAATTAAAAAAAAAAAAAAAAGGACTGGCTCACAACTAAAAGCAGCACAGTAAATTAATTAACTAAAATAGGATTAAATTAAACAAGCCAAATTCATCTAAAACCCTTAGTAAGTTAAAATATAACCCCGAGAGGTCAGCACAGCCCGGCCTGTTCAAATAACCAGGTTTTAAATCATGGCGGAAGGTGCAGGAGGTCAGGGGCCAA
>CM019148.1:5761226-5798726 GCA_009733165.1 Naja naja | reverse complement strand
AGACGCGGAGAGGTGGGCCCATTCAGAAGTGTGCAGTGGGCCGTACAAGATTTTAGTTTTAGTTTTGCAGGCAGCATCACTTGCAGTTGCTGGGTGGGTGTGGCCATGGTGGGCGTGGCCTACTTGGCCTCCTGCACCATCCTGGGAGTGAAAACAGGCTGTGGAGGGCCCGTTTTCCACCTCCCCGGACTCCGGAGGCTCTCTGCAGGCTGGAAATAGGCCCGTTTTTGCCCTCCACGGGCTTCTAGGAGGCCCGTTTTCTACCTCCCCAGTCTCCGCGTGCCCCCTGCACTTATCTGGGATTCAAAACAGGCCTCGTGGGGATTCCTGGACAGGGCAGGGAGGGGAGGAGCCAGCTGGTCGTCAGAATTATCGGTTCGCCGAACCAGTCGTATAAAATTAACAACTGGTTCACCCGAACCGGCATGAACCGGCTGTAGCTTACCCCTGATCACCTGGCCCTCTCGCCCCTGCCTATCTTGGTGATGGTTTTGGGAATAATTTTGGCAGACGGAGCGAAGAATTGCAGCTAAGGGAGCGGTCAGATAACAGAATAACAGAATAACTTGAGTCGGGGCTCAGAAGGGACCCTGGAGGTCCACTAGTCCATGCTCTGCATGCAATTTTGCAGAGCACAAGAGTTCAGGAACAGAATGATAGAATAACCGAGTTGGAAGGGACCTTGGAGGTCCTCTAGTCCACCCCCCTGCATGCAACGTGGCAGAGCACACAGGTTCAGGAGCAGAATAACTTGGAGTTGGAAAGAAGCATATACGCACCAAGACAAATTCCTTGTTTGTCCAATCAGACTTGGCCAATAAAGAATTCTATTCTATTCTATCCTATCTGTTCTATTCTGTTCTATTCTATTCCTTAGAGGTCTTCTAGCCCAGCCCCCTCTCATACAGGAAACCCTATATACCATTTCAGACAAAAGGCTGAAATGGCTGTCCAGTCCCTTCTTAAAAATTTCCAGTGATGAAGCACCCACAACTTCTGGAGGCAGGCAGTTCTACTGGTTAATTGTTCTCATTGTCACTCAATTCCTCCTTAGTTCTAGGTTGCTTCTCTCCTTGATTATTTTCCATCTGTTGCTTCTTGTCCTGGCCTTCTGGTGCTTTGGAAAATAGCTTGACCCCCTTCCTCTCTGTGGCAGCCCCTGAAATATTGGCAGATGCTATCCTGTCTCCCCTGGTCCTTCTCTTCCCTAGACTAGCCAGGCCCAGTTCCTGCAACCGTTCTTCATATGTTTTAGCCTCCAGTCCACTAATCATTATGGTTGCTCTTCTCAGCATTCCTTCTAGAGCAGGGGTCTTCAAACTTGACAGCTTTAAGACGTGTGGACTTCAACTCCCAGAATTCCTCCAGTCATGTTAGCTCAGGAATTCTGGGAGTTGAAGCCCACAAGTCTTAAACTTGCCAAGTTTGAAGACCCTTGGAATAGAGAATAGAATAAGAATAGAATAAGAATTTGAATAAGAATTTTAAAATAGAATAGAGAATAGAATAGAAGAATAGAATATGAATTTGAATAGAATTGAATAAGAATTTGAATAAGAATTATAGAATAGAGAATAGAATAAGAATAAGAATAGAATAGAATAAGAATAAGATTTTTAGAACAGAATAGAGATTAGAAGAATAGAATAAGGATTTGAATCAGAATTTTAGAATAGAGAATAGAATAGAATAAGAATTTGAAAAGAAAAGAATAAGAATTTGAATAAGAATAGAATAAGAATTTGAATAAGAATTTAAGAATAGAATACTTGGTAATGTAATAGATTATATAATTTTGCAATAGAAATTTAATAGATTGTTATAAAATATAATACAGACATATATAACCATTGGATGAAAGTGTAACATAAACTTTACATTAAAATTGAGAATATCTCGTATAAATGATGAAATAAATAGTTTAGTCGTGTATAAATAATAATTGATAAATATATAAGAATGTTTTATATTGATAATATGAGAATCTTTTTTATAAATTGTGAGTGATGACTATGAAAGGATAACACAAAGGATCTGTAACCAACTGACACACTGTATGAATATATGGAAGGTGGTTTTTATGTTTTTTATGTTTTGTTTGTATGTCTCTCTTAAAATTAAAAAAATTTAAAAAAAAAGAATAGAATAGAATAGAGAATAGAGCAGGGGTCTTCAAACTTGACAGCTTTAAGACGTGTGGACTTCAACTCCCAGAATCCCTGCTCCAGTCAATGTTAGCTCAGGAATTCTGGGAGTTGAAGCCCACAAGTCTTAAACTTGCCAAGTTTGAAGACCCTTGTTCTAGACTCTAGAGTCTCAACATCGTTTTTATACTGGGGAGAAGGACCAGGGGTGACATGATTGCAGAGTTCCAATATTTAAGGGGCCACCACAAAGCGCCTGAAAGTCAGGACAAGAAGCAGCGGGTGGCTCCGCTGATGGTTTTTCAAGAAGAAATTGGACAGCCTTTGATCCAGAATGGAAGAGGCTCTCCTGTCTGTGCAGGGGGTTGGACTAGAAGACCTCCAAGGTCCCTTCCAACTCTGTTATTCCCTAAAGATCTCATCAGCCTACCAAAAAACAAAACAAAACCCCCAAAACACCTACATGAAACCCACCGATCTCAGGGTGTTCACCTGAAGTATCCTCCTTGTTGGAGGAATAATTCTGAAAAATATTTGCCAAGGGGAATCTTCGGCCCCGACGCGTGAAATAAAAAGACTTAAGCCTCCTGTTGCCAATTGCTGAGCATTTCATTCGGCATACCCTCCTTGGGGCTATCTTTCCGGAGGTTCGGTTGCCATAGCAACCCAGCCCGTCGCCTCCTTTCCCATTCCGCCAGGCAGGTAATTAAACCACGATCCGGTCCTTCCCCATCTCTGCCTGGGTAAGAGAAACGAAGCCTTTCTCCTCTCCTCCATCCCCCCAAAAAATTTTAAATAAATAATGCGACGTTCGGATAAGAAAGATGCAGAAAGCGATTCGGTGACAGAGGGACGAATTGAAAGTCTGTGCTGTACAAAGCAATCACACACACACACAAAACCCTGCATAGATACTCTCTGGGCTCCAGGTGTGTTTCTTGTCTCCCTCAGGGGAGAACATTGGAAGATGGGGGGAAAAAAATGTCAATTCAATTCAGAATAGAGCTGGAAGGGATCTTGGGAGGTCTTCTAGTCTAACCCCACCCCCTGCTCAAGCAAGAGAGCTTATGTCGTTTCTGACAAATGGCTGTCCAGTCTCTTCTTGAAAACCTCCAGGGAGGGAACACCCACCACGTCTAGTGGTATGCTGTTCCACTGGTTAATTGTTCTCACTTCTCAGGAAACTTCTTATTTCTTGGTTCTCCTTGATTAGTTCCCATCCGTTGCTTCTTGTCCTTCCTTCAGCTGCTTTGGAGAATGGATTGACCGCCCCTCTTCTTTGTGGTAGTCTCTCAAATATTGGAAGATTGCTATCATGTCCCCCCCAGTTCTTCTTTTCTCTAGACTGGCCATACCCAATTCTATTTCTTTGTATAAAGGTAAAGGTTCCCCTTGCACATGCGTGCCAGTTTCTGACTCTAGGGGGCAGTGCTCATCTCCGTTACAAAGCCGAAGAGCCAGCGCTGTCTGAAGACGTCTCCGTGGTCGTGTGGCCGGCATGACTAAATGCCTTCGAAGGCACATGGAACGCTGTGACCTTCCCACCAAAGTGCTCCCTATTTTTCTACTTGCATTTTTTACGTGCTTTTGAACTGCTAGGTTGGCAGAAGCCGGGACCAGTAACAGGAGCTCACTCCGTTACGCGGCGCTGGGGATTTGAACGGCTGAACTGCCGACTTTTCTGATTGACAAGCTCAGCGTCTTAGCCCCTGAGTCACCGCGTCCCTGTTTCTTTGTATATTTGGCCTCATCTTTATTGCGCTCTCTGTCATTTTGGGTCAATATTTGTCGGCCTAAAAAAGACAGGATTGCGATTCACGGCTTCACGCAGCCAGGTTGCGAAAAGACCAAAACAATCATCTAAGGCAGGGGTGCCCAACCTGGGATACTTTAAGACCTGTGGACTTCAACTCCCAGAATTCCCCAGCCTGCCATGCCTGGGTCAGGGAATGTCAGCCGTTGGAAGTTTAGAACTGAGTTGAAAGTTCCATTGGATGCAGTGGTGGCATTCTACTGGTTCAGCCCAGTTCGGCCGAACTGATCGTAAAAAAATTGGCGATGATCAGCTGTGCCGTGCAATTCAGATTAGCTATAAAGCAGGGAATCATCGGATTTCTTGCTTTTTAGCTACTCTAAATCACGCGGCACAGCTGATGCCCCTCCTTGCTTCAAAATACTTCCTTTTTCAGTGCCCAGGAGGCTTCCCTGAGGCCCACTAGGCCAAAATGGGGTGCGGGGGGGGGTGCTGCGAAAGAAAAAAAGAAAGAGAAAGAAAGAAGGAGGGAGGGATGGGAGAAAGAAAGAGAAAGAAAAAAAGAAAAAAGAAAAAAAGAAAGAAAGGGAGGGAAAAAGGCGCAGCTTCAGAGGATGCTTTGAAACAGCACAGCAATCCAGGGCTGGAAGGTACCTGGAGGTCATCTAGTCCAACCCCCCTGCTTCAGAAAGTGAGTTTTTTTACCCCCCCCCAGTCACCTGACCACATAGCCATGCCCACCCAGTCACAGGACCACATAGCCATGCGCACCAAGCTATGCCCATAGAATTTGTAGTAAAATTTTTTGAATCCCATCACTGATTGGATGGGTCAATCAGGGTTCGTCATAAACTCAAACAATCACTTGTTCTGACCCAGCTCCACAAACACAACAAACCCTCTGAAGTTAACTCAAAAGATTCCTTTATTACAAGCCCCAGCAGCCCCAGCAAAAAGTCTCTCTCTCACTGCAGGCTAACAAGTCCATCCGGGAGATGAATAGTTGTTTGCCATACTTCTTCATCTCCGCCCCCTGCTTTTTATCCCCAGAGCTAGGGTGGGGGCTTCACATCCCAAGGACCAGCCCATAGATTTCCACTGCTCTCCTCTGCCTTTTGCACATCCACACGTCAGGCACTGGATCTGGCTATTCCTCTTCTTCCTCATCAGCCACCTCCAGACCTGGGGGCTGTTGACTTTCCATCTGAGGGCTGCCAGCTCCACTTTCTCTTCCCCCTGGTAGCTCTCAGATTCTTAACAGACAATCAGAGTTGGAAGGGACCTTGTAGGTCATCTAGTCCAACCCCCTGCCCAAGTGGGAGACCCTACACCATTTCTGACAAATGGCAGTCCAATCTCTTCTTGAAGGTCTCAAGTGATGGCGCTCCCACAACTTCCGAAGGCAACTTCTGTTCCACTGGTTGATTGTTCTCACTGTCAGAAAGTTTCTCCTTATTTCCAGGTTAAATCTCTCCTTGTTCAGTTTCCATCCATTATTCCTTGTCTGGCTTTCTGGTGCTTTGCAAAATAGCTTGACCTCTTCCTCTCTGTGGCAGCCCCTCAAATATTGGAAGACTGCTATCCTGTCTCCCCTGGTCCTTCTCTTTACTAGACTAGCCAAGCCCAGTTCCTGTAACCGTTCTTTGTATGTTTTAGTCTCCAGTCCCCTCATCATCCTGGTTGCTCTTCTCTGCACTCTTTCTAGAGTCTCAACATCTTTTTTACAGTGTGGTGACCAAAACTGGATGCAGTACTCTAGGTGTGGCCTTACTAAGGCTTTATAGAGTGGTAGTAGTACCTCATTTGATCTTGATTGTATCCTTCTGTTAATGCAATTTAGGATTGCATTAGCTTTTTTGGCTGCAGCTGCACATGGCTGGCTCCTATTTAGCTGGTTCTCCACTAAGACTCCAAGATCCCTCTCGCAGTTACTGCTATTGAGCCTGGTTTCACCCAGTCTATGTGTGTACTTTTGGTTTTTCTTGCCTAAGTGTAGGACTTTACTTTTCTCTACAGTGAATTTCATTTTGTTAGATACGGCCCAGTGTTCTAGTCTGTCAAGATCCATCTGAATCTTGAGCCTATCTTCTTGGGTGTTAGCTATTCCTGCCAGCTTAGTATCATCTGCCAATTTGGTAAGTTCCCCTTCTATTTCCTCTCAGGTTGCCTTCATGCTGACCCTGACTCCCACGCCTCCTCCTCCACCTCTGATTTGGCTGCTGGAGGGGCCGGCAGCCGACAGCCCACAACATCACTAAGCATCCCTTCCTATGTCGAGGACTGCCTGTGGATATTGCAACTCTCTTACAGGTAGTCCTCAACTTACAACTCTTCGGTAAGTGACCATTTGAAGTTAGAACGCCAGAGAGAAAAAGAATTAGACCGTTTTTCACACTTACGACCGTTGCAACATCCCTGTGATCACGTGATCAAAATTAAAACACTCGGTATTGCAACTCACTTCTCGGTAGTCCAGACTTACAACTATTCATTCAGTGACCATTTGAAGTTACAAGGGCACTGAAAAAAGGGACTTGAGACCATTTTTCACACTTACCACCCTTGCACCATGATCAAAATTCAGGTGCTTGGCCATTGACTCGTATTTATGACGGCTGCATCTTTTACGAATTTCCGACAAGCAAAGTCAATGCAGAAGCCAGATTCACTGAACAACCGGGTTACCAATTTAACCACTGCAGTGATTCACTGAACAACTCTAAGCAGGAAAGGTTGTAAAATGGGACAAAAGCCCTTTAACAACTGTCTCGCTTAGCAACAGAAATGTTGGGCTCCACTGTGGTCGTAAGTGGAGGACTACCTGTACTGGATGGCACGAAAGCTTAAGGCAAGCTCTGAATGAAAACTCACTTAAAGACAAATGCCGCAGTGGCGAAAATAAATTTCCTTCCTTAGAGAAAGAATTCAGAAAAGTGGATTATATTTCTTTCATTTTCAAGGCCATCCTTCCAGGGCGAAGGAGTCCTTGAGTTTGAGCCATAAAGTGTTTTTATTTAGTTCTGTTCCGTGTAAACCAGCCACTTTGATTGACAAGCCATAATTTAGGGTTTAGGGTTAATGCAAAGCCAGACTCGCGGCTTAGTCATCCAACGCTGTTTTCGAAGGCCATGTTAAGAAAAAAAAATGATGGGCATAAAGTTAAAATACTGAAAAGCAGGGACTGTTCTATCAAAGTTGGGCAGCGATTATATTTTATCTTAATTGCCACAGACCTTACATAACATCTTGGCAACGTTTAAAGGGTAAATAGGCATGTTTAAAATTCGTTTCAATTTACTTTTCAGTGGTGGTGGGTTTTTTTGGTCTCCGTGCATTAGAGATTTTCCTCAGTGACTGGGAAATGTTTTGTTAATAGCTCTTGAAGAAAAGTCTTTTTTTAAAAAAAAGAAAGAAAAGGAGAATGTGTGAAGGAAATGGCTTATTGCAAGGAGTAAATTCAGACTTCATTCCTTATTCCCAAAATCCTTATTCCGCCCACTCAGTTTAGTGTTTTCACGTACACCATGTTTCTAATGATGATCCCATCCTAACTTCAGATAGCGTTAGGATCAAGCTGCAAAGGGGGTCCAAAAAAAACCCCTTTGCAATTTGGCCGGCGTGCAGGGGTGGGCTTCAAACATTTCAGGAACTGTTCCATATGTTCATTATATTTATTTCTTATACATAGAGGAGGAGAGCTTTACCAAAAAGTAGCAATTCTATTATCCATCTTCCATGTCCCCTTTTCACAACAATTTATAGAAGGAGTGTTATAAATCAGAATGTAAGAGGAATATACAAATGTGACAGCCAAAGGTATTAAAATATAATAATTATGAAGTTAATATATGTGAATTAAATAATGAGATAAGCATTTGGAACAATATAATAAAATAGAAAATATATAAAAACATTGTTAAGACAAGAAATTGAATACAGACATTGAATGTGTAGTTATGGTCATATTTGTATGTATATGTCAAACCTGTAATCATGCTGTTTACTGAAAAGAGATGTTAAAATGTGGAAAATTGAATAAAACTTGTTCTAAAAACAAAAAACATTTCAGGAACTGCTTCTCTGCCCGGTTGCTGGGTGGGCGTGGCCATGGTGGGCGTGGCCTAGTCGGACTCCTGCACTACGGAAGAGGGGAGGGTGTTTTCACCCTCCCTGGGCTCCGGAGACTTTCCTCAAACCTCCGAGAGGGGGGAAATGGCCTCCCGGGCTCTGGAGGCCCTCAAGCCTCCGAGACAGGGGAAATGGCCTAACCCAGGTTCCGGAAGCCCTCAAGCCTCCAGGAGTGGCAAAACGGCCTCCCCTGTGTTCCGGAAGCCCTCAAGCCTCCGGAACTTCTGGGAGGCCCATTTTTTGCCCTCCCCAGGCTCCTGAGGCTTTTTTCGAGCCTCCAGGAGGGCAAAAACAGCCTTCCTCAGGCTCCAGAGGCCCTCCAGAGGCCAGAAACGGGACCATTTCCGGCCTTCTGGAGCCTCCAGGAGGCCCCTTTTTCATCCTCCCCAAGCCTCCACGCAGGCCCTGTACTTCCCTGGCATCCAAACGGGCCGTGTGGGGACTCCTGGGAGGGGTGGGGCGAGGTGGAGGGGGCCAGCCAGGGGTGGAATTTATAGTTCTCCATAATTAAAAATGATAAAATTAAATACCGGTTCACCCGAATCGTAGCAACCCACCCCTGACAGTGTGGCATTGCAGTCAAAGCCCCATCTCGTTTGCATCTGGCAAGGAATGTGAGCCAGCAGTGTGTGGCAGCTGCCAAAAAAGCCACCTCCATCCTAGGTTGCATTCACTGAGGGATAGAATCAAGATCAGGGGAAGTATTAATCATTCTCTTCTTTTAACGACCCCATAATAATCCCTTGCGGGGGTGGAGTGTGGGCAACTGAATGGAGCTGAGTGTTTACTGGCCGAATGCCCTTCCTGTCACCAATGAGGAGTTTTGTTCAGCAGATATGTTCTCATTGTGCCCAGAGAGAGAAATATCTGCCTCTGCCCAGGATCGAACTCACAGCCTCCTGATTGTTAGGTGAGAGTCCCACCTCTAGGCCACAGCACCACTCACATGAATGGCACTTTATAAGGCCTTGGTAAGGCCACACTTGGAATTCTGCATCCAGTTTTGGTCGCCATGATATAAAAGGGATGTTGAGTCTCTAAGAATGCGTGCAGAGAAGAGCAACCAAGAGGATTAGGGGAATAGAGGCTAAAACCTATAAAGAACAGTTGCTAGAATTGGGTTTGACTAGTTTAATGAAAAGAAGGACTAGGGGTGACATCATAGCAGTCTTCCAATATGTGAGGGGCTGCCCCAAAGAAGAGGGAGTCAAGCTATTCTCCAAATCACCTGAAGGCAGGACAAGAAGCAATGGATGGAAACTAATCAAGAAGAGAAGCAACCTAGAACTAAGGAGAATTTTCCTAACACTGACAGCAATTAATCAGTGGAACTACTTGCCACCAGAAGTTGTGGGTGCTCCATCACTGGAGGCTTTTACAAAGAGATTAGACAACCACTTGCCTGCAATGGTATAGGGCCGTGATGGCAAACCTATGTCATGAGCCATTTGTGCCAGTACCCGAGCCGCAGGCAAACTTACCTCACTGCACATGCGCACGCCTCACAGTTGTTTTTCGGCCGGTTTGAGGCCATTTTCGGTCTCCCAGAGGCTTGAAAAAAGCCTCTGCAGGCCAAATATGCCCATTTCGTCACTTCCTGTAATACTGGAAGTGACAAAACGGGCCTATTATTTGGCCTGCAAAGCCTGCAGAGGCTTTTTTCAAGCCTCTGGGAGCCGAAAAAGGCCTCAAACTGGCTGAAAATCAGCTGTGAGGTGCAGTGCAGGTAAGGGGGCAGGGGGGATTGTGCACACATGTGCAGGGGGCATGCATGCATTGCCTTCTGGGTGCTGGCACACGAGCGCATGCGTGCCAGCGCGTGCACAATTTTTGGCACAGGTGCTCAAAAAGGTTAGCCACCACTGGTATAGAGCCTCCTGCTTGAAGAAGGGGTTGGACTAGAAGACTTCCAAGGTCCCTTGGAATAGAATCTGGGATTCTATTTCTATTTCTAACAACTTTTATATGATTTTTTTTAATGGAACTAGTTCATGCTGACATTAGGAAGGAATGCCATCTCATAGAATCCCATGGGCTTCGTTTCAAATTCTACCAAGGAGTCCTGTGAAACACGCAAGGTTTGCCCAGTTTCACATCAACTCCATTGAATTCATCCACAATCTATGGGGGGCACGTATTTCTAAGTCATTTTCCTGCCCTAGAAAACCTTGGCGCTCTAACTTGACCTCTGAATCTTTATGAAGTCAGCATCACAGTTCATTAACACCCAAAAAGGTGATAAACAAATTCCAGGTTTCCTGTGAAGGCGAGAGGTTGTCACAATATTTTATATTGGCTGCTTTAGATTCACAGGAACCCACAAAGAAAGTTTAGGAAGTCAGACATTGAAAAGTTGGCAGGGAGGAGAGCTAGGGAGTTCAGATACTCCCCAACTTACTGCCTCCAATCAAGTCTTAGGTGGGCATGGCTTGCTGATTAGGCATGACTTTGGTGGTCACGTGACTGGCTGGGCATGGCTTGTATGTAGATATTGTAAATATTTATGTAAATATTGAAATTTTTATAAAAAAAAGAGCAACTTTTACCCAAAATCAGGCAAAGCAGGCAGGCAGATTGAGTTCTCACAGAATCACAGATTCACTCAGTGATCTACCTTTCTGCAATCTGCTACCTGAGTCTACACTGAAAAACAGAAGCTTCAGTCCTAAGGAAGGTTCAGGTCTGCTTTTAGGTTAGCTAGAAAGCAAGAAATCCAATGATTTCCTGCTTTCTAGCTAATCTAAATCTCCAGCACAGCTGATAGTTGGAACAGCTGATGGTCAGGGGAAAAAAGAGGAAAAATAACAACTTAGCAGGTAAGTTGGATGGCACGTATAATAATAATAATAATAATAATAATAATAATAATAATAACAACAACAACAACAACAATAATAATTTATTCAACTTGTATGCCACCCTTCTCCCTAAGGACTCAGGGCAGCGAACATTAAAAATGTCATAAATTTACAATAAAAAACAAATTAAACAGATACAAGTCTAGGCCATTAATTAAAAGATAAAACAGTTAAAAACCCCATCCCCCGGGTCACTCCAGACTGGCCTGTTGAAACAGCCAGGTCTTCAGGTCCCAGCGGAAGGAACGGAGATCAGGGGCCAAACGGAGATCCATGGGAGCTGATTCCAGAGGGCGGGCGCCCCCACAGAAAAGGCCCTAGCCCTGGGGACCGCCAGCCGGCAATGCCTAACCGATGGTATCCCAAGGAGGCCCCTCCTATGGGAGCGCGCAGGGCGATCGGAGTGTGATGCTGGCAGGAGGCGCTCCCGCAAGTACCCTGGACCCAAGCCATTTAGGGCTTTATAAGTTGTTACTAGCACCTTGAAACTAACCCGGAAGGCAACCAGCAACCAATGCAAGTCACACAGGAGGGGTGTAACATGGGAGTATCGGGACACCCCCATCACAGCCCGTGCGGCTGCATTCTGCACCAGTTGCAACCTCCGGGTGGTCCGCAAGGGCAGCCCCATGTAGAGAGCATTGCAGTAGTATACCAGGTAAGGAGTGAGTGGGCAGGGAGGGGAGGGGTCAGCCAGTGGCGCAATTTGCCGGTTCCCCAAACTATGCAGAATTGTAACAACCGGTTCTATAGAACCAGTCCCACCAGGTAGAATCCCACCCCTGGTTCAAAGCCTGTATCCCGTTTCAATATTATGCACTCCATGTCTCCTTTGCATTCAAGCTACATTGGAAGAGCTGCAATTTGCTTCTAAAAAACCAATTTTCATGGCTAAAACGAATTGGGAGCTTTTCAAAAAAGGAAACAACACACACACACAGACACAATTAAGCACCAACAGCCGCCGCAGGAGCCCAGGGAAATAACAGCAGTCAAGTCTGTTGCCGTCTTAACCGCTGATTGCAAAATTTAATAAGATGAACAGTCCTTCCCAAAAAGGAAAAGCAAATTTTCAGGAGTCATGGGTAGCCCCGCGATGCCCTGATGATTTATAACCCACAGTCTGAGCAATCTTGGTGGAGGCGACTGCAAAAACTTCTAGTCTTTTTTTTTTTTAATTACATTTATATGCCGCCCTTCTCTGAAGACTCAGGGCTGACTTACAATTTTTGGGATACAACCCAGTGTGCTCAGCAATAGCCTTCATTCCATTGTATATGCCTGCTTATTACTAAGCGGCATTTTTACAAAGTCAGCTTATTGCCCCCAACAATCTTGGGTCCTCAATTTACCTACCCCGAGAGGATGGGAGGCTGAGTCAACCTTGAGCCTGGTGGGATTCGAGCCTACAGCAATTGTAGGCAGCTGGATCTTAAGAGCAGGCATTTAACAGCCTGAGCCACCAAGTGTCTTCAGTGTTTATTATGCTGACCACCTGCATTTCTAAAGGCATGGAGAACTCAACGGGAACGGCACAACCGCCTTTCTCAAAACCAGTGCTGGCTGAGGATGATGGGAGTTGCAGTCCGCAGGTGGAGGGCAAGCGATAGATTACACAATTTTGTGGAAAGTGGAAAACAGTGTAAGAAGCCCGCACGGCGTTCTGGGAAAATACCGGTACCTGTTTTTAACCAGGTTTGCATTCTTCCTTTCCTTCAGGGAAGCCAGGTAGAGGTAGTCCTCAACTTACGACCAGAACTGAGCCAAACATTTATGTTGCTAAGCAGGACATTGGTGAAGTGAGTTAAGTCGGTCTGTCAAGCCTGAATTTAATTTGGTGGTGGGATCATGCGAATTCAGTTTGACACCCATTTTACAACCTTTCTTCCCACAGTTGTTAAGTGAATCACTGGGTTGTTAAGTGAGCCACACGGTTGTTAAGTGAATCGGGCTTCCCCACTGGCTTTGCTTGTCAGAAGGTCGCAAAAGGGGATCCCGTGATGATTTGTTTAGTGACCATTCAAAGTTACAACGGCACTGAAAAACTTGACTTAGGATCATTTTTCACACTTACGACCGTGGCCACATTCCCCCACAATCACATGATCCAAATCCAGTTGTTTGGCCACCAACTGTTCTGACCCAAGCCTCGTTCAAAGCAAACAAACACCAAACAGAGAGAAAAGCAAAACCTTTTTAATGCTTCTCTGTGAATTCCGTTCATTCACAGTAAAATGCTATTAAAAACTAATTGTCCCAGATAAGAAGAAGCCTTGCCAAGGTTGTGCAAGGCTGCCAAGAACACTAAATTAAATTGCAAGGAAATAATCAAAACCAAAAGTCTTCAAACACAAACCAAGATAGTCCGAACTTCCACAAGACTTGAAGTGCAAGAACTTCTTTGCTTCCTGCTAAGAATCCCATCTCTGAGGGCTGGCTTTTATTCCTTAAGGGAGGGGCCATCACCTTGCAGCCTTACTCCCGAGTCGTCCATGCTGCTGCAGCTGCTCTTTTCTTCGAGCAGCCCTGCGCGCACGCATGCTGGGCACAGGCTCTTCAGGGACCTCTTCCTCACTGCTGCCAGCCTCCACAATCTCCGAAGGCAGCAATCCACTCCCTGATGGTCCTGGTCCCATCCTTGCATCACATGCAGGCCCCTCATCTGAGTCCTCACTCTCCGAGACCTCAGCCGCCTGCACCTGCTGCCGGCAAACCACAACACCAACTCATATTTATGGCCGTTTATGCTGTGTTTGGATTTGGATGCTTGGCAACAGTCTCATAGTTACGACAATGGTTGCTGTGTGCTGGGATCATGTGATTTCCCCTTTTGCGACCTTTTGACAAACAAAGTCGACAGGGAAAGCCAGATCCACTTAACAACCGTGTGACTAACTTTACAACGGCGGTGTCAGGATTCCAGCAGTCACCCCAACTCATGAGTCTCGAGCCAAACTTCCAAAACTTCAAAAGGATTTATTGGGAGTTAACATGTCTGGCACTGCTTGGGTGTAGCCAACTCTGAGACACATAATTCATTGTCACCCTTGACCCTGGTTTTCCCCCCACCCCCTGGGTGTATCGTAATTCATATTCTCCAATGGGACACATCCATAGCCAAGAGTCATCAATCATGCTCTCCAGTTAGAATTTTGCCCAGGAGAAACTTCAGTCACCTAGTTACTATCTTTGAAAAACTGTGTATGGAATGCACTTTTGCTTTCCAAGCTGCCGCACTGCTCTTTCAAATCCCTTTCCCCACCTCCCTTTCTGTTCAAGTGAGGTACTAATACCACTCTATAAAGCCTTAGTAAGACCACACCTAGAGTACTGCATCCAGTTTTGGTTACCACACTATAAAAAAGATGTTAAGACTTTAGAAAAAGTGCAGAGAAGAGCAACCAGGATGATGAAGGGACTGGAGACTAAAACATATGACGAACGGTTACAGGAAGTGGGCATGGCTGGTCTAGTGAAGAGAAGGACCAGGGGAGACAGGATAGCATCTGCCAATATTTGAGGGGCTGCCACAGAGAGGAAGGAGTCAAGCTATTTTCCAAGGCACTTGAAGGCCAAACAAGGAATAATGGATGGAAACTGATCAAGGAGAGATTCAACCTGGAAATAAGGAGAAACTTTCTGACAGTGAGGACAATCAACCAATGGAACAGAAGTTGCCCACAGAAGTTGTGGGAACTTCATCACTGGAGGCTTTCAAGAAGAGACTGGACTGCCCTCTGTCAGAAATGGTGTAGGGTCTCCTGCGTGGGCGGGGGGGGTTGGTCTAGATGACCTAAAAGGTGCCTTCCAACTCTGATTATCTGTCATTATCTGTAATCTGTTGGCAACTCTAAAAAGACCATAGAAATATTTTATGAGTTGATAGGTGGTGATTCACTTAACAACGGTGGCAGGAAAAGTCGTAAAATGGGGCAAAATGCGCTTAAGAATTGTCTTGTTTAGCCACGTCAATATTGAGGCTCAATTGTGGTCGTAAGTTAAGGACTACCTATATAACTAGCCTGCTTGCTAGGTGGATATGTCTGACCTCAATATTTCAAATTTTTCAAGTTTTTTTCTCAACTTTCAAATATTTTTCCCCCTGTCTTTCTAAAATGCAACCCAAGCTCAGAGTTGTGATTCTCTCTCCTACGCTCCTCCAACCTGCCCCCGCCTCCCTTTGCAAGCCTCTGTAATCTTCTGCCTTGCACTCCGCGGCCCATGTGCACTTCTGCAGGAGATAAAAGTGCCCTGAGAAGATATCGCAAACCTTCACGCTCCTTTCCTGTATATCAAGCAGCCGTCAGGGGGGAATTTATGGTCAAGAGCCAGAAAGCATGCAAAAATTTTTAAAAAGGATGACCTGGAAAACGTGCAGAAAAAGGATGACCAACTATTATCCTGAACCTGCTGCTGAGAAAGCATGTTGGGAGTCCAAGGGTGACAAAACTCAGAATAAATTTTGGGTCTAAAGGCCACACACAAAGTTTTGATTTCATGAGCTCGGAGAGAGACAGAGAGAGATCTAAAAGCTAAGCTTCTTTGCAAAAATGGAAAGTCTGCCAAACCTGCAAAGATACAGGTAGTCCTGGATTTATGGCCACAGCTGGGCCCCAGATTTCCGTTGCTAATTGAAACGTTGGTTAAGTGAAGTGTTTGGGTTTTTTTTTCCCTGGTGAGACCGGTCTATCAGGGCAATTATGGGATGGAGCATACTGCTTCCGCTTTCGCCTTAGAATAGAATAGAATGGAATGGAATGGAATAGAATAGAATGGAATAGAATAAAGAATAGAATAGAATAAAGAATAGAATAGAATAGGATAGGATAAAGAATAGAATGGAATAGAATGGAATAGAATAAAGAATGGAATGGAATAGAATAGAATGGAATGGAATAGAATAAAGAATAGAATAGAATAAAGAATAGAATAGAATAAAGAATAGAATGGAATAGAATGGAATAGAATAAAGAATAGAATAGAGTGGAATGGAATGGAATGGAATAAAGAATAGAATAGAGTAGAGTAGAGTAGAGTAGAGTAGAGTAGAATAAAGAATAGAATAGAATAAAGAATAGAATGGAATGGAATGGAATAAAGAATAGAATAAAGAATAGAGTAGAATAGAATAGAATAGAATAGAATAGAATAGAATAGAATAGAATAACAGAGTTGGAAGGGACCTTGGAGGTCTTCTAGTCCAACCCCCCGCCTAGGCAGGAAACCCTACACCACTTCAGACAAATGGTTATCCAACATCTTTTTAAAAACTTTCAGTGTTGGAGCATTCACACCTTTTGGAAGCAAGTTGGTCCACTGATTAATTGTTCTGATAATTGTTTCAGCCTCAATCCAGGAGCCTTCGCAGACAGTAATTTTAGCAGCAAACTATTTTTGTGTTGAATTTATATTTAACCGACAAAGGTACACAGGGAGACTAGTATAGAGCTATTTCAAGGGATTTAGCTCTGGTCAGCTAGCCATACCCTTTCTGGGGTTCGTTGGTTAAGTGAGTTTTGCCCTGTTTCATGACCGTTTTTGCCACAGATAAGTGAATTGCTGTCGTTGTTAAATTAGTCAGACTGAGGAGTCCTTGGTGCTCCCTTGAGTTTGCTGGTTTTCTTGCACACGTTTTATTACCCTAACTAGGTAACAGCATCAAGCACTGATGATAGTTAAGGTAATGAAAGGTTTGCAAGAAAACCACCAAGCTCAGAGCGCACCAAGGATCCCTTATCATCTGTTTGTCCATCCATCTATATCTATCTATCTATCTATCTATCTATCTATCTATCTATCTATCTATCTATCTATCTATCTACCCCTATATCTATCTATCTATCTATCTATCTATCTATCTATCTATCTATCTATCTATCTATCTATCTATCTATCTATCTATTGGTTGGACTAGATGACCTATTACATCCCTTCCAACTCTGATTGTCTGTTATCTGTTGTCAGCTCTCTTTACCTACCTTTATCCCTGTCTATCTATCTGTCTGTCTATCTGTCTACTTATCTATCTACCTATTCATCCATCCTTCCATCCATCTATCATCTGAAAATGTAATTTATGAACCATTTTCACACTTACAACCTTTGTAGCATCTCCATCAGAGGTGGGTATTCAGCAGGTTCTGACCAGTTCTAGAGAACCGGTAGCGGAAATTTTGAGTAGTTCAGAGAACCAGCAAATACCACCTTCTGGCTGGAGATTTTACAGTATCCTTCCCCTGCCATGCCCACTAAGCCACGCCACAGATTTTTGAATCCCACCACTGATCCCCATGCTCATATGATCAAAACCCGAAGTTGCATTAACAGAGGGATTCAATCAGGTTCATATGAGGTACTAATGCCACTCTATACAGCCTTAGTGAGACCACACCTAGAGTACCGCATCCAGTTTTGGTCACCACACTATAAAAAAGATGTTGAGGCTCTAGAAAAAGTGCAGAGAAGAGCAACCAGGATGATGAGGGGACTGGAGATTAAAACATACGAAGGATGGTTGCAGGAACTGGGCCATGGCTAGTCTAGGGAAGAGAAGGACCAGGGGAGACAGGATAGCATCTTCCAATATTTGAGGGGCTGCCACAGAGAGGAGGAAGGGGTCAAGCTATTTTCCAAGGCTATTTCTGAAGGCCAGATAAGGAACAATGGATGGAAACTAACCAAGGAGAGAGATTCAACCTAGAAATAAGGCGGAATTTTCTGACAGGGAGAGCAATCAACCAAAAGGGACATAAGTTGCCTTCCAAAGTTGTGGGAGCTTCATCACTGGAGGCTTTCAAGAAGAGACTGGACTGCCCTTGGTCAGAAATGGTGTGGGGTCTGCTGCTTGGGCCGGGGGTTGGACTAGATGACCTACAAGTTCCCTTCCAACTCTGTTAATCTGTTTAATCTGTTTTCCTCTGGCGAAAGTTGTTTTTTTTCCTCATTTTGCAAGGAAGAAAATTAGCAGCCTCAAAACCCCCAGCTGCCACAGCACACGTGCTCGTCTCACATTAAGTGCATCTGGGTCACATTTAAACACCTCCTGGTATCAATTTGCACATTTGCACTAAACCAAATATCGAATCATTCACACATGCGCAACTCATCACAACCTCTCGGGAGTTCTTAGTCACTTCAAGTGGTACCCTGTATAATATACAAGTAGTCCTCCACTTACGCCCACCATTGAGCTTCGAATTTCCGTTGCTAAGGAAGAAGGTTGTTAAGGGAGTTTTGCCCCCATTTTATGACCTTTCATGCATTTGTTAAGTTAGTGATATGGTTGTTAAGTGAATCTGGCTTCCCCGTTGGCTTAGCTCATCAGAAGGTTGCAAAAGGGGATCGCGTGACCCTGAAACCGTCGTAAATATGAGTATGAATGGATCAGGTGACCGTGGGGATGCTGCAATGGTCGTAAGTGTGAAAAATGGTCATAATTCACTTTTTTCCATGCCATTGTAACTGTTGTGGCCTGCTGGCAGCTGATGGGGCTGGCAGAGAGTCGGATAGTAGCAAGGAGGTTGGGGAGGAACCTGGGCCAGTCCTGGAGGCTGAAGAAGGCTTGGACGAGGGCTCTGCTTCTGAGGCAGGAATGGGGCCAGGGCAGGCTGGCAGACATCAGCTGCCTTCAGATTCAGACTGCAGTGAGGTGGGGGAACTTCTGGAACTGGCTCCCAGCCTGCGTGTCAACAAAAAGATACTCCTTTGGTCTTTTTAGCTGCCAGAAAAAAGGAGTGGGGTTAAGTGCCTAGATCCGTGATGGTGAACCTATGGCACGTGTGCCACAGGTGGCACGCAGAGCCATTCGTGCCACCACGTGAACTGCAGGTAAACTTACCTCACTGCACATGCGCACACCTCACAGCTGATTTTTGGCCTGTTTGAGGCCTTTTCAGCCTCCCAGAGGCTTCAGGAAGGCTTCTGCAGGCTTTTCAGAATGAAAACTAGCCCCATTTCATCACTTCCTGCTTTTCCGGAAATACCAGAAGTGATGAAACGGGCCTAGTTTTCAGCCTGAAAAACCTGCAGAAGCCTTCCTGAAGCCTCTGGGAGGCCGAAAAAGGCCTCAAACTGGCTGAAAATCAGCTGTGAGATGCAGTGCAGGTAAGGGGGCAGTAGGGGGGTTGTGGGGGTGTGGGTGGGGATTGCATGTGCATGCGTAAGGGGCGTGTGGGCACGCGCATTGCCTTCTGGGTGCTGGCATGCAAGTGTGAGCGTGCAAGTGCACGCACAATTTTTGGCACATGAGCCCATAAAGGCTAGCCACCACTGGCCTAGATAATCGCCTGGCAGCCCAAAGTTGTCGAAGGGCAAGAATATGACTGGAGAGTATGATTTATGACTCTTGGCTATGAATGTGTCCCATTGGAGAATATACATTCAGGGGTGGGGGAAGACCAGGGTCAAGGGGGAAATGAATGGTGTATTTTAGTATCGGCTTCATCCAGCTAACACCAACATGGCCACTTCTAATAAATCAATTTTATTTTCTCTGAGAAATGCAGCTAGAGACGTAAGATTTGAATGGGGTGGATTTGTTGGAGTCCTGACACTGCACATGCGCAGGGTGTCAACTCCAGAGGTGGTATTCAGCAGGTTCTGACCAGTTCTGGAGAACCGGTAGCGGAAATTTTGAGTAGTTTGGAGAACCGGCAAATACTACCTCTGACTGGAGATTTTACAGTATCCTTCCCCTGCCACACCCACCAAGCCATGCCCACAGAACCGGTAGTAAAAATATTTGAATCCCACCACTGGTCAACTCATAAAACATTCCTATGCCTGTTTTAGTAGTTGCTGGAAGAGCAGTGAGGCAGTTTGAAAGTGAAAGTACATTCCAACTCTTATCTTTAAAAGATTGTAACTAAAATACCAGAGATTTTGCCCTCAAATATATTTAATTGGAGAATGTGATTGATGACACCCAGCCTGTGAATGTGCTCAATTGGAGAATCTGATTTATGACACACCCAGGGAGGGAGGAGGGAAACAGGGTCACAGTAAGTTGGCTTCATACAGGGCAGTGCCAGTATGTCACCTCTAATAAATCCTTTGAAGTTTTTTGAAGTTTGGCTTGAGAATCATGATTTAATTAGGGCGATCGCTGGAATCCTGACACAGGGCTACCAGAAGACAAGAACAATTGAGAAAGCAGGGTCGACTCAGGAGTAAGGCCACACCTCGGAGATGATCGGTCCCTCCCATAGGACATAAAAGAGGAGCAAACGGGACATGAGCTTTTGCAGGAAGCAATGAGTTCATCTGGTCGATTCAAGCTTTGAAAAGTTCTATTTGACTTGGTGTCCAGTTTGGCCTTGCCCTGCATTTGGGCCATTAGTTCTCTGGCCACATCTCAAATGGGATAAGGTGGGTGTTTTTTGTAAACATTCCCCTGAAAGACTGTTTGTAAGCCTTGCAGGCTGTGAATGAATGTCATTCACAGCTGTGCAAATAAAAGAGGTTTTGCCGGGACTAAGACTGTGGTTTATGCTTTCTAAGCGAGTCTAGGACCGAACAGTAAACTTTGAATGGTCACTAATGAATGGTTGTAAGTCAAGGACTACTTGTACTCATTTTTTTTTCATTTTTATTATTGTCAAATTTATAATACATGCCTCCCAATCTCGTGCTTGGAGCAGCCTCAATTATTGACAGCTAAGTAATGCTGTATTAGCAAGCGCTGAATTCCTTGACATTTCTAAAATCACCCAATGGGTATTTCATGACTTCATTTTAAACCCTGGATTTGTATTTTTATGACTCTGTTCTCTGTTTAAAACATCTCCGTCTTTAAACTGCCTAATAAAGATATAAAGCAGGGACGTTTAAAAATGAAAATCCCATTGAAATCTCAAATCAAATTGCCACAGCTTCGATAGCAGCCAGCCGTCATCTTTCAAATTGCCAGATTAGGATGTTGCAGAGTTATGAGTGAATTAAAATATGTGTTGTGGTCTGCCGACAGTGGGGAGGAACATGGGCCAGTCCGGGAGTCTGAGAAGGGCTCGGATGAGGGATCTGCGTCTGACGCAGAGATGGGGCCAGGGCCATCTGGGAGTTATGTGCGGACTCCGGAGCCTCCAGAATCTGATAGCAGCGAGGTAGATAAACAGGGGGAGCCTGTTCCCAGTGTGCACTTGCGCAGAGCTGCCAGAAGGCAAGAACAGTTAAGACAAAAGGGGCGACTCGGGAGTAAGGCTTGGGGATGATTGGCCCCTCCCATAAGACATAAAGGAGGAGCAAAGGGACAGGAGCCTTTGCAGGAAGCAACTTTGTTCATTCTGGTTGGTTTAAGATCTGAAGCTCCATGATGACTTTGTGCTCTGTTTGGCCTTGTACAGCTAATTGGCAATTTAGTCATTGGCAGCATTTCAAGGGAGATAAAGGTGGGTGCTTATCAGCCTTATCCCGAAAGACTGGGGCAGACTTCTGTTGGATTATTCACAAACTGTTTGGGACTCATTACGGGATGTGAATGCATATAATTCGCAGCCGTTAAAATAATTTTTAAAAAGGGTTTTTGGACTAGTATATGATTGTTACTGTCTCAGGAAACCTTGGTCAGAACAATATGAAAATTTGCATTTTCAACCACCGGGTACTCTGGGAATTGCCCCAGCGTCCTTCCAGGTAAGACAATTTAGTTTTGCTAAAAGCTGAGAATTTACCGAGTTGAGAAAGTGGCGGGGGGATACATCAAGTAATTGGCTGGGGAAAAGAAAGATAAATCAGGTTTAAGGTCAGGTGTTGTCAGGAAAATATATTTTTATGCTTTGGGAAAAAGATTAGCCACTGGACAGACAAAGATCCATCTGACTGGTCTTGATATATAATCCATTCAAAAGGAGATTTAAAACACTTCAAAAGCCAGACTGGGTCCACAATTTTGCCAGTGGAACAGGGACAGTCCTCAACTTATGACAGTTCATTTAGTGACCATTTGAAGTTACCACGGAGCTGGAAAAACTGACTCACAACCTTGTTTCACACTTATGACCGTTGCAGCGTCTCCATGGTCACATGCTCAAAATTCAGATGCAATTGACTCGTATTTATGACAGTCGCCGTGTCCCGGGGTTATGTGATCCCCTTTTGCCACCTTCTGACAAGCAAAGTCCATGGGGAAGCCTGATTCACTTAACAACGGTGTGACTAATTTAACAACTGCAGTGATTCACTTAGCAAATGTGGCAGAAAAAGTCGTAAAATGGTGCAATGCTCACTTAACAAATTTCTCACTTAGCAATGTAAATTTTGTCCATGGGGGAGCCAGATTCAACTGACTCATTTTTATGACCGTCGCAGTGTCCCTGGGTCATGTGATAACTTTTTGCTAATTTCTGATAAGCAGAGTCAACAGGGAAGCCAGATTCACTTAACAACCATGTTAAGAACTGCAGCAATTCATTTAATAACTGTGGCAAGAAAGGTCATAAAATGGGGCAAAATTCACCGAACAACTGTTCTCACTTAGCAACAGAAACTTTGGTCTCGATTGTGGTCGTTAAGCGGAGGACTACCTGTAAGGGTATGTGAGAATGACCTTGGCAGACAGAGGAAGAAAAGCTGCCGAGGGAACAATCAGATAAGAGACCGCAGAGCCCTCAGCCACATAACGGATGGAGAAAGAGATTCAGAAAGGATTTCTCAGGCTATAAAAGAGACGGTGGGAGATTTGTACTTTCAGACATACGAGATTCTGTTCATGCAGCCTGATAATAAAGTAGAAATAGCTCACCTGTCCTTGTTTCCTGTCTGGTCTACCTGGAAGGATGACGCGGACTCACCTGAGTGTTTTGCGGATCATGTCTTCATCGGTGATCCCGTAGTACGTGAGGGTTTCATTCCAGGTTGGATTTAACGTATTCCGCAAAGTTTTGGTCCTCAATTTGTTCGCCTGGGGGGGAGGGGAGAAACTAAATCAGTTTGTTTATATGAATAACTCATGGAGTTATATGAATAACTCAGGAATACACAGAACCTTTCTTTCTTCCTACCATTTTCCCTACAACAACAACTCTGTGAGGTGGGTTGGGCTGAGAGTATGTGACTGGTCCAACAAACTTTCATGTCTAAGGGAGGGACTAGAACTCACTGCTTCCTAGCGATTGGCCCAAAGTCACCCAGCCAGCTTTCCTGCCTAAGGTGGGACTAGAACTCCCAGACTCCTAGTGATTGGCCCAAATTCACCCAGTTGGCTCTCACACCTAAGGCGGGACTAGCACTCCCAGACTCCTTGGGATTGGCCCAAAGTCACCCAGCCAGCTTTCCTGCCTAAGGCGGGACTAGAACTCACAGTCTCCTGATGATTGGGCCAAAGGGGCTTTTGTGCTTAAGGAGAGACTAGAACTCACCATCTCCTGGCAACTGGTCCAAAGTCACCCAAACAGATTTTGTGCCTAATGCAGGACTAGAACTCACCATCCTCGACTTAACAATAGTTCGTTTAGTGACAACAGCACAGCAAAAAGTGTCTTACGGCCATTTTTCACACTTACAGCCGTCACAGCATCCCCACGGTCACTTAAATAAAATTTGGAGTCTTGACAACTGGTTCATATTTATGACAGACGCAGAGTCCCAGCCCGGGGTTACATGATCCTGCTTTTGCCACCTTCTGACAAGCAATGGGGAAGCCCGGTTTGCTAAACAACCCTTTTACTAATTTAACAGCTGCAGTGATTCACTTAGCAAATGGGGCAAGAAAGGTGTGATGACCCAAAGGGGCGTGGCACAAAGGCAACCCAGTCAGATAATCAGTAGGAGTCCCTTTATTAGCTCCAACTTTGCCCCCAATGTCCTGGTTACCTTCTGGGCTGGAGAAAAACTCTCCCAGGAGCAGAGAATCAAGTCCAAAATGGGGTCAACAAAAACTATAAGTCCAATCAAGGCAAAAGGAGGTAATTAGAACGGCAGGGCAGGAGAAGGAATTCCAGACGTGAAGGCCCTGGCAATAACTCAACACGGTTGGGAAGATGCCAGGAACACAGATAACCAAAGTCAACACAAGATAAACTCACATTTGTTTTCAGCAGATACTGCACTCTGCATGTATTTCTTTTAAACTCCCTTCCCAGCTGTGGCTAATGAAGGGAATCAGGGCCCTTTCCTCCCCCGTAAGCCATGCAACCCACATTGCTCCCTTCTCCGTTCCTCTCTGGTGCCGTAGGATGAAGAGGGGGTGGCCCTGAATCTTCCTCTGAACTCTGTCTCCCTTGTTCTACCTCTCCCCTGCTCTGCCCAGCCAGACTTTGCCCTTCCCCAGTTTCCTCCACAGCCAATGGAGCCACACTCCCGCTCCCTGTCAGCTGTTTATCTTCCTCCTCAGATTCAGACTCTGACAGGGGCATGACAAAAGGCCGCAAAACAGGGCAAAACTCACTTAAGGAATTTCTCACTTAGCAATGTCAATTTTTGGCTCCATTGTGCTTGTAAGTCAAGGACTACCTCTCTTTGCTGCATAATTCTGCATGGGCAGCTCCATTCTGGCGAGACCGTATTTTGCTGCGGAACTTGTGCCCTTTTGAAATGCCAAAGAATATATACAGCTTGAACCAAGAAGTTGCCAAGAATTGTGGCATCCTAAAAGGGGAATTGACCTTTCTGGTAAAGAAGATATGTAAAACCCTGTGCAGGTTGGGATGTGAGAAGTTAGGGGGAAAAAATAGCAGTTAATGAGAATATAATAGGGTTCCTGGCCCTTAAAAACGACTCCGTAACTCAGCATAATCATAATACATGGCTGACATTCAGTGGAATTGCTGTTCCGGTTTATTTCCTGGATTTCTGTTCTTGAAAATAAGCATCCATCATCAAGGGATAGTTTTGTTCGTGCATGACTGAAGTACCATTCAGGATGTTTTGAGGAGGCCCAGCTTGTTTTGACCATGTAGTTGTTTTGATGGGATGGGACAGGACAGAATGGAACAGAACAGAATAGAATAATAGAACAGAATCTATTGAGAATACAAATAGAAACAGAGATAAGAATGAAATGGAATGGAATCTATTGAAAGCAGAACAGAACAGAATAATAAATTAGAATACAATCTATTGAGAATCTTTTTTTTAATTATTTATTGTTGTTGTTTTTAGCTGTGAGCCGCCCCGAGTCTTCGGAGATGGGGCGGCATACAAGTCCCAAAAATAAATAAATAAATAAATAAATAAATAAATAAATAAGAATACAATCTATTGAGAATAGAATAAAATAGAATAGAACAGAACAGAAAATAGAATGGAATGGAATGGAACAGGATAGAATAGAATAGCATAGAATAGAAATTAGAATAGAATATAAAATGGAATGGAACAGGATAGAATAGAACAGAACAAAACAGAAAATAGAATGGAATGGAATGGAACAGGATAGAATAGAATAGAATAGAATAGAATAGAAATTAGAATAGAATATAAAATGGAATGGAACAGGATAGAATAGAACAGAACAGAACAGAAAATAGAATGGAATGGAACAGGATAGAATAGAATAGAATAGAATAGAATAGAATAGAATAGAATAGTGAAATGGAACCAAACGGAACTGGAATTGAACAGGAGTGGAACAAGAACAGAACAGAAGAGAGAACAGAACCAAGACTGGGTATCTTTGCTGTGTGATTTCCGCCTTGACCTCTGCGAAACTCACCCATCCAATCGTCTTCATCCCAACCATCAGGTTTGCAAAGCTCAGCTGTGAAACCAAACTGATTAAGCCAACTAATCAGCTAGATCCATGATGGGTAGGATGAATCAATTAGAAAAAACAGACTGATCCAATTAACCTTGACAAAGCTGACATCAGACTATAATTGCTTAAATGCTGTGAAATATCAGCAAGAGACAAAAAGGAAGGAGCGCCCTGCCAGAGTTTGTAGGGACAGTAGAATAATTAAGACCCCCCGAAGCATCCCCAGGTGGGTCACGTGATCAACATTCGGGCAGTTGGCAACTGGCATGTACTTAGTGACAGTTGCGCTGTCCCGGGCTCCCACGATCACCATTTCCAATGATCCCAGCTGGCTTCCCACAAGGAAAGTCAATGGGGGAAGCCAGATTTGCTTAATGACTACTGCATGATTCACTTAACAACTATAGGGATTGCCTTCACAATCGGGGCAGAAAAATTGGTATAATGCAAAACTCACTTAACTGTGAGCCGTGGTGGTACAGTGGTTAGAATGCAGTATTGCAGGTTAACTCTGCCCACTGCCAGGAAGTTTGATCCTGACCAGCTCATGGTTGACTCAACCTTCTGTCCTTCCCAGGTTGATAAAATGAGGACCCAGATTGTTGAGGGCGGGAAATATGCTTACTCTGTAAACTGCTTAGAGAGGGCTATAAAGCACTGTGAAGTGGTATATAAGTCTGTTATTACTAGGGAGGGAAGGAAGGAAGGAGGGAGAGAGGGAGGGGGGAGGGAGGGAAGGAAGGAAGGAAGGAAGGAAGGAAGGAAGGAAGGAAGAAAGAAAGAAAGAAAGAAAGAAAGAAAGAAAGAAAGAAAGAAAGAAAGAAAGAAAGTACATATAGACTGGGTGAAACCAGGCTTAATAGCAGTTACTAGGAGAGGGATCTTGGAGTCTTAGTGCACAACCAGCTAATATGAGCCAGAAGTGTGCAGCAGCAGCCAAAGAAGCCAATGCAATCCTAAATTGCATTAACAGAGGGATACAATTGAGATCAAGTGAGGTACTAATACCACTCTATAAAGCCTTAGTAAGATCCAAGGGCCCTTCCAACTCCTTTATTCTATCCTATTCTATTACGAAGCGTTATATAAATCTAAGTACTATTGCTATTAACAACTGCCTCACTAAGCAGCAGAAATTTTGAGGTGGTAGGTCGAGGATTCCCTGCAATGAAAATATAATCATGTTTTATGATTTAATTCACTCTCTCGTGCATACTTTAGAAGATGGATTCTTTTTGAAAACAAACAACATTTGAACCGGGTTTTAATAAGATTTGCAGAACGGATACATTTCTTCCACGGGGGGGGGTAAATTTTAAATTAGTAAGGAGGATAGAAAGAAAGGGGAAGAAATAACAGAAACAAGAGACAGAGGCGAAGGCAGGGCAGCTTCCATTATTAATGACGAATAATTTTGTTTAAACAAGCATATCAAAGTTGGCTAGGCTGTGATTGTTCTCTCTACCTTTTGTCATTATTGCAAGGATTGGATTAGCGGCAGATCAGTTCCAGAATATTTTTATTAATTTACTTCAAAAGCATGTCATCCTCTCGCGGCTTAACCCATTTCAAGACATGTCAGGAAGATAAAATAGGTGATATTTACTCATTAACTCCGCCGATGAGCTTCTAAAAGGAGAAGAATTTATTTAAAAAAATATAGAATATCACGATTTTTGGCTTGGGGAGGAGTACCGAACACTCAATTTACTCAGTGAATTGGTAGCTTTCCCCACCCAAACATTTACATGTAGCCCTCGATTTATGACCACAATTGAGCCCGAAACCTCCGTCGCTAAGTGAGACAGTGATTAAGCGTGTTTGGCCTCATTTTATGACCTTTTTGCTCAAGTTGGGAAGAACCGCTGCCGTTGTTAAGTGAATCATGCATTCGTGAAGCAAAACTGGGAAAAGGAGATCGCGTGACTCCCTGACAGTGTGACCGTCGTAAATATGAGTCAGTTGCCAAGCATCTGGATTTTGATCAGGTGTCCGCAGGGAAGGCGCAATGGTCGTTAAGTGTGAAAATGGTCATAATGGTCCCCACCCTCTACGAATTGTGACCTATTGTTTATGGTTGTTTACTCGCTAGCGGAGCTATGGGCCTTCAGGACTGCGCCCTTGTCCTTGAATTGGCCCGTCGGGTTATCGACAGCTTACCTTAATGACGGATCCTGGGACCCCGAGAGGTGGCATGGCGCGACCAAGGGGTTAAATTTTAAATTTTACCGACCTGGGAAGGATGGAAGGCTGAGTCAACCTTGAACCAGTCAGTATCGAACTGCCGAAATGCTGGCCATCGGCACAATTAGCCTGCAGTACTGCATTTAACCACTGTGCCACTACGGCTCATCATGTTTCCTATTGGGCGGTTTCTAATTGTTGGATTATGATGCTGGCTTTTCTGTTTTCCCCACGGTTTCTTATTATCCTTAACACGATGCCGACCTTTTTCACAGGACATCCGCCTGGTTTCCTCACCTTCCATCGACCTGTTTCCCAATTACTCCAACATCTTTTCCTTCATCTGTCATCGCTAGTTCTGCCCCCGTAAATGTAGTTCGGATTTATCACACACAACGTGCATCACTTTTGCAGTCGCTCACATTTTTTAAAAAAGAAAAAAAGGTCAAGCACAGGAGAGATTGCCTGCAGGGATTGCTTGGGTGTGTTTTCTTTTTCTTTCTGGCCACCCACTCACCTAATGGAGAGATTGCTTCCACAAGTGAGGGGTGAGGAAGGAAACAAACCAACAAGGAATTTCTGTAGGCGATTTTTTCCGCGCCTGGCTTAATTTTTTTGTCTTTCCCTCCACTCGCCGAATGGAGAGATTAGAGAGGAAGGGATGTTAAGAGAGTAAGTAAGCACACAATGGCAAGTACACAATTGGGCTGCTTGTGCGATGCGTTTGCAGCTGCTAATTCATTGCTTTCTAATGTGAATACAGGTAGTTCTCACCCTCTAACTGCAATGGAGCCAGAGGTGATATTCAGCAGGTTCTGGCCAGTTCTGGAGAACTGGTAGCGGAAAATAGAAGTAGTTCAGAGAACCGGTGGTAACCTTCCCCCAGGAGTGGGGAGGGAATGGAGATTTTTCAGTATCCTTCCCCTGCCACATGTCAGGACTCCAACAAATCCACCCCCATTCAAATCATAAGTCTCTAGCCGCATCTCTCAGAGAAAATAAAATTGATTTATTAGAAGTGCCCATGTTGGTGTTGGCTGGATTCAGCCGATACTATAATAAATCATTCATTTCCCCCTTGACCCTGGTCTCCCCGGATGTATATTCTCCAATGGGACACATCCATAGCCAATAGTCATCCATCATGCTCTCCAGTCTTCTATTCTTGCGCTCCGACAACTTTGGGCTGCCAGGGCGATTATCTAGGCACTTAAGGAATGCACTGTTTTCCCCACTCCTTTTTTCTGGCAGCTAAAAAGACCAAAGGAGTATCTTTTTAGTTAACACCAGGCCCACCAAGCCACATCCACGAAGCCATGCCATGCCCACCAAGCCACGCCCATAGAACCAGTAGTAAAAAAATTTTGAATCCCACCACTGAGTTACGGAGCCCTGAATTTCTGTTGCTACGTGTGACATTTGTTAAGTTAATTTTGCCCCATTTTATGACCTTTCTGGCCACAGTTGTCAAGTCAATCACACCAGTTGTTAAGTTGGTAATAAGGTTGCCAGGTGAATCTAACTTCCCCATTGACTTTACTCGTCAGAAGGTCGCAACAGGTGATCTCATGACCCCCAGGACGCCGTCACAAATATGAGTCAGTTGCCAAGCGCCTGAATTTTGATCATGTGACCATGGGGGGTGCGGCAATGGTCGTAAGCGTGAAAAACAGCCATATGTCACTTTTCCTGTGCCGTTGTAACTCTGAACTGTCACCAAACGAACTATCTGTATTTCCCCATGTGTGCCTGCTTACTCTCTTGCAATCCCTTTCTCTCCAATGAATATATATACAACCCTTAATTCTCCAATTATCCCAGCATCGGGATAAGCATTCGCAAGGGATGTGTGGAAAAAGGAAAGCATCATCGCACTTTCCCACTTAGCGCAGGGGTGGGGATTCTACTGGTTCGGACCGGTTCTATAGAACCGGTTGTTATTATTCTGTGCAGTTCGGAGAACTGGCAAATCGTGCCCCTGGTTGGCCCCGCCCCTCTCCACCCACCCCTCTCCTCCCTGCCCAGTCAGTCCTTATCACGCATGCGCAACATTGTGCACATGCCCGACATCGCTGACTGCATTCTTTCCTGCCCAGTCACTCCTTAAAGTATTTCTTTTCCACCCCACGATCAGCTGTTCCTATGATCAGCTGTGCCAGGATTCCCCTCGCTTACTTACTGCTTTGCCCAGGAGGGTTCCCTGAGGCCCAGGAAGGCAAAATAATAGAGGAGGGGCGCAGCACACCCCTGCCACCCTCCATTTTTTCCTTCCTGAGCCCCAGGGAAGCCTTCTGGGAGCAAAAACGCCCTCCACAGGAGGCTTCCCTGAGGCCCAGAAGGCCCCAAAATGGAGCATGAGGGGAGCTGTGTGCCCCCTATGCTCCATTTTTTCCTTTCTGAGCCCCAGGGAAGCCTTCTGGGAGCAAAAATAACCCCCAAGGGCCTTCCCTGAGGCCCAGAAGGCCCCAAAATGGGGGGGTGCTGCCAAAAGAAAAAAGGAGCCACACCCACTCAGTCACATGCCCATGCCCACCTGGCCACGCCCACCTGGTTACGAAATTTGAATCCCACCTCTGACTTAGCGACCACTTTGCTTAACAAAAGGTCTTCCAGCCCCAACTACAGTCACTAAATGAGGACCAGCTTTATGTTAAAAAAACAACAACAGATAAGAGCCCCTGTGGTGCAGTGGTTAGAGTGCAGTACTGCAAGCTACTTCTGCAGCCAGCTGCCTACAGTTTGGCAGTTCAAATCCCACCAGGCTCAAGGTTGACTCAGCCTTCCATCCTTCCGAGGAGGGTAAAATGAGGACCCAGATTGTTGGGGGCGATAGGCTGATTCTGTAAACCGCTTAGAGAGGGCTGGAAAGCACTGTAAAGCGGTATATAAGTCTAAGTGCTATTGCTATTGCTATCACTCCTAAGACAGAACCCTGGGTGACTCTGCTCGTTACACAACTTCATTGTGAAAAAAAATAAGTCTATTTATTTCTACTTTTGGTTTTCCAGTCTTTAATCAATCACTTAGCCAGCTGTTTTTTTTAATCCCATGGCTGTTAAGCTGACTGAGAAAATTTTGATGAAGTACTATAACAAGAGCTTTATGAAAATCTTAAGTAGATGATCTTTCCTGGCTCTCCCATAGCCATCTGTTTAATAACACCCTCCAAAATAAAAGATTACAGGTAGTTCTCGAATTACAACCGGTTCTTTCATGACCATTCAAAATTACATTGGCACCAAAAACAGAGACTTAGGACCGATGTTCACACTTACCACCAGTACAGCATCTCTGTGACCAGGGGATCAAAATTCGAATTCTTGGCAATTGACTCATATTTATGACGGTTGCAGTGTCCCAAGGACACATGATTCTCCCCTTCTGATGAGCCGAGACCACAAGGAGGCCAGATTCACTTAAGAGCTGGGTGACTCACTTATCAGCCCACAGCAACTCGCTTAACAACTGGGGCAAGAAAGGTTGTAAAATGGAGCCAAGCTCACTGAACAAATCCCTTACTTAACGATGGAAATTTAGGGCTTGATTGCGGTCGTAAGTCAAGTTTCAGGGCTCCGGTAGTTACTCCCATTTAAATCATGTCTCTAGCCAGATTTTCAAAGCTTAAAGAAGATTTGTTAGGAGTAAACAAATGCCAGTGCTACGTGGGTGTAGCCAACCCTGAGACACATAATTCATTGTCACTCTTAACCAGGGGTGGGATTCAAATTTCTTAACAACTGGTTCTCTGAGTATGGCCTAATTTGTGGGTGTGGCTTGGTGGTCATGTGACTGACTGGGCATGGCTTGCTGACTGGGCATGGCTTGGTGGTAACGTGACTGGCTGGGAGTGGCTTGTATGTAAATATTGTAAATATTTATGTAAATATTGAATTTTTTTTTAAAAAAGAGCAAGGTAAAGCAGGCAGGCAGACTGAGTTGCTCACAGAATCACAGATTCACTCAGAGATCTATCTATCTGCAATCTGCTACCTGAGTCTGCACTGAAAAATAGAAGCTTCAGTCCTAAGGAAAATTCAGCTCTGCTTTTAGATTAGCTAGAAAGCAAGAAATCCAAGGATTTCCTGCTTTCTAGCTAATCTAAATCTCCTGGCACAGCTGATAGTTGGAACAGCTGATGGTCAGGGGAAAAAGGGAAAAATAGCAACTTACCAAACACAGGCAAGCTGGATGGCGCACATGCCAGGTAAGGAGTGAGTGGGAGGGGAGGGGCCATCCAGTAGTGTGATTTGCTGGTTCTTCGAACTGCATAGAACCGTAACAACCAGTTCTATAGAACCGGTCCAACCAGGTAGAATCCCACCCCTGCCCTTGATCCTGATTTCCTCCCACCTTGTGGATGTATATTCTCCAATGGGACACATCCATAGCCAGGAGTCATTAATCATACTCTCCAGTTAGAATTTTGCACGGCAGAAACTTTGGTTGCCTGGAAGCTATCTATGAAAATATTTATGGAATGCAGTTTAGGTTTGCAAGCTGCTGCACTGCTTCCCCACTCCCTTTCTGCTGGCAACTCTAAAAAGACCAGAGAAATACTTTATGAGTTGACATCAAGGACTACCTGTGCACCCCAATTTTGAGCACACGGGTTGCAAGTATGAGACGTCAGTCATACATCGCTTTTTTCAATGCCGTTGCAACTTGAAACCATCACTAAAAGAATGCTTCTACGTCGAGAGCTATCTATACCTACCGCGTGTTTAATTTATTTATTTGTTCACTCTTCCAGTGTTGGTTCAATTTATTTGCCGTCTACCTACTGCCTCGCGAAATCCTCCTCAAGATCAGATTAAATTAATGAGCAATAAAAACTTCCCTTAAAGTCACGCCGGAAAAGGGCAGGAACACATACATTTCAAACAGAAAGATTGTTCGCAATGCAACAACTAATTAACATGAGGAGATTCAAGAGGCCTGCTTAATTTGGATATCCTTCTCCACTCACCCGTGCAAATTGTGTGTGTGTTTTTCCCCCCTAATATACTGCATAATTCATATTCTGTGCTTCCTCCTGAAGGAAGCCACATAATTGTTAAGCAGCACAACCAGCTCGAATTTGTGGTCCCAGAGGAAATAACACAACAGCATTCTTCTGACTTTATACCTTTGTGACTAGATTCCACCCCCAAATCACCTTCATTTAACGACCCCATAATCCCTTGCGGGTGGAGTCTGGGCAACTGAATGGAGCTAGCAGAGTGTTTTAATGGCCAGATGCCCTTCCTGTTGTCAATGCGGAGTTTTCTTCAGCAGATTCTCAGTGTGCCCAGAGAGAGAAATATCTGCCTCTATTTAGGATCAAACTCATAGCCTCCTGAGGCGACAGCCTTACCTCTAGGCCACTGCACCACTCCTGATCCCCCACCCCAAATAAATCAAGAAAAATCCCTCACAAAGGCTCAATATTTTACCTCAGATCAAGGGAGATCTTCAGCAAACGCCCTGAATTTATCTGGATGACGTGACTTCAATCTGGCCAATTCTGAGGGGGTTCTTTTTGAAAATTTATTTTAATTTGGGGAATGAAGGGTTCCCCTGGGATAGCGGTGAACTCTACTACAGGTAGTCCTCGACTTACCACAACTGAGCCCAAAATTTATGTTGCATTTGCTAAGCGAGTTTTGCCTCATTTTATGACCTTTCTTGCCACCGTTGTTAAATGGATTGCTGCTGTTGTTAAAATTAGTAACCTTTTTAAAATAAATTTTATTAAGTTTTCAAATTCTAAAAATATAAAATAAAACTTTATACATTGTTATCAACATCAAGACATAAATGGATGGAAGAAATGTGGGAAATTGAAATATATTTCAGACCTGAATCCTTCCTGTTAGGAATCAACTCTAGGACATATGTTAAAGAAAGCATGTATTTGATGATCCATATAATCACTGCAGCGACGATGGCATATGCACAGAAATGGAAAAACAAAGACACTCCAAGCGAAGCCAAAATATTGAGAAAAATCCCACTATGCGCAGAAATGGACAAATTAACAAAAGAACTGAAAAATAAGGAAGACACAGACTATTATAAAATATGGGACAAATTCTACGGTTGGTTAGAGAAGAAGAAGATCCAGCAATATTTCGAATGATTAAAATAAACATGTGAGTATATAGAGCACATAATCTTAATATTGGACTTAGCGATTGAAGGACAATGAGGGAAGCGAGGATAACTGTACCATGTTCAGTGTGTAATGTTTATTTGTTTGTGTTTGTGTTTGTGTACTTATCAAATAAAAAAAGAAACATCAGAAGACATCTTTTGCATCTCCTTACATTTTTCAGTATATGTATTTACTTATTATTCCTTTACCATTATCTCTTACTCTTGCTATAGATCAGTATCTTTTATCCTTACACATCAATCTTCTCCATGGTATGTTTACATATTTACATATCCCTCATTCTTTTCCTAATTGCCATTTTATTTTCTTCTTATTTCTAAACCACTCATCCCAGGCATCCCAGGCCCTATAGTAGATTGAATCTTCTCTGTCAGACAGACGGATAAAATTAGTAACCTAATGGTTAAGTGAATCTGGATTCCCCAGTGACTTGCCTTGTCAGACAGTCGCAAAAGCGGATCGCATGACCCCAGGACACTGCAACCGTCATAAATATGAGTCAGTTGCCAAGCAGCTGAATTTTGATCACATGACCACCAGGGGATGCCGGAACGGTCATAAGTGTGAAAAACAGGCATATGTCACTTTTTCAGGGCTGTAGAAATTTTAAACGGTCACTAAATGAACTGCTGTAAGTTGACGACGACCTGGTATTGCCAACTTCTGAAATATTTTTTTTAATGTTGGTTTGATGTTAGCTAGTGTTCTGACCTAGGCTTCCTTAGAAAGCATAAAACACAATCTTAGTCCCGGCAAAACTTCTTTTATTTCCACAGCTGTGAATGACGTTGATTCACAGCCTGCAAGGCTTCACAAACAGTCTTTCAGGGGAATGTTTACAAAAACACCCACTTTATTGCACTTGGAATGTAGCCAGAGAACGAATGGCCAGACACAGGGCAAGGCCAAACTGGACACTGAGTCAAACAGAACTTTTCAAAACTTGAATCGACCAGACGAACTCATTGCTTCCTGCAAAAGCTCACGTCCCGTTTGCTCCTCTTTTATGTCCTATGGGAGGGGCCGACCATCTCCGAATTGCAGCCTTACTCCTGAGTCAATCCTGCTTTCTCAATTGTTCTTGTCTTCTGGTAGCCCTGCGCATGCGCAGGCTGGGAACCAGTTCCAGAAGCTCCCCCACCTCACTGCTGTCTGAGTCTGAAGGCAGCTGATGACTGCCAGCCTGCCCTGGCCCCATCTCTGCCTCTGATGCAGAGCCCTCGTCCGAGCCTTCCTCAGCCTCCAGGATTGGCCCTGGTTCCTCCCCAACCTCCTTGCTACTGTCTGTTGTGGTTAGCCGGCAGCAGGTGCAGACGGCTGAGGAGAGCGAGGACTCAGATGAGGGACCAGGACCATTAGGGAGTGGGCTGCTGCCTTCAGAGATTGTGGGGGCTGGCAGCAGCAATGAGGAGGTTCCTGAGCAACCTGTGCCAAGTGCGTGTGCGTGCAGGGCTGCTCGCAGGAAAGAGCAGCTACAACAGCACGGGCAATTTGGGAGTAAGGCTGCAAGGTAATGGCCCCTCCTTCAAGAAGATAAAAGCCAGCTGTGAAACGAACGTTCTTTGCAGAAGGCAAAGACGTTTTGAGACTCCTGCCTCGTGGACCTTCCAGTATCCTGAGTTTGTATTTGAAGATTCTTGTATTGCAAATTATTTCTTGTCTCTTATCTTTTGGCAAGTCCCGCACAGTTTGGCAAGGCTTGTGCTTATCACAGCTAATTATTTTGCAGAAGCATTAAAAGGTTTCTGTTCCCTTTGGATTGTGTTTGATTTGTTAGAAAGGGGCGTGGGTCAGAACACTGTCCAACTCTGCTGCCAGCTCCCCGGGCCACAACAGCTATCGTGTTTCCCCGAAAATAAGACCTACCCCGAAAATAAGACCTACCCCAAAAATAAGACCTACCCCGAAAATAAGACCTAGTGTGTTTTTGGGAGCCAAAAAATATATAAGACAGTGTCTTATGTTAGGGAAAACACGGTATGCGATTTGTTTGTGGTTTCATACATGAATAAATGTACATTGTTCTACATGAATATGGTAAGTGTTTTTTTCATTAAATATATATATATATATATATATATATATATATATATATATATATATATATTTTCGTAGATTTTCACGGGTAAAGGTATGTAGGTCTTGGTGTATTCGGGTCTTGTCCCGTGTAAGATTGAGAATACCTTGGCAACGTTTCGACGAAATCTCATCCGTCATCTTCAGGCTGGTGTCTTCAGCTTCGTTCTCCTGGGAGAAGTGTGTGATCATGGCTGTTTTTCCCTTTTAAACTCTAGAGTTGGCTGTGTTGTTACTTCTTGATTGGTTTGTGGAGTTGATGTATGCAGATTGGATGGCTTTTTCCTGAGACCCTGTGTGGCTGAGGTGCTGGCTGTGTGTCTCTCAGCCTTTTGTGTTGTAACGACCTGGGTAATGGGCTGTGTGATGACCTTCTGAGTTCTATTGTTGTGACGTCCTGGGTGTGGTGCTGTAATCTCCTGGGTCGTTGTCTGTGCTGCAACCTCCTGATGTTTTGTGTTGTAGATTTTTTGTGTTGTAGATTTTCACGGGTAAAGGTATGTAGGTCTTGGTGTATTCGGGTCTTGTCCCGTGTAAGATTGAGAATACCTTGGCAACGTTTCGACGAAATCTCATCCGTCATCTTCAGGCTGGTGTCTTCAGCTTCGTTCTCCTGGGAGAAGTGTGTGATCATGGCTGTTTTTCCCTTTTAAACTCTAGAGTTGGCTGTGTTGTTACTTCTTGATTGGTTTGTGGAGTTGATGTATGCAGATTGGATGGCTTTTTCCTGAGACCCTGTGTGGCTGAGGTGCTGGCTGTGTGTCTCTCAGCCTTTTGTGTTGTAACGACCTGGGTAATGGGCTGTGTGATGACCTTCTGAGTTCTATATTGTGACGTCCTGGGTGTGGTGCTGTAATCTCCTGGGTCGTTGTCTGTGCTGCAACCTCCTGATGTTTTGTGTTGTGATATAGATCCGTATCAATCGGGCTTCCGACCTGGGTATAGCACGAGACGGCATTGGTCGCTGCTGATGGATGATCTCTGGAGGGCTCGGATAGGGTTTTTCCTCTGTCCTGGTCCTATTAGACCTCTCAGCGCTTTCGATACCATCGACCATGGTATCCTTTTTTGTCGCCTTTGGGGGTTGGGAGGGGGCACCGTTCTTCGGTGGTTCTCCTCCTACCCTCGCAAGGCGTCAATCGGGGCAGGGCCGTCCCCAGGGCCCCACTTGTGGGGTCCTCAGGGTCGGTCCTTTCCCCCTTTTGTTTAACATCTACATGAAGCCGCTGGGTGAGATCATCCGTGGTTTTGGGGTGAAATTCATCAGTACGCTGATGATACTCAGTTGTACATTTCCACCCCAGGCCAGATCAGTGATGCCCTCTCCCTGATGACCCGGTGTCTGGATGCGGTACGGAACTGGATGAGCGGAAACATGCCGACTCAACCCGCCAAGACTGAGTGGCTGTGCATACCGGCGTCCCGACCCAGTCAAGATTATCCATCTTTGGCCATAGGGGAGAGGTGCTGCCCCTGTGGATAGGGCGCTGAATCTGGGGGTCCTCCTGGATGCA
>CM019148.1:5736270-5760226 GCA_009733165.1 Naja naja | reverse complement strand
TCCTTCCTTCCTCCCTCCCTGCCTCCCTCCCTTCCTATTTTTTTCCTTTGTCCTCCCTCCCTCCCTCCCTTCCCTGCCCCTCCCTCCTCTCCTTTATGTTTTCCAGACAGCCCCTCCTCATACAGTATCCTCTGCACCAAGCACGCTCTGACCCTGACCTCCAATTTACTCCTGAGGATGCCTGGATTAAGAAGAGGGGCAGCCAAGAACACCTGGGAACTGGCAGTCAATGCCTTTCCTAGAAAAATAGCTTCAGTGAAGCATCCCACCTGTCTAAATCAAAGAGAGAGACTCTCGCACCTTGCTAGCTCCAGGGAGTAAGTGCAATTTCACGTATGGATCAGCCAGTCCATTATGGTCCATCGGCTTCAGGCCCTGAAGAGAAAGAGAGAGAAAATAGATTATAAAAGGGGAAATTCCAGCTGCTATCAATCTGAAAGGGGGAGAGGGAAGCAAACCCTCCCCCCCCATCTTCTTTGTTATTCAGAGCCTGTGGTTTCTCCACCTGATTTATTCCAGGCAAAGCCAATTTATCCACTCCTGTTTACACAACGCATTCGTGTCTGTCTAATGATTATGCCAGCCGCCTTCCAAGAGCTGGCTGTGATCGTGCCAAGGGGGAGTCGGTTAAAGGCACGACTATCGCACAAGCCCTGGGCTTAAGAAAGGCTGAAACAGGGCAGGAGTACCAAGTCCCGATTCAATGCTGGGATTGGGGAAGTCTAGTTTGATGAAAAGAAGGACTTGGGAGGACATAATAGCAGTGTCCCAGTATTTGAGGGGCTGCCCCAAAGAAGAGGGAGTCAAGCTACTCTCCAAAGCCCCTGAAGGCAGGATAAGAAGCAACAGGTGGAAACTAATCAAGGAGAGAAGCAACCTGGAACTGAGGAGGAATTTCCTAACCGTGAGTAGAACACGATCAGGGTCAGCATTCCAGAAAACCTCAACTGCAATAAATAACTCAGAGACAGGCATGTTCTCCAAGTTTCCTTTTATTAGAGTACTAAACAGGCACATCTGGGAAATCCCGAATCTGAAAGTTCCGGGTTTCCCTCCAATAGGTAAAAAATTACAAATCCACCCCCTGTACCCCGCCCCCCATTCCATTCCATGCCCCAATCACCATCCGTCCCAACTGGAGATGTCCTCTCAATACCTAGAGTCCTGCGTCCAGTTTTGTTCACCACATTATAAAACAGATGTTGAGGCTCTAGAAAAAGTGCAGAGAAGAGCAACCAGGATGATTAGGGGACTGGAGGCTAAAACAGATGATGAACGGTTGCAGGAACTGGGCTTGGCTACTCTAATGAAAAGAAGGACCAGGGGAGACAGGAGAGCCGTCTTCCAATATTTGAGGGGCTGCCACAGAGAGGAAGGGGTCAAGCTATTTTCTAAAGTGCCTGTAGGCCAGACAAGGAATAATGGATGGAAACTGAACAAGGAGAGATTTAATCTGGAAATAAGGAGAAACTTTCTGACAGTGAGAACAATCAACCAATGGAACAGAAGTTGCCCTTGGAAGTTGTGGGAGCATCATCACTTGAGGCTTTCAAGAAGAGATTGGACTGCCATTTGTCAGAAACAGTGTAGGGTCCCCCGCTTGGGCGGGGGGTTGGACTAGATGACCTATAAGGTCCCTTCCAACTCTGATTTTCTGTTACTTAGGTGCAGAAATAACATGACCTTGACTTAGAAGAAGAATGCTACTATGTCTAACTACATACGCTCCAAGAAATTCCCCCCTCCCATTTTCTCAGGCTCAAGAATGTGGCAGTGTAGAAGCTTCTGGTGCTAATATGTGGGAGAACCTGCTGCCAGCAACTGTTTCCCATCGCCCTGTGCGCTCCCACAGGCAGGGTCTCCTCAGGGTGCCATCGGCCAGACAATGTCGGCTGGCGACATGTGGGTGCGCCTGCCCTTTGCAACCAACTGCCCGTGGAGCTTCGGATGGCTCCTGACCTTCGTTCCTTCCGTCGCGACCTGAAGACTTGGCTTTTTCGATCGGCCAACCTGGACTGAAGGGGTTTTTAAATTGTTTTTAGATTTGTTGGTTGGTTTTTAATGTTTTAATGTGCAATTGGGGTTTCCTGTTTAATTGCTTTTTAAATTTTGTATTTCTGCTTTATTTTTATGAGCCGCCCTGAGTCCTTCAGGAGATAGGGCGGCATAGAAATCCCATTATTAAATTAAATTAATTAAATGGCTTCTAAAGCTGGAACTACTTGCCTCCAGAACTTGTAAATGCTCCAACAATGAGTTGTCATAGGCAGGAGGGTGGGAGAACTGATGGAGCAGCTCAGTTGCTATGGCCAGAAGGACATTCCACACATACCTTTCTCCGGATTGTATCCCAGGTTACTAGAGCCAGCCAGAGAGGCATGTTTTCTACAGCCCCCCCCTGAGAGTGCTCCATTGGAGAATGTGATTTATGACACACCTTGGGAGGAGGGGGAAACAGGGTCATAGATGGGCAGTAAATTACAAAGGGCAGAGCTGACTGCACTTGGGAAAAGTGCCAACATGTTGCTCCTAATAAATAATTGATTTCTTTTGAAACTTGGCTGGAGGCTCATGAATTAATTAGGGCATTGGTCGGAACCCTGACAAAGAGATTGGAGAACCATTAGCCTGAAATGGTATAGGGTTTCCTGCCTAAGCAGGGGGTTGGACTAGAAGATCTCTAAGGTCTCTTCCAACTCTGTTATTGTATTCTAACAACCCAGTTCAGAGAAAGCATCTGCAATAGGCATATCCAACAAAATGAAATTCAGGGGAGAGAAAAGTCAGGATTTACAGTCAGGCGAGAGAAACCAAATGTACAGGAACAGATTAGGTAAAACTTGGCTCAATAGCAGTAACTGGGAGACGGATCTTGGAGTCCTGATTGCTTATTGTACCCTATGACTATTATTAAGTGTTGCACATTATGATTCTTGACTCTTGATGATGTATCTTTTCTTTTATGTATACTGAGAGCATTTGCACCAAGACAATTCCTTGTGTGTCCAATCACACTTGGCCAATAAAGAATTCTATTCTGTTCTGTTCTGTTCTGTTCTGTTCTGTTCTATTCTATTCTATCCTATCCTATTCTATTTTCTATTCTATTCTATTCCTATATTCTATTCTATTATTTCTATTCTTTATTCTATTCTATTCTTTATTCTATTCTAATTTCTATTCTATTCTATTCTCTATCCCGTTCCATCCCATTCTATTTAAATTCTATTCCTATATCCTTCTATTCTATTCCATTGTACCCTATGACTATTATTAAGTGTTGTACCTGATGATTCTTGACGAATGTATCTTTTCTTTTATGTACACTGAGAGCATTTGCACCAAGACAAATTCCTTGTGTGTCCAATCACACTTGGCCAGTAAAGAATTCTATTCTATTCTATTCTATTCTATTCTATTCTATTCTATTCATTCTATCTATTCTATTCTATTCTATTCTATTCCTATATTCTATTCCATTCTATTCTATTATTTCTATTCTTTATTCAATTCTATTCTTTATCCTATTCTAATTTCTACTCTATTCTATTCTCTATCCTGTTCCATCCCATTCTATTTAAATTCTATTCCTATATCCTTCTATTCTATTCCATTGTACCCTATGACTATTATTAAGTGTTGTACCTGATGATTCTTGACGAATGTACCTTTTCTTTTATGTACACTGAGAGCATTTGCACCAAGACAAATTCCTTGTGTGTCCAAGCACACTTGGCCAATAAAAGAATTCTATTCTATTCTATTCTATTCTATTCTATTCTATTCTACTCTACTCTACTCTATTCTATTCTAGCAGACAATTCATTGAAAAAGGAGTCAGCCATGAGTGGCAGCTGCCAAAAAGGCCAAAACAATCCTAGTGTCAACTCATAAAATATTTCTATGGTCTTTTTTGAGTTGCCAACAGAAAGGGAGGGGGGAGCAGTTGGGCAACTTGCATTCCATAAATGTTTTCAAAGATAGTAACTAGGTAACCGAAGTTTCTGCCATGCAAATATCTAACTGGAGAGCATGATTGATGACTCTTGGCTATGGATGTGTCCCATTGGAGAATATGAATCACGATACACCCAGGGGGGTGGGGGGAAAACCAGGGTCAAGGGTGACAATGAATTGTGTGTCTCATTGTTGGCTACACTCAGGCAGTGCCGGTGTCAACTCAAAAAGATTTCTCTGGTCTTTTAGAGTTGACAGCAGAAAGATAGCGAGGAAGTAGTACATTCCTTAAATGCTTCACAGATAGTTGCTAGGCGGCCGAAGCTTCTGGCGCGCAAGATTATTACTGGAGAGCATGATTGATAACTCTTAGCTATGGATGTGTCCCATTGGAGAATATACAGCCAGGGGGTGGGGGAAGACCAGGGTCAAGGGTGAAATGAATGATGTGTTCTTAGAGTCTGCTGCACCCAGGTAGCGCTGGCATGTTTACTCCTAATAAATCTTGGGTTTTTTTGTAACTCTGTTCCACTGGTTAATTGTCCTCAGTGTTAGGAAGTTTCCCCTCAATTCCAGGTTGCTTCTCTCCTTGATGAGTCTCCTCCACTGTTTTTTGTCTTGTCTTCTGATACTTTGGAAAATAAATTGACCCCCTCCTCTTCGTGGCAGCCCCTCAAATACTGCAAGATTGCTATCATGGCCCCTCCTATTTTTCTCTAGACTAACCAAACCCAAATCCTTCAGTCATTCTTCATGTTTTTGTCTCCAGACATTTGATCATCTTAGTTGCTCTTCTTTGCACTTTTTCCAAAGCCTTAACATCTTTTTTGTAATGTGGTGACCAAAACTGGATGTAATATTCCAGGTGTGGCCTCACTGAGGCTTTACAAAGTGGTGCTAATATTTCACGCTGTTTTGATTCTGTGCCTCTGTTTAGACAACCAACAATTCCATTCGCTTTTTTTTTTGGCTGAAGCAGAATTCACACCCCAGTTATTCTTCTGGATGCAAATTTTCCCTTTGTTCCAACTCTGCAATTAATTCCTGGCTTTAAATAACGGAGGGATTCCTTCAGCTACCAAATTACAGGGGCCTTTGATGTGGGATCGCTTTGTTTGTGCAAACCTTCACTTTTTTGGTCCCAACATCATGGCCGACGGCCAACGGAGAGAAAAAAGAAAAACTACCTGGTTTGCAATTCCCAAACTCTACTGGAACAATTTGCAAACAAAACCTCCAAACTTAGGAAATCTCCTGTTTTTAAGCTGTCAAAGGCTCTGGAGGCTCGAGAATCAATCTCAACCAGCAGTTAATACAGAATAAACAAAGTTGGAAGGGACCTTAGAGATCATCTAATCCAGTCGCCCCTCCATCCAAGCAGGAATTACTGTTATGGATATGTACATAATGTATTTGGGGTGACAATATATAAAGCACAAATATATATGTCTGTAGCTTTAAGGAAAAATACTGTAATGTATTATGCTGTGTTCTGATTGGTTGAGTATGCTGCAGGTTGCCATAAGAGGGAGCTGTGGATCATGATTTAACTCTCTCTCCCACTGAAGAGCCCTCTTGATGCTGATACTGACTTTCTCTCTGACTGAATGCGGACCGATACTGACTAACTCTGTTTACTTTGATATTCTGTTGATATCGAAGTTTATCTGTTGTATTATGGTTTGATATTTGTCTGCTGTAAAAGACAAAAGGTGAAGAGGGTAAGAAGAATTTATAACTGGATACTGCTGGACTGTTAAAAGGTGTATGACCTGGACTGTTTATTTGGACTGTGCTATTTCTTCGAGTAAACATTAACACAATTTGGTGTGTCTCTGTGTGGCTGTGTATTTATTCATAGCTGTTCTCATATCCGTTTCCATGTGCATATCCTTGTTACACATGGGTTACTCTGCATATATCCTAACAATTACATTTAGGCAGGAAAAACCAAATGCACAGGTACAGAATAGGTGGTACCTGGGACAATAGCAGTAACTACAAGAGGGATCATGAAGTCCTAGTGGACAATAGCTCAGATATGAGCCAGCAATTTGTGGCAGCTGCCAAAAAAGCCAATGTAATTCTAGGCTGCACTAATAGAGAGACAGAATTAAAATCACGTGAAATGTTAATACCGCTTTATAATGCCTTGGTAAGGCCACACTTGGAATTCTGCATCCAGTTTTGGTCGCCATGATGTAAAAAATGTTGTTGAGACTCTGGAAAGAGTGCAGAGAAGAGGAACCAAGAGAATTAGGGGACTGGAGCAGAGGTGATATTCAGCCGGTTCTGACCGGTTCTGGAGAACCGGTAGCGGAAATTTTGAGTAGTTCGGAGTTCAATCCCACCTCTGACTGGCCCCGTCCCCACCTATTCTCTGCCTCCCATTGAGTCCCAGCTGATCGGCTGGGTCTTCTTTGGCTGCCCTGCACAGGAGAACGGAGCTGGAAAGCAGGTTTGTGGGGTGGGGAGGGAATGGGGATTTTTGCAGTAGGAAATGGAGATTTTGCAGTATACTGTCTACTATTGACCTCACCCCTTTCCTAAGAGGTCTGTAGCGGGCGTGCATAAGCGCACCAACGTGCCTACGGTCCCTGTCCTATTGTTTCTTTTTATTTTTCTTATATGTATCCATTTCATGTATTCATAACTATGTTTATACTTATACCTGTTATCTTGTAAGCGATTGACAAATCAAATAAATAAATAAATAAATAAATAAACAAAACAAAACTAAACTAAACTAAACTAAAATAAAATAAAATAAAATAAACTTAAATAAATAAATAAGTAAATAAACAAAACTAAACTAAACTAAACTAAACTAAACTAAACTAAACTAAACTTAAATAAATAAATAAATAAATAAATAAATAAATAAATAAATAAATAAAAATCCTTCCCCCGGAGTGGGGTGGAAATGGGGATTTTACAGTAGCCTTCCCCTGCCATGCCCACCAAGCCACCCCCACAGAACTGGTAGTTAAAAAAATTTGAATCCCACCACTGGACTAAAACATATAAAGAACGGTTGCTGGAGTTGGGTTTGTTTAGTAATTTAATGAAAAGAAGGACCGGGGGAGACATGATAGCCATGTTCCACTATTTGAAGGGCTGCCACCAAGAAGAGGGTGTCAGTCTACTCTCCAAAGCACCTGAAGGCAAGATAAGAAGTGACAGATGGAAACCAATCAAGGAGAGAACCAATAAGAAGAAATTTCCTGACACTTAAAATAATTAATCAGTGCACCAGCTTGCCTTTAGAACTTGTAGGTGCTCCATCACTGAAGGCTTTCAAAAAGAGATTGGATAGCCATTTGTCTGGTATGATATAGGGTTGGAGGATTTGGTTTTTGTTAAGTTTGCATGAAGAGACAGACGCGGAGTGCTTCAAGCTCTTAGTTTATTAGTGACTACAGCTCAGAACGGACCCAATTTGCTTGCGCTGCTACTTATAGCCAGCAGCCGCAGTTGACAGCCAATCAGAGTGCAGGGTTTTCCGACTTTTAAACCAATCATATTTGACATTTTACAAGAACAATTCAAACTAAACCAATGACTTCAAACCTACATACATAACACCCCTCCCCACTAGGTTCAGTCCATACTCAAACCCCCAACCTACCTAATGTATTCTTTTAAATAGGTGGGGCTCTTACGCATGCTGAGACTACGTGGTTCAGATGTTTTAAGGCTGTCACCTTGTGAGAGAGGAAATGTGTCTGCTGACATTTCCTTACTTGGACTTGTAGTAATGGTAGAACCTGTTTGGTTACTACAACCTGGTCTCTCCTCCCAATCCATCCCCAACCCAATGTCAGCACCTAAATAAGGTAGTGATGTGCAATCTTCCATTTGTGAAAATGGTTGTTGGCATTGTGACAGGTTTTGGGATGGTTCCTGTCATGTTAGCTCGCTACACATGGGGTTGATTCTTACTTGCTGATGACTCTCATAATCCTCCCCGTCCCCCCTAGAAGAGGCAGTAGGTATGGGAACCAGAGAGGAGCAAAAGCGATGCTCCTGAGGCAACCTGGATCTTAACTGATCAATGTGCCTGCTCCAGAGGACACCATCCTCCTTTGTACCCTGTAAGGACAAGAAGCAATGGATGGAAATTAATCAGGGAGAGAAGCAACCTGGAATTAAGGAGAAAATTCCTAAGAGCGAGGACAATTAACCAGTGGAACAACATGCCACCAGAAGCTGTGGGTCCTTCATCACTGTAGGGTTTTAAGAGACTGGACAGTCACTTGTCTGAAATGGTATAGGATCTCCTGCTTGAGCAGGGGGCTGGACTAGAAGACCTCCAAGGTCCCTTCCAGCTCTTTTCTGATTCTGATATGTGCAACGTGTCAGGAAGAGAGGACGGAAATGTAACAACGCATATTCAGAATTACTAAAGCGCTTCAATAAAAGTTTTGCAAAAGTCTGTCTCCCCTAGTCTGGCTCTGTTTGGCTTCTGTGCCAGGTTGACCAATTTTTGGACAACAGTTACTACCGGTGAGCCAGGCACCACCTATTCTATATCTATTTTTCTGTTTTGGTTTTTCTTGCCTAAGTGCAAAAGCTGACATGAACTTTTACACCAGAGGTGGGGAGCTATGGCCTTTTAATGACTTGTGAACTTCAACTCCCAGAATTCCTGGCTCTGGAATTCTGGGAGTTGAAGTCCACAAGTCATCAAAGGGCCATAGTTCCCCACTTCTGCTTTACACAGAAATAGAATAATAGAATTGGAAGGGATCTTATAGGTCATCTAGTCCAACCCCCCACCCAAGCAGGAGACCCTGCACCATTTCTGACAGAGGGCAGTCCAGTCTCTTCTTGAAAGCCTTCAGTGATGAAGCTCCTGCAACATCCAAAGGCAACTTCTGTTGCATGGGTTGGTTGTTTCTCCCTGTCAGGAAATTTAGGTTGAATCTCTCCTGGATAAGTTTCCATGCATTCTTCCTTATCTGGCCTTCGGATGCTTTGGAAAATAGCTTGACCCCCTCCTCCTCTCTGTGGCAGCCCCTCAAATATTGGAAGACTGCTACCTTCAGAAGTTGTGGGAGCTTCATCACTGGAAGCTTTCAAGAAAAGACTGGACCGCCATCTGTCGGAAATGGTGTAGGGTCTGCTTGGGTGGGGGTTGGACTAGATGACCTACAAGGTCCCTTCCAACTCTGTTAATCTGTATCTGCATGTCTCCCCTGGTCCTTCTCTTCCCTAGACTAGCCATGCCCAGTTCCTGCAATCGTTCATCATCTGTTTTAGCCTCCAGTCCCCTCAACATCTTTTTATAATGTGGTGACCAAAACTGGATGCAGTACTCTAGGTGTGGCCTTACTAAGGCTTTATAGAGTGGTATTAGTGCCTCCCTTGATCTCAATTGTATCTCTCTGTTAATGCAATTTAGGATTGCATTGGCTTTTTTGGCTGCTGCTGCACACAGCTGGCTCATATTTAGCTGGTTGTCCACTAAGACTCCAAGATCCCCCGCCCAGTTGCTGCTATGGAGCCTGGTTTCACCCAGTCTATATGTGTCCTTTGGGTTTTTCTTGCCTGCGTGTAAGACTTTCCTTTTCTCTACGTTGAATTTCATTTTGTTGGATAGGGCCCAGTGTTCAAGTCTGCCAAGATCCATCTGAATCTTGAGCCTATTATCTTCTAGGGCTGTGATGGCAAAACTTGGCACTCGTGCCAGAGGTGGCATGCAGAGCCCCCTCCTGTGGGCACACAAACCATCGCCAGCTGCTCTTCTAGTTTTTGGCCAGATGGCTTTCGAGGACGCCGGAGCACCAGAAAACAACCCAAAAATCAGCCAAAAATCAAGCTGTTTTTCAGGTCGTTTTCGGGCCTTTTTCAGCCCACTTTTTGGGCTGTTTTGAAGGGCAAAAGTGGCCAGAAAATAGCCTAAAATGCCCCAGAAATTGCCTGAAAATGGCCCAAAACTGGTCTGAAAATGGCCCAAAAAATAGCCCAAACAGGTTGTTTTCTGGGCTGGTTTCAGGCCGGTTTTGGACCAAAAAAGGCCCCAAAAATGACATGAAAATGGCCAAACAGCCCCCCAAACGGCCAAAAACGGCCAAAAAAACAGGTATGCGTGCACCGGTCAGCTGGTCTTCAGTTTTCCGGTGCTCTGGCACACGCACCCGCAGGGGTGCATGCATACACATTCCGGTTTGGGGACTCGTTGCCGAAAAGGTTCGCCATCACTGTTCTAGGGTGTTGGCTATTCCTGCCAGCTTAGGATCACCCGCAAATTTGGTACGTTTCCTCTTCTAGTCCCTCATCTAAGTCGTTTCTGAAAAGCTGCTAGGCCAAATTCCTCCAGATCGTTTTGCTCGTAGAAACACACCCGGCCATCCTCCCACAAACTCCTGCATTGAAATTCTGCGCACACAGGCGGGAGAACACAGGGGCTGAGTTTCCTTCCAGGTGTTCAGGTTAAATTCTCCTCCACCCCATGACGGCTCGGCGGTGAAAAATGAAAGCTTCACGGCAAAGCCAGCTTTTGACGAAGCATTCAAGAAAGTGAGAATAAAAGCTTTTGAGGCCCCTGTCGCATTGCCGAAAGCATTAAAAACCGTCAGGCGCCAGAGCGGTGTGCTTTTCAGCTCCGTGTTTTTTTCCCCTGCGGGATAATTTGGCTGGATCCCCCTTGAATGAAGCTCTCCAAGAGGGGGGGGGGAAATCTGAGTCACACCGATTTCCTTTCAACGCACACCTACACACAAAAACAGCAGTGGCGCCCGTGTGCCAGCGTGCGCACAGTTGTGCAGCTTTGCCATCGTTTTTATAATCGCATCTGGCTGTCACATTCACAAGGCAAAATGAAGAATTCATGAACCTTCCATCTGGAATTGAAGAGGAATTGAAGAGGCTTGGCTAAGCAGGAAGAGGACTTGGGCTTTTAAAAGCCTTGACTTACAACCATTCCATTTAGGGACCCTTCTAAGTTGTAACGGCATGGAAAACAGAAACTTATCTTCAGTCCTCTCACTTGTGACCGTTGAACTACAGGTAATCCTCGAACTTACTTGCACGAGCCAGAAAGAGGGCTGTGAACATATCGACAGACCCCTTATTTATTTATTTATTGTTTGGACTTCTATGCCGCCCTATCTCCCAAAGGACTCAGGGCGCTCACATCATAAAAAACACCCAATACAAAAGTTTAAAATTATTTAAAAGTTATTAAAGCCAAGCCAAACAATATCTAAAACCCCCCAAAGCCACTAAAATTTAAAACAACTAAAAGCCACCACCATCCTCAGTCCAGGCCGGCTTGTTCGAATAGCCACGTCTTCAGGCCGCAACGGAAGGAGCAGAGGTCAGGGGCCAATTGTAGCTCCAGGGGCAGCTGATTCCACAGGGCTCCCACAGAGAGGCCCTACCCTGGGGTCGCCAGCCGACATTGTCTGGCTGACGGCACCCTAAGGAGGCCCTGCCTGTGGGAGCGCACAGGGCGATGGGCAGTTGATGCTGGCAAGAGACATTCCTGCAAGTACCCCAGCCCCAAGCCATGTAGGGCTTTATAGGTAAGTACCAGCACCTTGAATCTCACCCGGAGGGCAACCGGCAACCAATGTAGTTCGCGCAGGAGGGGTATAATATGGGAGTATCGGGGTACCCCCATCACAACCCGCGTGGCTGCATTCTGCACCAGTTGAAGCCTCCGCATGGTCCGCAAGGGCAGCCCCATATAGAGAGCATTGCAGTAGTCAACTCGGGACATAACAAGCGCATGAGTAACTGTGCGCAAGGCATCTTGGTCCAGATAGGGGTGCAACTGGAGCACCAGGCGAACCTGGGCAAATGCCCCCCTGGTCACCGGTCCCACCTGCTCCTCCAAACTGGGCCGTGTATCCAAGAGGACACCCAAGTTGTATCCTTGCATCCTGGACATAATCAGTTTCAACTTCTATCCTCAAAATGACGCTATATAGCCATGATGGCAAACCTATGGCACACGTGTCACAGGTGGCATGCAGAGCCATTTGTGCAGGCACATGAGCCTCAGCCAAACTTACCTGCACTGTGCATGTGCGCACCTCCCAGCTGATTTTCGAGAACCAACCGCCCTGTACGGGCACACAGGCAGGGGCTCCTTGGGGTCCCGTCGGCAAGCCAATGTCGGCTGGCGGTCCCCGCGCGGTACGCCTACTCTGTGGCGCCCCAACTTATGGAATCAACTGCCTCTGGACCTCCGCCTGGCCCCTGACCTCCGCACCTTCCACCGCAATTTGAAGACCTGGCTATTTGACCAAGTCGGGCTGTGATCACCTTGCCGGGGTGTGTGGGATAGTTTTAAATTTTAATTTGGGTTTATTGGGCTTTAGTGATTTAATTTCTTTTTAATTATTTATTGTATTTATATGTTTTAATCTGAGCACTGAAGTCTTCGGAGATGGGCATATATCAATAAAATAAAATAAATAAATAAATTTTCAGTCTGTTTGAGGCCCTTTTCGCCCTCCCGGTGGCTCAAAGGAAGCCTCTGCAGCCTCAGGAGGCCGAAAAACGGGCCTTCTGGAAATACCAGAAGTGCTGAAACGGGCCCGTTTTTCGGCCTCCCGAGGCTGCAGAGGCTTTCCGGGAGAGCGAAAACAGCTTCAAACGGGCAGAAAATCAGCTGGGAGACACATGCATGTGCAGTGCAGGTAAGGGGGCAGGACAGGGGTGTTGCATGTGCATGCGCAGGGGGGAGCAGGGCACATTGCAGGGTGCCGGGCACAGCACGCCGCACACCACAACAAAAAGGTTCGCCATCACTGCTATATAGGCAGGGGTGGGCTTCCAAAATATTAACAACTGATTCGCTGCCTGGTTGCTGGGTAGGCGTGGCCATGATGGGCCTAGTCAGCCTCCTGCACCACCCCCAGGCTACGGAGGCTTTTCTCAAGCCTCCAGGAGGGCGAAAATGGCCTCCCTGGGCTCCGGAGGCCCTCCGGAACTTCTGGAATGCCCATTTTTCACCCTCCCTGAGCCTCCGCACAGGCCCTGTACTTACCTGGGATCCAAAATGGGCCACATTGAGACTCCTGGGAGGGAGGGGAGGGGAGGACCAGCCATGGGTGGGATTTGCCAGTTCACTGAACTGGCCATAAAAAGAGATAAAATAAGCTACGGGATCGCCCAAACCGGGACGAACTGGTAGCAGCCCACCCCTGTATATAGGGCATTACACACCAAAACAACTAGACACAAGGACAGTTTTCCGCCCATGCCATCACTCTGCTAAACAACTTATTCCCACAACTCTAATTATTTAATGAGGCTATATTACTACTATTCTTTTCATCCTCCCTATTATCGATATCCTTTTCTACCTATGACTCTCACTTCGTTGCTTATTATCTTTATGATTTATATTGCTTTATTTAGTTTCCTAGTTGATTGCTTATTTAGTTTCCTATGGCTATCACTAAGTGTCCCATCTTACGATTTAAGATGAATGCATTTTTATGAGGACTATGATCATGATTTATCACTTGCAGTTTTTATGCACACTGTGAGTGTTAAGTTTGCATGAAGAGACAGACGCGGAGTGCTTCAAGCTCTTTGTTTATTAGTGACCACAGCTCAGAACGGACCCAATTTGGCTAGGCTGCGGCTGCTACTTATAGCCAGCAGCCGCAGTTGACAGCCAATCAGAGTGCAGGGTTTTCCTGCACTTTTTAAACCAATCATTTCTTACATTTTACAAGAACAGTTCAAACTAAACCAATGACTTTAAACCTGCATACATAACAGTGAGCTTATGCACCGAAGACAAATTCCTGGTGTGTCCAATCACACTTGGCCAATAAAGAATTCTAAATTCGTAGAAGAGCTTGTGTAGTGACTGTTCAAAGTTACAGCGACACTGAAAAAAAAGTGACTTACGACTGTTTTTCACACTTACGACTGTTGCACCATCCCCATGGTTCATGGGAACAAAATTTGGATGCTTGGCAACTGAATCATATGTATGACCATTGCAGGGTCCCGGGGTCACACGATCAGTGATGGGATGCTGCCAGTTCGGACCGGTTCAAGCAAACCGATAGTTCTGACGAACTCGGGAGGCAGAGAATAGATGAGGGTGGGGCCAGCCAGAGGTGGGATTTTCTGGTTCTCCAAACTACTCAAAATTTCCACTACCGGTTCTCCAGAACTGATCAGAACTGGCTGAAGACCACCTAACAACTGGTTTGGTGAGTGCACGCTTTCCCACAAACAGGGGAATCACGTGACCCCGGGAGGCTGCAACCATCGTAAGTACATGCTAAGCATCGTTGTAAGTGTGAAAAAGGTTCCTAAGCCCCTTTTCCCAGTGCCATTGTAACTTCAAACAGTCGCTAAACGCACTGTTGTAAGTTGAGGACTCCCTGTGCTGCATCCTCACCCCTGCGCCACCATGGCTCCAAATGCTGCAACTGCCATATGTTTACAGCAAAGTTTGACAGCTAACAAAAGCCGATTGTCAGGTTTCCAAGTGATGAAATCCATTTAAAAAGAAAAGACCAAAGTCCGTCTTCCAGAACAATTTCTTTTATTTAGGAAAGCATCAAATGGCAAAGTCCATCGTAATTCCAGATCTGACACAACCCAGAATTACACCACATAATATTGGAAATTAGAAACAACCCCCCAAAGTCACATTCCCCAATAGAAGTAAATCAAGGTTGCCTGGTGTCATCCATCTCCACCACCAGGTCTCAGCAGGGTCAGCTTTTGTTCTCACGGGAAGGAGGACCTCCTAGCCCAGCCGTGGGCAAACTACGGCCCGGGGGCCGGATCCGGCCCATTCGGCTGTTCTATCCGGCCGGGAGCGAAGAGCGAGGTTCTCTTGCTCTCCCAGAAGGCTACGTGAAGTAATCTAACTTTCAATTTATATTAGTTCACACAAACACTCCATCCATGCTTTTGTTCCGGCCCTCTGGTCCAGTTTAAGAACCCATTGTGGCCCTCGAGTCAAAAAGTTTGCCTACCCCTGTCCTAGCCCCATGATGGCTGAACCTATGGCACGCGTGCCACAGGTAGCACACGGAGCCATTTGTGTGGGGATGCGAGCCCCAGCCAAATTTACCTGCACTGTGCATGTGTGTGCCTCCCAGCTGATTGTAGGCCGTTTAAGGCCATTTTCAACCTCCCGGAGGCTTGAGGGAAGCCTGCACCCTCGGGAGGCTAGAAAACGGACCTTCTGGAAATACTGGAAGTGCCCATTTTCACTTCCGGTATTTCCGGCAATTTTGGGCATGGGAGCCCAAAAGGTTTAGCCACCATTGTTCTAGCCCAGGGGTGGGCAAACTTTTTGACTCGAGGGCCACAATGGGTTCTTAAACTGGACGGGCGGGACAAAAGCATGGATGGAGTGTTTGTGTGAACTAATATAAATTCAAAGTTAGATTACTTCACGTAGCCTTCTGGGAGAGCAAGAGAACCCTCTGCTCTTTTGGCTCTGCGGGCCGGATAGAACAGCAGCGGGCGGATCTGGCCCCCGGGCCGTAGTTTGCTCACGGCTGTTCTAGCCTGAACAACTCTCTCTAACTCCACTCCTCTCACCTTAGGAATGTGGCAAGCCCAAAACCCTTCCAAAAGAAGAGAAAAGGCCAAAAGAAAGAAAAGGAATATATAATAAGGCTAAATAAAATGGCTACACATATGTCAACTTCGGGCTTGGCACCGGTTATAACAAGCAGCCCTCACTCAAAATCCAGCACAGTACATAGGCCATCAGCCACAATGGGAATTGCCCAACGCCCCCCTTTAGGAACACAAAGCCCATGTTGCCCAAATCCCAAAACTTCAAAGACACAAAATCGTATAAGAACCCTTCCTCCTGCTCAGCTATTTCTTCAAAACCGCACACTGTCGTATGTGGTTTCTATCCATCAATAAACCCATCTTTTCCAACCGGCCTCCATGTTGTTGTCTCCAGCGTCTTTCTTGGAACCGAACCAGATGGCTATGCCTTCCAACACAACTAAGAACTTTCTTTCTTTTCATGTGTGCATTTATTCTGTATGCACAGATTTATTTAAACGTTCGAAGAGAACATACAAACAAAAAAGGAGTAAACTGAACAAAGGGGAAAAAAACTGTATCGTAGAAATAAAAGGGGAATAAAAGGGTAAAATCCCAACAACCGTTTCACTGCCCGGTTGCCGGTTGGGCATGGCCATGATAGGCGTGGCCTACTGGAACTTCTGGGAGGGCCATTTTTCACCTTCCCCAGAGTCCGGAGGCTTCCCTCGGGCCTCTGGGAGGGCAAAAACGGCCTCCCTCCGGAAGCCGGAAACAAGCCCGTTTCTGGACTTTCAGTACTTCTGGAAGGCCCATGTTCCCCCTCCCAGAGCCTCCACCTGAACCTTGCACTTACCTGCATCCAAAATGGGCCACATGGAGACTCCTGGGAGGGGCGGGGTGGGGGGGGCCAGCCCATTGGTTCAACTACCCATTTGGCGAACTGGATGTAAATTTAACATCCGGTTCGCCTAAACCAGCCCGAACCGGCTGAATCCCACCCCTGGTCATACGTCACTTTTTTTCAGTGCCGTTGTAACTTTGAACAGTCACTAAATGAACAGTTGTAAGTCAAGGACTACCTGTAATTTCTGACTGCAATTTTTTTTTTCCAGACAGTCCTTTTTCCCTCCTGAGGTAACATAGCAGCGATCCATAATTGCAAATTTCCAAGAACTGATGCGGCTGCTTTAAAGCTGTTGCTGTTGAATGCTGAGTAAGCATCTCTCAGTTCTCTGTCTGGAGCATCAGCTGGAGATCACAACAACCCTGCCAGGGAGGACACGGGGGCGGGGAGGGGGGGAAATGTAGAGCCAAAAGAGACCTTACCTTTTGGTAGTGTGTTTGGGGCATCTGTTTATCCCAGCCGAGAAATGAAATGAAATGAACGTTGGCAGAATGGAAGATGGAGAGAACCAAAGGGAGTGGCCAACACAAACACAGAAAGAAAAAAAGAAAAAAAGAGAAATGAGTAAAGGATGGAATTGAAACAATTAAGCACTAGTAACATAGACAGTTAACAGAATAATAGAGTTGGAAGGGACCCTGTAGGTCATCTAGCCTTTACCCAGATCCGGCTGGTTCGCCAGTTACGCCCATTCCTGGACCGGGATGCCCTGCGCACAGTCACTCAGGCCCTCGTTATTTCCCCTTCGACTACTGCAATGCTCTACCTTGGACTGCCCTTGCGTACCACTCAGAGGCTTCAGCTGGTGCAGAATCGCGACAGCAGGTTGTGATGGAGCTTCCGATACTCCCATGTTACACCCCTCCTCTGCGGCCTGCATTGGCTTCCGGTTGCCCTCGGTGAGATTCAAGGTCTTGGTATTAACATTTAAAGTCCAACAGGGCATGGGTCCAGGTTATTACGAGAGCGGCTCCTCCCAATATCAAATGCTAACCGCCCTGTAAGGGCACACAGCGGGTCTCCTCGGGTGCCCCACGACTTCAATAGCCTGGCGACCGAGAGGCCTACTCTGTGGCGGCTCCCACTTTGTGGAATGTTCTTCGCTGGAGCTCCGTTTGGCTCCCGATCGCACCTTCGCCATGATTTGAAAACTTGGCTCTTTTTACAATCTGGGCTGTGCTGATTCTCCTGGAGTTGGGGTTATTTAACGGGGTTTTAAATTTTAATTATTAATTGTTTAATACTTTTTAAAATTAATTTATTTATTGTTGTATTTTAATTGTAGCTGCCCGGAGTCCTCGGAGAGGGTGGCATATAAGTCGAATTAATAAATAAATAAATAAATAAATAAATAAATAAATAAATAAATAGTCCAACCGCCCCCTCTGCCCAAGCAGGAAACCCTACATCATTTCTGACTGATGGCAGTCCAGTCTGCTCTTGAAAGCATCCAGGGATGAAGCTCCCACAATGTTCAAAGGCAACTTCTGTTCCATCAGTTGATTGTTCTCATTGTCAGAAAATTCCTCCATATTTCTAGATTGAATCTTTCTCCTTGATCAGTTTCTTTCCATTATTCCTTGTCTGGCCTACAGGCACCTTAGAAAATAGTTTGACCCCGTTCTCTCTGTGGCAGCCCCTCAAATACTGGAAGACTTGGTGGCTCAGGCTGTTAATGCCTGCTCTTAAGATCCAGCTGTCTACAATTACTGTAGGCTCGAATCCCACCAGGCTCAAGGTTGACTCAGCCTTCCATCCTCTCTGGGTAGGTAAATTGAGGACCCAAGATTGTTGGGGGCAATTAGCTGACCTTGTAAAAATGTAAATAGTAATAAGCATATACAATGGAATGAAGGCTATTGCTGAGCGCATTGGGTTGTGCTCCAAAAATTGTAAGCCACCCTGAGTCTTGGAGAAGGTGGCATATAAATGTAATTAAAAAAAAAAGACTGTCATCATATCTCCCCTGGTCCTTCTCTTCACTAGACTAGCCATGCCCAGTTCCTGCAATCGTTCATCGTGGATTTTAGCCTCCAGTCCCCTCATCATCCTGGTTGCTCTTCTCTGCACTCTTTCTAGGGTCTCAACATCATTTTATAGTGTGGTGACCAAAACTGGGTGCAGTACTCTAGGTGTGGTCTTACTAAGACTTCATAGAGTGGTATTAGTACCTCACTTGATCTTGACTGTATCCCTCTGTTAATGCAATTTAGGATTGCATTGGCTTTTTTGGCTGCCACTGCACTACTGGCTCATATTTATCTGGTTGTCCACTAAGGCTCCAAGATCCCTCTCCCAGTTGCTGCTATTAAGCCTGGTTTCAGATGGCAGATACATAAAGTGGTTTTGTTGAATTTGGTTCCGAAATCAAGTCCCCACCCCCACCCCTAAAATCTAGAGAAATCATTACAATCATGTCCCAAACGCCATCACCCTGCTAAACAAATAATTCCCTCAACACTGTCAAACTATTTACTAAGTCTGCATTACTATTACTATTAATCCTCCCATCCTTCCTTTCACCCATCTCATCCCACTTTGACTAACCTTGTTGCTTGTATCCTAACGATTTTTATTGACTGTTTCCTAGTATGATTTGTTTGCTTATTGTACCCTGTGACTATCATTAAGTGTTGTACCTGATGATTCTCGACTTTTGACGAATGTATCTTTTCTTTTATGTATACGGACAGTGTTTGCACCAAGACAAATTCCTTGTGTGTCCAATCACACTTGGCCAATAAAGAATTCTATCTATCTATCTATCTATTATCATCTGTCTGTCTGTCTGTCTGTCTATCTGTCTATCTGTCTATCTGTCTGTCATGATCTCTGCCATATTTAATATTTTGCTTATAATCCTGTCAGTTCATTAATTCTTCTTTTTACAGGTAGTCCTCAACTTACGACCGCAATTGAGTCGCAAACAATTGATTCATTTCCACCCACTGCTTCTTGCCCAGGTGCTTTGGAGAATAGCTTGACTGCCTCTTCTTCGGGGCAACCCCTGAGATATTGGAACCACTGCTAACATGTCTCCCTTAGTCTTTCTTTTCATTAAATTAGACAGACCCAAATCTTGCAACCGTCCTTGGCATGTTTCAGCCTTCGGTAAATGTGTATCATTGCAGGGAATGGCTTGTTTAGTGACTCTCTCATTTGGCAGTCATTTGTAATTATGGTGGCGATGAAAAATGTCATTTTACAACCAGTCCTTGCACTGACAACCCTGGCAGGTCTAATAAAGGAAAGGAAAGCCGAACTAAGATGATAAACAGGCGCGGGTTCACTTAGTAACTTCTTCGCTTTAACCAACACTTTGCCAATCCTAATTGCCAATCCTAATCGTAGCTACTAAATGAGGACGGCCTGTATTTCGGCATCGCTGTGGTTTGTTACAAATGACGTCTTCGTGGCATCAACCAGTCACCGCTGAAATGACATAAAACTCCTTCTTAATCCTGCTATTTGACGCGACGATGATTTAAAGGCTTATAAATCCCTAATGGAGACCTAACAAGAATGTGATGTTCGTAACAGTTATTTTGTGGTTTCTGAGTGTGGAATAATTGGCCTGTCCTTCCCTTTGCAAACTTCTCTCTCTGGATCTTTTGGCTTGGAACAGTATGTAGGAATGATAGGGAGAAGATAAATACAGAGAAGAGCAACTAAGATGATTTTTTTTTTTAATTACATTTATATGCCGCCCTTCTCGAGACTCAGGGCACAATTAGGATGCAACCCAGTGTGCTCAGCAATAGCCTTCATTCCATTGTATATGCCTGCTTATTACTAAGCGGCATTTTTACAAAGTCAGCTTATTGCCCCCAACAATCTTGGGTCCTCAATTTACCCGAGAGGATGGAAGGCTGAGTCAACCTTGAGCCTGGTGGGATTCGAGCCTACAGCAGTTGTAGGCAGCTGGAACTTAAGTGCAGGCAACTTAAGTGCAGGCAATTAACAGCCTGAGCCACCAAGGCTCTTAATGATTAAAGGCCTGGAGACTAAAATATATGAAGAAGGGCTGCAGGAACTTGGTGTGGCTACTCTAGAAAAGGACTGGAGTGGGGGGACATGATAGTATTCCAGTATTTGAGGGGCTGCTACAAAGAAGAAAAGGGGGGGTCAATTTATTTTCCAAAGCACCAGACAAGACAAGAAACAATGGATGGAAACTAACCAAGGAGAGAAGCAACTTGAAATTAAGGAGAAACTTCCTAACAGTGAGGACAATTAACCAGTGGAACAACTTGCCACTAGAAGTTGTAGATGCTCCAACACTGGAGGTTTTTAAGAAGAGACTGGACAGTCATTTGTCTAAAATGGTATAGGATCTCCTACTTGAACAGGGGCTTGGACTAGAACAGTGGTCGCCAACCAGTGGGGACCACTGGTGGTCCATGAAAAATTTTGGTGGTCCACAGAGGTCACCCCAAAGCAATTAATCCAGGCTGCACAGGAACACAAGGCCGTGCCGCCCACATGGCCCACAGGAACACCAGGCTTAATTGCTTGCATTGTGAAAAACACGGGGTAGTGAGGGGAGGGGGAGAAAGGCAGAAGGGGGGAACTTGTCCCCTGCGCCCCTGGTGACTCACCTGGCCACCAGGCTGCTTCTTTCTGCTTCTTTCTGCTTCTGCTTTTGGCTGCATGCAAGGAAAGCAGCAAAAGTCTTTCTTTCTCTCCCCCAAACTCCACCAGAAATGAGTCTTTGGGACCCTGCAAGGCCTCCTGCTCCAAGAGGCTGCAAAGACTCATTTCTGGGGTGGAGGAGAGGAGAAAAGACTTCTGCTGCTTTCCTTGCCTGAAGCCAAAGTCTCTCTCTCTCCCCTGAGAATGCAGCTGGAGACGGTATCCTGCTATCCCAAATAAAGAATGATTGATTGGTAGGAAAACGGGGTGGAATTTTCCTGCAGACTTTTGGGATTTTGGTCTCTGGGGATTTAAAATTATGAGTTTGGTGGTCCCTGAGGTCCAAAAGTTGGCGACCCTGGACTAGATGATCTCCAAGCTCCCAATCACCCTGTGTGATTCTGTTATCTGCAACCAGCAAAATGTTTTGCAGGTAATCATATTTGGAGGGAATCAACTGAAAACCAGATTGCCCAGAGTGGCATCTCCTTTTTTTCTTTTTCTGATGAAGTTCTAAGCAGTAAGATTTCCAGGCTGTTCTTCAGGAAGCTGAGATTGCAAACACGGCAGAGAAATAGATATTGCGACAAAGGACGCCCACAAAGCAATCTTCCCAACTCACAAAGGAAGTTGAAAGATTAAAAAAATAATAACCGTGTTGATATGACGTCTACTTTTCATCTCTTCCTGCATCTACAACCTGGATCAATGTTTGCAGCCTCCTGATAAATTGGAATTGAAGAGAATATTTGTAGCTCGGTCGTTGTGTTGTGTTGTTGTGCAATGAAGGAGTTTCATTGTGTCTTCTTCCGCCTGCTGGTCAGCATTGGCAAACACCGACAGATTTCACCATGGGTTCAAAAAACTGTGAGCATCCTAGACCAGTGATGGTGAACCTTTTCAGCAACGAGTGCCCAAGCCATAATGCGTGTGCATGCATTTGCAGGTACATCGTCCGAGTGCTGGAAAACCAAAGACCAGCTGGCTGGTGCATACCTGTTTTGGGGTGTTTTGGCTGTTTTAGCCATTTTCAGGCCATTTTTGTCAAAACTGGCCTGAAACCAGCCTGAGAAAATGACCTTTTTTGGCCATTTGGGGGCCATTTTCAGGCTATTTTCAGGCCATTTTGGCCCCAAAGGGAAAAACAGCCCAACCCCCAAAACAGCCCCAAAACAGCCTGTTTTTTGGCTGATTTTCAGGATATTTTCTGGTGCTCCGGCACCTGCAAAGGCCAGCTGGCCAGAAACTAGAAGAGCAGCTGGTAATGGTGTGCATGCCCCAGGGTGGGATTCAATTTTTAACAATTGGTTCTGTGGGCATGACTAGGTGGGCATGGTCATGTGACTGGGTGGGCATGGCTTCTTCTTTTTTGCAGGACACCCCCCTTGTTTTGGGCCTTCTGGGCCTCAGGAAGCCTCCTGAGGGGGTTTTTGCTCCCAAAGGCTTCCCTCTGGCAGAGAAGGCAAAAACACAGCAGCAGCCTGCGCTCCATTTGGGGCCTTCTAGGCCTCAGGGAAGCCTCCTGTGGAGGCGTTTTGCTCCCAGAAGGCTTCCCTGGGGCTCAGGAAGGAAAAAATGGAGCATAGGGGCACAGCTCCCCCATGCTCCATTTTGGGGCCTTGTGGGCTTCAGGAAGCCTCCTGTGGAGGTGTTTTGCTCCCAGAAGGCTTCCTGGGGCTCAGGAAGGAAAAATGGAGGGTGGCAGGGGTGTGCTGTGCCTTCCTCCATTTTGCCTTCCTGGGCCTCAGGGAACCCTCCTGGGCAAAGCAGTAAGCGAGAGGCTTCGGCACAGCTGATCATAGGAACAGCTGATCGATCGGGGAGACATACCTTAAGGAGTGACTGGGCAGGAAAGAAGCAGTCAGTAATGTTGGCATACAATGTTGTGCATGCACAATAAGAACTGACTGGGCAGTGAGGGAGGGGTAGGAGAGGGGCAGGGCCAACCAGGGGCACGATTTGCTGGTTCTCGAACTGTGCAGAATCATATCCGGTAGAATCCCACCTCTGGCATGCTCACAGAGGGGCTCTGCGGTACCTCTGGCCCATGCCATAGGTTTTGCCATCATGGTCTTAAACCAAGCCAAGTCCAAAAATGCCAGAGAATTCCTGGAAGCCTGGCCGAATCAGCCATCAACGGGCCCATTGAGATGAACAACATCTACACATCATTGAAAGGACAATCAAAAAGCCAACATGGAAACAAAAGAGCAAAACACCTCATCTCTCTCCAGCAATCAACACCCTGATAAGCAGTGATTAACAGCAACATTAACCCTAGGCTAACAATCAAGCGACAAACAACACCCCAATCAAGGAGCTGCCAATGCAGACAGACAAGCTAACATCAAACAACACCCCAATCAAGGACCATTAGTATATAAACATAAAGCAAACCTCCCTCCCTTCTAGCACTGATGGTACCCTGGTTCGTTCATGAAACGTCTGCAAGAAAACCATCAAGCTCAGAGAGCACCAAGGACCCCACAATCCTCTTCCCACTTCTAGCCCTGATGATGCTACCTAGTTGGGTCATGAAACATCTACAAGAAAACCACCAAGCTCAGAGAGTACCAAGGACCCCACAGTCTCTTCCTTCTCTCCTTCCTCCTCCTCCTCTCCCCCCTCCTCCTCTTTCTCCTTTCTGCAACTACTTTCTCCCTTCTCCGTGATGTTACCTACTTGGGTAATGAAACATTTGTAAAAACAACCAAGCAAAGCACCAAGAACCCCATAGTCGCCATCCTCCTCCTCCTCTTCACAAATCCTCTCTCCCTTCGTGCACTGATGAAGTTACCTAGTTAGTCATGACACTTTTTGTGAAAACAATCACAGTCAGAGACCGCCAGACTTCCACAGGTCAACCCTGAGCTGTATACAGTATATTCTCTCCTACTGAAGCATTAAATTACAGCAATTAAAATTAATAGTGTTGGAAGGGACCTTGTAGGTCATCTAGTC
>CM019148.1:5700408-5735270 GCA_009733165.1 Naja naja | reverse complement strand
TGGAGAATAGCTTGACCTCTTCTTGGGGCAACCCCTGATATATTGGAACCACTGCTAACATGTCTCCCTTAGTCTTTCTTTTCATTAAATTAGACAGACCCAAATCTTGCAACCGTCCTTTGCATGTTTCAGCCTACCGGTAAATGTGTATCATTGCAGAATGAATTGCGTTTAGTGACTCTCTCATTTGGCAGTCATTTGTAATTATGGTGGCGATGAAAAATGTCATTTTACAACCAGTCCTTGCACTGACAACCCTGGCAGGTCTAATAAAGGAAAGGAAAGCCGAACTAAGATGATAAACAGGCGCAGGTTCACTTAGTAACTTCTTCGCTTTAACCAACACTTTGCCAATCCTAATCGTAGCTACTAAATGAGGACGGCCTGTATTTCGCATTCGCTGTGGTTTGTTACAAATGGCGTCTTCGTTATCAACCAGTCACCGCTGAAATGACATAAAACTCCTTCTTAATCCTGCTATTTCGGCACGACGATGATTTAAAGGACGCTATAAATCCCTAATGGAGACCTAACAAGAATGTGATGTTCGTAACAGTTATTTTGTGGTTTCTGAGTGTGGAATAATTGGCCTGTCCTTCCCTTTGCAAACTTCTCTCTCTGGATCTTTTGGCTTGGAACAGTATGTAGGAATGATAGGGAGAAGATAAATACAGAGAAGAGCAACTAAGATGATTTTTTTTTTAATTACATTTATATGCCGCCCTTCTCCGGAGACTCAGGGCGACACAATTTTGGGATGCAACCCAGTGTGCTCAGCAATAGCCTTCATTCCATTGTATATGCCTGCTTATTATTACTAAGCGGCATTTTTACAAGGTCAGCTAATTGCCCCCAACAATCTTGGGTCCTCAATTTACCTACCCTGAGAGGATGGAAGGCTGAGTCAACCTTGAGCCTGGTGGGATTCGAGCCTACAGCAGTTGTAGGCAGCTGGAACTTAAGTGCAGGCAACTTAAGTGCAGGCAATTAACAGCCTGAGCCACCAAGGCTCTTAATGATTAAAGGCCTGGAGACTAAAATATATGAAGAAGGGCTGCAGGAACTTGGTGTGGCTACTCTAGAGAAAAGGACTGGAGTGGGGGGACATGATAGTATTCCAGTATTTGAGGGGGCTATACAAAGAAGAAAAGGGGAGTCAATTTATTTTCCAAAGCACCAGACAAGACAAGAAACAATGGATGGAAACTAACCAAGGAGAGAAGCAACTTGAAATTAAGGAGAAACTTCCTAACAGTGAGGACAATTAACCAGTGGAACAACTTGCCACTAGAAGTTGTAGATGCTCCAACACTGGAGGTTTTTAAGAAGAGACTGGACAGTCATTTGTCTAAAATGGTATAGGATCTCCTACTTGAACAGGGGCTTGGACTAGAACAGTGGTCGCCAACCAGTGGGCCGGGGACCACTGGTGGTCCGCGAGAAAATTTTGGTGGTCCACAGAGAAAGGTCACCCCCAAAGCAATTAATCCAGGCTGCACAGGAACACAAGGCCGTGCCGCCCACATGGCCCACAGGAACACCAGGCTTGCGTCGCTTGCATTGTGAAAAACACGGGGTAGTGAGGGGAGGGGGAGAAAGGCAGAAGGGGGGAACTTGTCCCCTGCGCCCCTGGTGACTCACCTGGCCACCAGGCTGCTTCTTTCTGCTTCTTTCTGCTTCTGCTTTTGGCTGCATGCAAGGAAAGCAGCAAAAGTCTTTCTTTCTCTCCCCCAAACTCCACCAGAAATGAGTCTTTGGGACTCTGCAAGGCCTCCTGCTCCAAGAGGCTGCAAAGACTCATTTCTGGTGGAGATTGGGGGAGAGAGAGAAAGACTTCTGATGCTTCTGCTGCTTTCCTTGCCTGAAGCCAAAAGTCTCTCTCTCTCTCCCTCTCTCTCCCCCTGAGAATGCAGCTGGAGATGGTATCCTGCTATCCCAAATAAAGAATGATTGATTGGTAGGAAAACGGGGTGGGGAATTTTCCTGCAGACTTTTTTTTGGATTTTCCCAGGGTCTCTGGTCTGCGGGATTTAAAATTATGAGTTTGGTGGTCCCTGAGGTCCAAAAGGTTGGCGACCCCTGGACTAGATGATCTCCAAGCTCCCAATCACCCTGTGTGATTCTGTTATCTGCAACCAGCAAAATGTTTTGCAGGTAATCATATTTGGAGGGAATCAACTGAAAACCAGATTGCCCAGAGTGGCGCATCTCCTTTTTTTTTCTTTTTTCTGATGAAGTTCTAAGCAGGTAAGATTTCCAGGCTGTTCTTCAGGGAAGCTGAGATTGCAAACACGGCAGAGAAAATAGATATTGCGACAAAGGACGCCCACAAAGCAATCTTCCCAACTCACAAAGGAAGTTGAAAGATTAAAAAAATAATAACCGTGTTGATATGACGTCTACTTTTCATCTCTTCCTGCATCTACAACCTGGATCAATGTTTGCAGCCTCCTGATAAATTGGAATTGAAGAGAATATTTGTAGCTCGGTCGTTGTGTTGTGTTGTTGTGCAATGAAGGAGTTTCATTGTGTCTTCTTCCGCCTGCTGGTCAGCATTGGCAAACACCGACAGATTTCACCATGGGTTCAAAAAACTGTGAGCATCCTAGACCAGTGATGGTGAACCTTTTCAGCAACGAGTGCCCAAGCCATAATGCGTGTGCATGCATTTGCAGGTACATGCGTCCGAGTGCTGGAAAACCAAAGACCAGCTGGCTGGTGCGCGCATACCTGTTTTTTGGGGTGTTTTTTGGCTGTTTTTGGCCATTTTCAGGCCATTTTTTGGGTCAAAACTGGCCTGAAACCAGCCTGGAAAATGACCTGTTTTTGGCCATTTGGGGGGCATTTTCAGGCTATTTTTCAGGCCATTTTTGGCCCCCAAAAGGGCCAGAAAAACAGCCCAACCCCCCCCAAACAGCCCCAAAACAGCCTGTTTTTTTGGCTGATTTTCAGGATATTTTCTGGTGCTCCGGCACCTGCAAAGGCCAGCTGGCCAGAAACTAGAAGAGCAGCTGGTAATGGTGTGCATGCCCCAGGGGTGGGATTCCAATTTTTTAACAATTGGTTCTGTGGGCATGACTAGGTGGGCATGGTCATGTGACTGGGTGGGCATGGCTTCTTCTTTTTTTTTTTGCAGGACACCCCTTGTTTTTGGGCCTTCTGGGCCTCAGGGAAGCCTCCTGAGGGGGCGTTTTTGCTCCCAAAAGGCTTCCCTGCGGCGCAGGAAGGCAAAAAACACAGCAGCAGCCTGCACGCTCCATTTTGGGGCCTTCTAGGCCTCAGGGAAGCCTCCTGTGGAGGGCGTTTTTGCTCCCAGAAGGCTTCCCTGGGGCTCAGGAAGGAAAAAATGGAGCATAGGGGGTGCACAGCTCCCCCCATGCTCCATTTTGGGGCCTTGTGGGCTTCAGGGAAGCCTCCTGTGGAGGGTGTTTTTGCTCCCAGAAGGCTTCCCTGGGGCTCAGGAAGGAAAAAATGGAGGGTGGCAGGGGTGTGCTGTGCCCCTCCTCCATTTTTTGCCTTCCTGGGCCTCAGGGAACCCTCCTGGGCAAAGCAGTAAAAGCGAGAGGAAACTCGGCACAGCTGATCATAGGAACAGCTGATCGTCGGGGGGAGACATACCTTAAGGAGTGACTGGGCAGGAAAGAACGCAGTCAGTAATGTTGGCATGCGCACAATGTTGTGCATGCACAATAAGGACTGACTGGGCAGTGAGGGGAGGGGTGGGCGGAGAGGGGCAGGGCCAACCAGGGGCACGATTTGCTGGTTCTCCGAACTGTGCAGAATCATAACCACCGGTACTATAGAATCAATCTGAACCGGTAGAATCCCACCTCTGGCATGCTCACAGAGAGGGCTCTGCGTGCCACCTCTGGCCCGCGTGCCATAGGTTTGCCATCATGGTCTTAAACCAAGCCAAGTCCAAAAATGCCAGAGAATTCCTGGAAGCCTGGCGAATCAGCCATCAACGGGCCCATTGAGATGAACAACATCTACACATCATTCGAAAGGACAATCAAAAAGCCAACATGGAAACAAAAAGAGCAAAACACCTCATCTCTCCAGCAATCAACACCCTGATAAGCAGTGATTAACAGCAACATTAACCCTAGGCTAACAATCAAGCGACAAACAACACCCCAATCAAGGAGCTGCCAATGCAGACAGACAAGCTAACATGAAACAACACCCCAATCAAGGACCATTAGTATATAAACATAAAGCAAACCTCCCTCCCTTCTAGCACTGATGACGTTACCTAGTTCGTTCATGAAACGTCTGCAAGAAAACCATCAAGCTCAGAGAGCACCAAGGACCCCACAATCCTCTTCCCACTTCTAGCCCTGATGATGTTACCTAGTTGGGTCATGAAACATCTACAAGAAAACCACCAAGCTCAGAGAGTACCAAGGACCCCACAGTCTCTTCCTTCTCTCCTTCCTCCTCTCCCCCCTCCTCCTCTTTCTCCTTTCTGCAACTACTTTCTCCCTTCTCCGTGATGTTACCTACTTGGGTAATGAAACATTTGTAAGAAAACAACCAAGCTTAGAAAGCACCAAGAACCCCATAGTCGCCATCCTCCTCCTCCTCTTCACAAATCCTCTCTCCCTTCGTGCACTGATGAAGTTACCTAGTTACGTCATGACACTTTTTGTAAGAAAACAATCACAGTCAGAGACCGCCAAGACTTCCACAGGTCAACCCTGAGCTGTATACAGTATATTCTCTCCTACTGAAGCATTAAATTACAGCAATTAAAATTAATAGTGTTGGAAGGGACCTTGTAGGTCATCTAGTCCAACCCAGGGGTGGGATTCTACCAGTTCGCACCTATTTGCTAGAACCGGTTGTTAACCTTCTAAGCAGTTCGGAGAACCGGTTGTTAGAAGAAATTACTGGGCTAATCCTGTAAGGAAGGCAGGAAGGAAACATTCTGGTGTTGCTTACAGAAACGGCCTCTTCGTTAACCCTTATTACATTCTTGGCAGGACTAGACTTCCTGTCTCAGGAACATCTCTGGAGTTTTTTTCCCTCCTTTGCTGGCACTTTGCTTGTGTGGAGTGACCATTCAAAGTTACAATGGCACTGAAAAAAGTGATTTATGGCCATTTTTCACACTTATGACTGTTGCAGCATCCCCACAGTCACGAGAGGCCAGGCGAGGAGATGCGTGCCTCGATGTGAGTGATACTGAGTTGGCCACACCCAGCCAATCACATGACCACCAAGCCATGTCCACCCAGTCACATGACCACCAAGCCACGCCCACAGAACCGGTTGTTAAAAATTTTGAATCCCACCCCTGGTCCAACCCCCTCCCCTGCCCAAGCACCAATGATGAATTACAGATTATCCATCAGTAATAGGCTATCCTCTGACCACGTCACAAAAGAAAAAGCCAGAAAGGAAAGTAAAATTGAATCTGCAATACAAAGAGGAGTTGTTCCAAAAGCAAACTACCACCTCTGCACACACCCCATCAGATCTAGCCCAGAGGCCATGCTCTCGGGTGCCTCCCATTAAGCCAGTGTTTTCTTAACCTTAGCAACTTCAACATACCTGGACTTCAAGTCCCCAGAATCCCCCAGCTAGCAATTATTACACCATTGTTGTGGCCTGTTTAACCCTTCTAGGCTGCCCAGAGCTCATTTTGAGAAATGGAAAGCCTTGGAAATGCTTCCAATGAGCATTCAGTAAAGGAATCAAATTCTATTTTAATGGCATTGCAGCTACGCAAGTTTTGCGCATGTGAGGAAAAAGCACAAGATTGTCACTGCATGCCGTCCGAAGTTGTGGGTACTTCATCACCAGAAGTTTTTCAGGAGAGACTAGTCAGGAGTGGTATAAGGTCTTCTGCTTGAGCAGGGAGCTGGACGAGAACAACCTTTTGGACCTCAGTGACCCCCCAAACTCATAATTTTAAATCCCACGGACCACTAATATGAATTTTGAGTGACAGTGGCTTGCTGACGTTGATGGGAGAGCAAGAGAAAGATCTAATCTGACCTCGGAGAGCTGGCGGTAATGTTCTCTCTCTCTCTCTCTCTCTCTCACACACACACACACACACACACACAGGTCCCTCACAACCCCACACCTCCTCCAAGGCAGCCACATTCCTAACCTGCTTTTCAGCTCCGTTGTCAGGGGGAGAGAGAGAGATGGTATTCTGCGATCCCAAATAAAGAACGATCGATCGGTAAGAAAACAGGGTGGGGGATTTTCCTGCAGACCTTTTGGGGGATTTTCCCAGGGTCTCTGCAGAAAAAGCAGAAGCAGCAGAGACCCTGGGAAAATCCCTCCAAAAGTCTGCAGGAAAATTCCCCACCCCATTTTCCTACCGATCGATCATTCTTGATTTGGGATCGCAGGATACCGTCTCCAGCTCTGTTCTCAGGGGGAGAGAGAGAGAGACTTTTGGCTTCATGCAAGGAAAGCAGCAGAAGCAGTGGAAGTCTTTCTTTCTCTCCCCGAAACTCCACCAGAAATGTGTCTTTGCCGCTGCAGCCTCTTGGAGCAGGAGGCCTTGCAGGGTCCCAAAGACTCATTTCTGGAGGAGTTTGGGGAGAAGAAAAAAACTTTGGCTGCTTTCCTTGCGCGCAGCCAAAAGCAGAAGAAGAAAGAAGCGGAAAGAAGCAGCCCGGTGGCCAGGCCAGGCGCGTGGGGCGAGTGGGGCAAGTTTCCCCCCTCCGTCCTTTCCCTCCTCCCCTCACTACCTCCTGTTGTTCACAATGCAAGCGATGCAAGCCTTGTGTTCCCGCGGGCCATGTGGGTGGCGCAGCCTTGTGTTCCCGCAGCCTGGATTAATTGCTTTGGGGGTGACATTTCTTTGCGGACCACCAAAATTTTCTCACACCACCAGTGATCCCCGGCCCACCAGTTGACGACCACTGGACTAGTAGACTTCCGAGGTTCCTTCTAGCTCTATTCTGATTGATTGATTGATTGAATACAGGCAGTCCTCAATTTACGATCACAGTTGAGCCCCCCAAATTTCCGTTCCTAAACAAGACAGTCGTTCACTGAGTTTTGCCAGATTTTTTTTTTGCAACAGTTGTTAAGTGAATCGCTACGGTAACACGGTCATTAAGTGAATCTGGCTTCCCCTGTTGACTTTGCTTGTTCAGAAGGTTAGGGTGACCCCAGGACACTGCAGCCGTCATAAATAAGAGTCAGTTGCCAAGTATCCGGGTTTCGATCATGTGACCATGAGGATGCTGCAACGGTCATTAATGTGAAAAACAGCCATAAGTCACTTTTTTCAGTGTTATCGTAACAATGGTCAGTAAATGAACTGTTGTAAGTCAAGGACTACCTATAATTCAAGTTGGGTTTTAGAGGCATGGTTAGACACTCCTTTCTCTTTGTTCTAGTCATATTTTTATTCCGCATTTCTTGGAAAACATGAAAGCGGAGGCGGAGCGGAAGAAAAAGGGAGAAGAAGACACATATTAAATAAGGGAATTTATGAGTATCAGAAAATTAGATTATAGGATACCGCTATATATTATACTGGTCTATATTATTATATTGCTGAATACTGTTTTGAGAGCTACAGCCCTGATTAAAATCAAAACAAAATATTAATATCTACAGAAATAGTTATGTGAATCATAAAATAAAATTAAAAGCCACAGCAAATTCTACCCAAGCTTCTGGATGTCTATTCTGATTTCTTTAGAATTAGCTCAGCATTTCTCAGTGTTGGCAACATTAAGAGGTATGAATTTCAAATCCCAGAATTCCCCCAGGCAGCATGCTTTAAGAGGGGTGGACTTCCACTCCCAGAATCCCCCAGCCAGCATGCTTTAAGAGGGGTGGACTTCCACTCCAAGAATCCCCCAGCCAGCATGCTTTAAGAGGGGTGGACTTCCACTCCCAGAATCCCCCAGCCAGCATGCTTTAAGAGGAGTGGACTTCCACTCCCAGAATCCCCAGCCAGCATGCTTTAAGAGGGTGGACTTCCACTCCCAGAATCCCCCAGCCAGCAGGCTTTAAGATGGGTGGACTTCAATTCCCAGAATTCCCCAGCCAGCATGCTTTAAGAGGGGTGGACTTCCACTCCCAGAATCCCCCAGTCAGGATTCTTTAATAATGGGTGGACTTCAACTCCCACAATTCCCCAACCAGCATGGTTTAAGATGGGTGGACTTCAATTCCCAGAATTCCCCACTCCTTTTAAAGTTGCAAAAGTTGAATGTTTAAAACTAAATGAAGAGACAAAACCCCAAATTTCAGATTGGCACAGGCCTGTAATTGTGGTGATCTTCTACAAATGGCTTCCAAGCACGGTTAAACTCTGTGTCAGATTTACTTTGGAAATTGGAAGCTATTTTGGACATCAAAGTGTGTTCCCACACCTTAATTAGCCATTTTTATATGGAAGGAACAGTATGTACTTTCCAACTGGAAATGCAGAGGCAGTTAACCACATGCAAGACCAGTTTAATACAAGAATCCAAGGGTTAGTAACATTTTGCTAAAAGTAGCAGGTTGGAAAAGAAATTCAATTTTTAGAATTGTTTATTTGGTTTTAAAAAAATGGTTCTCTCCAATGCCGAGCGATCAATTTTAGCAATCAATGCTGGAATACAGTCACGGTAGAGTATTTTATACCAGTTTTCTCTATGTATAATATTTGGTGTAAAATTGACATCTTTCTTCTATTAGAGATTCCATTTCTGATATCTCAAGGATTAAACCTAGCTTCTGCAGCAATTTAATTAAATAGAATAGAATACCAGGCAGCCCTATACCATTTCAAACAAATGGTTGTCCAATTTCTTCTTAAAAACTTCCAGTGTTGGAGCATTCACAACTTCTGGGGGCAAGTTGTTCCACTGATTAATTGTTCTAATTCAGGAAATTTCTCTTTAGTTCTAAGTTGTTTCTCTCCTTGATTAGTTTCCACCTATTGCTTCTTAATTAGAACTTGTTCAGTTTTGGAACCATTTCACCCATAATTTGTACACCAGGCCCCAGAATTGTTCCAAATGTTGTGTTATAAGGTCGTAGACGTTAGAATAAACCCTCCCATATTACCACCTCTTACAACACAGTATCAGCAGTAGAGACCTTCAAATTTCTAGGTTCTGTCATATCCCATGACCTAAAATGGACACCTAACGTCAAAAACGTCATCAAAAAAGCCCAACAAAGACGGTTCTTTCTGCACTAACTCAGGAAGCTCAAACTGCCCAAGGAGCTGCTGATCCAGTTCTACAGAGGAATGATTGAGTCTGTCATCTGCACCTCTATAACTGTCTGGTTTGGCTCTGCAGCCCAACAGGACAGACACAGACTCCAGAGAGTAATTAGGACTGCAGGAAAAACAATTACTACCAACCTGCCTTCAATCGAGGACTTGCATACTGCACGAGTCAAAAAGAGGGCTAGGAAAATATCTACAGACCCCTCACATCCTGGACATAAACTGTTTCAACTCCTTCCCTCAAAACGACGCTATAGAGCACTGCACACCAGAACAACTAGACACAAGGACAGTTTTCCCCGAACACCATCACTTTGCTAAACAAGCAATTCTCTCAACACTGTCCAACTATTTACAAAGTCTGCATTACTATTACTATTAACCTTCTCATCCCTCCTTATCACCCATCCCCTCCCACTTGGGACTGCATGACTGTAACTTTGTCGCTTGTACCCTTACGATTTATATTGACTGTTTCCTAGTATGATTTGATTGCTTATTGTACCCTATGACTAAGTGTTGTACCTTATGATTCTTGACTCTTGACGAATGTATCTTTTCTTTTATGTACACTGAGAGCATTTGCACTAAGACAAATTCCTTGTGTGTCCAATCACACTTGACCAATAAAGAATTCTGTTCTGTTCTGTTCTATTATTTCTATTCTATTCTATTCTTTATTCCAGTATCTATTCTATTCTATTCTATTCTATTCTACTCTACTCTACTCTACTCTACTCTACTCTACTCTCTATCCCATCCCATCCCATTCTATTTAAATTCTATTCCTATATCCTTCTATTCTGTTCTGTTGTACCCTGTAACTATTATTAAGTGTTGTACCTGATGATTCTTGACTCTTGACAAAGGTATCTTTTCTTTTATGTACACTGAGAGCATTTGCACCAAGACAAATTCCTTGTGTGTCCAATCACACTTGGCCAATAAAGAATTCCATTCTATTCTATTCTTATAAAATGTTCAGATTCAGTCAGGATGTGAGGGGTCTGTAGATACTGTCACAGCCCTCTTTTTGATTCATGCAGTATACAACGGTCAGTGTTTCTCCACCTGGGGCAGCTTTAAGAATGCATTGATGTCAACTCCCAGAATTTCCCAGCCAGCCATCATCCTAGTGGATGGGTCACCAAAGATCCTTATTGGGCCACTGAAAAGTCCTACTGTCCCACCAGAAACACCGAAGGTCCTAATGTAGGACCACCAAATCTACTCAGGTTCCTTAACTTAACAACTGCAGTGATTTATGTAGCCACCGTGTTCCGAATCGAATGCCGGCGGGGATTCCCTTAACAGCGGTGGCAAATAAAGGTCGTAAAATGAGCGCAACTCACTCCCTCAATTAGCCACACGAAATGTTGGGCTCCTTTGTGGCTGTAATGTCAAGGACAACCTGCGGTATGGAAGCCCACGGCCAGTGGTGGGATTCAAGTTTTTTTTACTACCGGTTCTGTTGATGGGCGTGGCTTGGTAGGCGTGGCTTGGTGGGCATGGTAGGGGAATGCTACTGCAAAATCCCCATTCCCTCCCCACCCCACTAACCTGCTTTGCAGCTCCGTTCTCCTGTGCAGGGCAACCAAAGGAGATCCAGCCGATCAGCTGGGACTCAATGGGAGGCAGAGAAGAGATGGGGTTGGTGGGGCCAGTCAGAGGTGATATTTGCTGGTTCTCCAAACTACTCAAAATTTCCGCTACCGGTTCTCCAGAACTGGTCAGAACCGGCTGAATACCACCTCTGTCCACAGCCCATCCGCCCACTCCCCCCACCCCACAGTCCGGCAATATGTCCAACGGGAATTTTTCTGTCCTGCAAAAGGGGCTCAACGGGCAATTTTCCAAGCAGCTATGTTGATCAAGTGGAAAGGAACGTAGGGAAGAAATTTGGAAAAAAAACAACAACAGGGAACCAACATTAGATGGGAAAGGAGGAGGGGAGGGAAGAAGGCAGGAATTACTCATCCCTTCCTGTTGTGCCATCATGTTTTTTCACAGTTTTTGGATGGGCATGCCCAGGGTTGGGTTTTGGCAAAGATCCAGCCCACCTGCTCTCCTGTGTTGAATGGCACCACATGTTCCGCTTCCCACGTTCCTCTTTCTTTCCGGGAGGGGGCATTTTCGGGAAAGGGGTGGGGGTGGGGCAGGGAAACCAAAGTGGGAAAAATTTCGGTGGGGATTGATTGATTGACATCTGAGTGGTGTGGGTGGCCGAGAGGTAGAGCGGTCACCTCCCAGTCAGGAGGCTGTCAGTTCGATCCTACCGTGTTTCCCCGAAAATAAGACCTACCCCGAAAATAAGACCTACCCCGAAAATAAGACCTAGTGTGTTTTTGGGAGCCAAAAAAAATATAAGACAGTGTCTTATGTTAGGGGAAACATGGTATGCAATTTGTTCGTGGTTTCGTACATGAATAAATGTACATTGTTCTACATGAATATGGTGTTTTTTTTCATTATATATCCCTTTTCCAGCACCTTAAAGCCACAGGACATGAAATTGATTTTGAGGGATCCAAACTTATCTCCAATACTGAACACTTCAACAAGAGAATAATTAGGGAAGCCATCGAAATAGAGAAACACCCCCATAACATGAATAAACGGGATGATACTTCCCGCCTACCAGACATCTGAAACTAGCCCTAATCAACAAACGAGTCCCAGCCACAAAACCAACACTGGACCCAAAATAACACATGATGCCACCACCAATCTCCTTCACCAGACTCAAACCCAAGCCCACGCCACAGATGAAAGGCAACCACCATCCAGAAACCAGACCATGGCTGCAACACCAGCTGCTACACCCCCTCCAACCCCCAAACTAAGCAAACTGACACACGCTATAAACACATAGCCAGACCTCAAACTCGAGCCAAACCAAGGCCCAGAATGCCACATCACAGCCTTCCACCCAGGATACTACATCACAGAACTCAGGAGATCACAACACAAAACATCAGGAGGTTGCAGCACAGACAACGACCCAGGAGATTACAGCACCACACCCAGGACATCACAACAATAGAACTCAGAAGGTCATCACACAGCCCATTACCCAGGTTGTTACAACACAAAGGCTGAGAGACACACCTCCAGCACCTCAGCCACACAGGGTCTCAGGAAAAAGCCATCCAATCTGCATACATCAACTCCACAAACCAATCAAAAAGTAACAACATATCCAACTCTAGAGTTTAAAGGGAAAAACAGCCAGGATCACACACTTCTCCCAGGAGAACGAGCTGAAGACACCAGCCTGAAGATGACGGATGAGATTCGTCGAACGTTGCCAAGGTATTCTCAACCTTACACGGACAAGACCAATACACCAAGACCTACATATATATATATATATATATATATATATATATATATATATATATATATATAAGACCTACCCCAAAATAAGACCTAGTGTGTTTTTGGGAGCCAAAAAAATATAAGACAGTGTCTTATTTTCGGGGAAACACGGTAGGTAGAGAGGCAGTTATATTGCTCTCTCTGCGCACAATGAGAATGTATCTGCTGGGGGAAAAAAACTCCGTACTGGTGACAGGAAGGGCATCTGGCCATTAAAACACTCAGTTCCATTCAGTTGCCCAGACTCCACCCCGCAAGGGATTATGGGGTCATTAAAAGAAGAAGATTGATTGATTGTCAGCTATTGATTGCTTCTTCGCCACGTCATTTGGTAGACTGTTGCATAATAACTAATAATAATAATAATAATAATAATAATAATAATAATAATAGTAATAATAGTAATACAGGTAGTCCTCAACTTATCACAATTGAGCCCGAAAGTTCTGTCGTTAAGTGAGACATTTGTTAAGTGAGTTTTGCCCCAAATTACAACCTTTCTTGCCACAGCCATTAAGGGAATCACTGCAGTTGAATCAGTTAGTACCCTGGTTGTTAAAGGGCTTCCCCATTGACTTTGCACGTCAAAAGGTCGCAAAAGAGAATCATGTGAACCGCGAGGCACATAGCAATGGTCATAAGTATTAACCAGTTGCCAAGCATCTGGATTTTGATGCATGGGGATGCTGCAAAGGTCATAACTGTGGAAAGCAGTCATAAGTCACTTTTTTCAGTGCTGTTGTGACTTTGAACGGTCACAAAATGAACTGCTATAAGTTGAGGACTACCTGAAAAATCAGTCCCACTTGAGAACAAAAGGCATATGATCTGGTTCAGGGGTCACCAACCTTTTGGACGCCAGGGACCACCAAACCCATAATTTTAAATCCCGTGGACCAGAGACCCTGGGAAAATCTCCAAAAAGTCTGCAGGAAAATTCCCCACCCCATTTTCTTACCGATCGATCGTTCTTTATTTGGGATCGCAGGATATTGTCTCCAGCTCCGTTCTCGGGAGGGGGAGAAAGAGAGAGACTTTTGGCTTCATGCAAGGAAAGCAGCAGAAGCAGCAGAAGTCTTTCTCCTCCGCCAGAAATTAGTCTTTGTGAGATTTCTCGCGCCGGCACAGCCTCTTGGAGCAGGAGGCCTTGCAGGGTCCCAAAGACTCATTTCTGGCGGAGTTTGGGGGAGAGAATGAAAGACTTTGCTGCTTTTCTGCAGCAGCCAAAAGCAGAAGAAGAAAGAAGCGGAAAGAAGCAGCCTGGTGGCCAGGCCAGGCGGGGTGAGTGGGGCCCCCTCCACCCTTTCCCCCTCCCCTCACTACCTCGTGTTGTTTGCAATGCAGCAGGCAAGCCTTGTTGCAGAGGTGTGGGCACAGTCTTGTGTTTCTGCGCAGCCTGGATTAATTGCTTTGTGGGGGACATTTCTCTGCGGACCACCAAAATTTTCTTGCGGCTCACCCGTGGTCCCCGGCCCACTGGTTGGCGACCGCTGGTCTGGTTTGTGGCAGTGGCTAAGATGTAGTAATTTGTGTAGAATGCCTTTAAATGCACAAGCTCTATTTCTCGGGCAGGTAGTCCTCCACTTCCGACCACAATGGAGCCACAAAATTCCTGTTGTTCAGTGAGACATCTGTTCAGTGAGTTTGTTACGACCTTTCTGGCCACAGTTGCTAAGTGAATTGCTGCAGCTGATAAGTTAGTAAGACGGTTGTTAAGTGAAGCACAGCAACGGTCATAAGTATGAACCAGTTGTCAAGCATCCAAATGTAAATCATGCGATCGCGAGGGAGGCTGCAATGGTCGTAAGTGTGAAAAACAGTCATAAGTCCCTTTTATCAGTGTCATCTTAGCTTTGGTCACTTAATCAACTGTTGTAAGCGGAGGACAACTTATACCATTTCAGACAAATGGTATTCCAATCTCTTCTTAAAAACTTCCAGCGTTGGAGCAACTACAACTTGTGGTGGCAAGTGCTTTTGTGGTGTAGAGACAATAACTTGGTCCTCAACCCCAATAAGACCAAGGAGCTTATAGTGGACTATAGAAGGAGCAGATCAGACATCCAGCCCTTGCTTATCAATGGAGACCGAGGGGAGCAAGTGGCCAGTTTTAAGTTTCTGGGTGTTAACCATAAAAGAGGACCTGACCTGGGGTGCTCACATTGCAGCCCTGATCAAAAGGGCCCAGCAGAGATTAGACTACCTGAGACTTCTCAGGAAACAACGACTGGATGGAAAACTGCTGGTGATCTTCTACCGCTGCACCATAGAGAGTATCTTAACTTACTGCACCTCTGTATGGTTTGCCAATTGCACAAGGGCAGATAGGACAGCACTCCAGAGGGTTAATGTCATTGCCCAGAGGTTCATGGGTTGCCCTCTCCCCTTCTTGGAAGAGCTTTATAGCTCCCGCTGCCTTAAGAAAGTTTAAAACATTCTCAAAGATCCATCTCATCCTGGGCAACCTTTTTATTCGAACTGTTACCATCTGGCAGACAGTACATGATAATAATAAAAACAAGGATAAACAGGCTGAAAAACAGCTTCTATCCCAGGACAGGAGCTCTTTTGAATTCTGCTGTATAGTGCAGTGTTGGTGCAGTGTCGGGGTTTCGGTTCAATGTGTGGAGTGTGAAGGAGGTGTGTTTGTGTTTATTTTCATGGTCATGATGTGCACTGAAGATGGTGTTTGATTTCATTGTACGAGGTGCAGTGACAATAAAGTAAACTAAACTAAACTAAACTAGTTCCACTGATTAATTGTGTTCACTGTCAGGAAATTCCTCCTTAATTCCATGTTGCTTCTCTCTCCTTGATTCATTTCCATCTGTTGCTTCTTCTCGGTTGTCATCAAGGACTATGAGTAAACCACCAAGGACTTACGTAAACAGTGACCGTTGGCAGGGTATAAATTTGACTAATAAATAAACAAATCAATCGTGAGTGGATACAGCCAATGACAATCAATCCTACCTGCAGCCTTCCAATATTTGTGGGGCTGCCCCAGAGAGGAGGGGGTCAAACCATTCTCCAAACCATCCGAAGGCCAGGCAAGGAACAATGGATGGAAACTGAACAAGGAGAGATTCAACCTGGAAATAAGGAGAAACTTTCTGACAGTGAGAACAATTAACCGATGGAACAGAAGTTGCCTTCGGAAGTTGTGGGAGCTTCATCACTGGAGGCTTTCAAGAAGAGACTGGACTGCCATCTGTCAGAAATGGTGTAGGGTCTCCTGCTTGGGCAGCGGGGTTGGCCTTCTAGTCCAACCCCCTGCTTAAGCAGAAAACTCTATACTCGTGGTGGCGAACCTATGGCACCCATGCCAGAGGTGGCACGCAAGAGCCTCTCTGTGGGCATGCACACCATCACCAGCTCCTCTTCCGGGTTCCATCACATGCATGCACACTGGCCAACTGCTCTCTTCTGGGTTCCGGCACTCCGGCGTGTGCACACACACTCCAGTTTTGGCACTCTGTCACTGCCCTATACCATTTCAGACAAACAGTGGTCCAATCTCTTCTTAAAAACTTCCAGTGTTGGAGAATTCACAGCTTCCGATGGCAAGCTGTCCCACTGCTGAATTGTTCTCACGGTCAGGAAATTTCTGCTTAATTCCAGCTTGCTTCTCTCCTTGATTAGTTTCCACCCATTGCTTCTTCTCCTGCCTTCGGGGGCTTTTAAGCTGACCCCCTCTTCTTTGTGAGAAGAACAATAGAGAAATAGAGAATCCAAACATCCAAACCATGAAATTACAAGCCAGAGGATGCTGGGCCTACGTATGTGCTCAGGATGCTGACATTAATAATTGCGTTGTGTCTGATCCACAGAGAAAACGATGGATTTTCCAGAAATGTGGAAGCACCTACCTTGGCTTTGTTGATCGTGCAGTGGAGCGCGTTGTTTTCCTGATCGTACAGCAAGCTGAAATCCAGTGTCCCCAGCGCAGCTGGAAAAGAAGAGCGCAGGGTACATTAAAGGAGAATCCTTTTGTTTGCTCTTAAAATATAAACGAGTGGTTGCCAAAAGATCTAACGGTAAATTTGTGCAAAAGCAAGATCAGGTTATGTTGCAGGAGAAAGATGGCGATTTAGCTCTGAAAAGTTGACTGTCTTTGAAGCTGGAGGCTCCATTTTGCAAAGTGATGTGCCATTGCCCTCTTCCTAGGGCTGAGAGAAAGCGACTGGCCCAAAGTCACCAGTTGCTTTTGTACCCATGGCGGCTCTAGAACTCCCGGTGTCTCAGTTTCTAGCCTGCTAACTTAACCCCCCACCATCAACCACCAATCATAAGGGAGCAGTCTATGGAGATTCTTGGTCATCCAAGTCATGGCTGTCCCAAAAGTACTTTTTTAAGAGGCAAGTGGACTTCTTTTGTTTTTTTTCTTTGAAGACATTTTGCTTCTCATCCAAGAAGCAGCTTCTTCAGCTCTGAGCAGAAAGTGGGGAATGGAAGAATTTCTACTCCTTGCATTAAAAGCTGGTCATTTGCAGCCTTTTAGAGGGTCATTGAGGACGCTTGGAGGTTTGTCTCTGTCCCCAGGGTCACCTGAGTAGTGTAAATGGGTGTGCAGCCTTTTACAACACAGTCCCTTCAGCAGTCCCAAGAATTCACACCCATTTGCACCACTCAGATGACCCTAAGGATAGAGACAAACTTCCAAGTGGCCTCAACGACCCTCTAAAAGGATGCAAATGACCAGCTGTCTGCAAGGAGTATAAATCCTTCCCTTCCCCACCATCCAGTCAGAGCCGAAGAAGCTTCTTGGATGAAAAGCAAAATGTCTTCAAAGAAAAACCAGAAAGTCCAGTTGCCTCTTGAAAACCATGACCTGATGGCTAAAAATGTCTAAAGACTGCTCCACACTGTTGTTGATGGTGAGGAGTTAAGGCAGCAGGCTAGAAACTGGGACACTGGGAGTTCTAGACCTGAGTTAGGTCCAAAACCCAACTGGTGACTCTGGGCCAGTCGCTTTCTCCCAGCCCTAGGAAGAAGGCAACGGCACACCACTTTGCAAAATGGTACCGATAAAATAGCAGAGGTCTCTTCATATATTTGCCAGGAGTCAGGCCTGGAAGGAAATATCAATTGGGGATTCGAAATATTGTTGTTTTCCACTTTCCTGCTCAGCCTTTTTTCCTTGTGTGCTACGCCTTATTGAACATGAATCCACTGCACAATTCATATGATGAAATAGAAATAGAATAACAGAGTTGGAAGGGAATGAAAAACCAGGAAAGGCTGGTAAAGGCTTAAGCTTCCAGAAAACTGACAGTTATATGCCAAGGAAGGGCTTTTGAGTAGATAATTGGCCTCTATACTCATGGGAAGAAGGAAAAAAGTACATAATTTGTTTGGAAAATCTTTCTTAATGCATAGAAAAGAGCTAATTTGATGCAGATTAAGGCCCCAGGCTAAAAGCTGGGAGACTGTTAGTTCTGGGCATGAAGCCAGCTGGGTGAGTTTGGGTCAGTCGTTCTTTCTCAGCCCCAGGAAAAAGGCAAGAGTGAATCGCTTCTACAAATGTTGCCAAGAAAACAACAGGGACTAGCAACCGGTCACCAGAAGTCAAGAACTCTGCATTTGGCTTATTAAACTTCATTTTTCATGTCATTCCCTTTACTTAACGTGATCGTTTGGGATTCTGTTTTTATTTTCTAGTCTCTTTGCATTCCGTTTCAGGCCACCTGCATACCTGATAGCCCTACCTCTACCAGGACTAGAACCTTAATCATTCCAGTTGATCCTTGGCTGCAGTTTTATTGAAAGAAATGCTGACCAGAACACAAGTTTTCAACCCAGCCTTGGACTTGTCTCATAGAGGGGATGCCAGACTTTATTTAGCTAGTTTGCAAATCCAAACATTATGGGATACTTTGCTCTCTGAAAATCAAGATCAATTACATCTAGCATTCCCACAATCTAGTAAGTTACTAATCAAAAACTGAAACAAGCGTAGTTTGACTTTTAATCACTACATGGCTTTCACAATGTTTACTATGTTGACTGTTTTCTATATGATTTGATTGCTTAATGTATCCTCTGAATATCATTAAGTGGGGTACCTGATGATTCTTGACTCTTGACGAATCTATCTTTTCTTTTATGTATATTGAGGGCATTTGCACCAAGACGAATTGCTTGTGTATCCAATCACACTTGGCCAATAAAGAATTCTATATTCTATATATATTCTACTATTATTGATCAACACATCCTAGGAAATCTTGATCACCCTCTAATACCCTTCAGTTTAATTGTTATAGAACAGGGGTGGGCATCTATGGGGACTTTATAACCTGTGAACTTCAACTCCCAGAATTCCCCAGCCAGTAGGCTTTAAGAGGGGTGGACTTCAAATCCCAGAATCCTCCAGCCAGCATGTTTTAAGAGGGGTGGACTTCCACTCCCAGAATTCCCCAGCCAGCATGCGATGAGTGGACTTCCACTCCCAGAATTCCCCAGCCAGCCTGCTTCAAGAGGGGTGGACTTCAACTCCCAGAATTCCTCAGTGGCCATTATGAACATCGGAACTTCGAAATTGAGTCATAGCTCCCTGTTTCAGAGGCCTGTTGTAACTTCAAACATTCCCTAAGTGACCAGTCATAAATCGAGGACTATCTGTAGTTGTAGCCGTTATTTTGACTTAATTTTCTTTTTTTTTAACCTTCCTGCAGGCAACCTTGCTGTTAAGTTTGCATGAAGAGTCAGATGCGAAGAGCTTCAGTGAAGAGTTTATTTAGTGACTACAGCTCGAATGGACCCAACTTGGCTGGGCTACGGCTGCTACTTATAGCCAGCAGCCGTAGTTGCCAGCCAATCAGAGTGCAGGGTTTTCCCGCACTATTTAAATCAATCCTATTTGACATTATACAAGAACAATTCAAACTAAACCAATGACATTCAAACCTACATACATAACACTTGCAATTATCCCCAAAGAGAACAGAGGGGTGGCTAAATATATCATAAATCTAATGCACAAGATGGTTTATTTATTCATTTATCTCTTTATCGGATTCTTAGCTTGATGCAAGCAGGAAGAGACTCCAGGCAAGTCCCTAATTAAAGCAAAACAATGACATAGTAATGAGAAATGAAAAATATAAAGAGAAACACCAAAACAAACAGAGAACCATTTATATCCTGGAACGGTATCTGCTGTCAGGGGTTGGACTAACGGTATCTGCTGTCAGGGGTTGGTTCCAACACTGTTATTCTGTCAACTCTTGAACGCTCTCCAGAAAAACTGCATTTTTAGAAGGCAGACAAAATCAGGGCCAATTAAATATCTTATGACAGGCCACAGGTAATCCTTGACTTACAACCATTCATTTAGTGACCGTTCAAAGTTGCAACGGCACTGAAAAAAGTGAGTTATGATTGGTTTTCACACTTACAATCGTCATTGCAGCATCCCCATGGTCATGGTCAAAATTCTGATGCTTGGCAACTGGCATGTACTTATGACGGTTGTGTCAACTCGTAAAGCATTCCTATGCCTGTTTTAGAGTTGCCATAAACAAAGAGGGGTGGAGAAGGAAATCTGAAGCAGCAGGGTGGCTTAAAACCAGAAGTACATTCCAAACTTACCTTACAAAGATTGTAACTAAGCTACCGAATCTTCTTCCCCGGGAAAATCCTTAATTGGAGAATGTGATTGATGACACCCAGCCCGTGAATGGGCTCAATTGGAGAATCTGGTTTATGAGGGGGGAAACAGGGTCACAGGTGTGTCATGCCCCTGTTGGAATCTGATTCTGAGGGGGTGGTCGAACAACTGACAGGGAGTGTGAGTGTGGCTCCGGTGGTTGTGGAGGAAACTGGGGAAGGGCACAGTCCGGCTGGGCATTCAAAGGAAGACCCAGGCCCACCCCCTCTTCGTCCTAGGGAACGCAGGGAGGAATGGAGAAGGGAGCAAGGTGGCTTACGGGGGAGGAAAAGGCCCTGATTCCCTTCATTAGCTGCAACTGGGAAAACAGGATTTAAAAAGGGTGTTTGCGCATAGCACCTTGCTGGAAGCAAAGCGTGCATTATCTTTGTTTGTCAAGTCTTATCTGGGTTCCAGCGTCCTCCCAACTGTGTATGTTTCATTTATCTTTTGGAAGTCTGCAATTCCTCATCCTGCCCTGTCTCGTTAATTGCCGCAGTGTGATTTGTGTTGTTTTTTATTTATAATTTAGATGTACTTTGGGTTCAGACTGAATTTCTTCCCTTTAAAAACTGTTCTTGGGAGAGATTTTTCTCCAGCTGATGATAACTGGACATTGGAGGCCAAGTTGGAGGAATTAAAGGGACTTGACCTACTTTTGTGACTTTGTTGCTTTTGTGCCACGCCCCTTTGGGTCATCACAAGGTGACTGTAAATGACATATGCCAGAGTGGGTTAATGCCGGACATGTTGCTCCTAATAAATCTTCTGGATTCTTTTGAAGCTTGGCTGGGGGCTCATGGTTTAATTAGGGCAATCGCTGGAATCCTGACAGGTTGCAAGTGTCCCCAGGGGTCACGAAATCCCCTTTTGCGACCTTCAGAGAAGCAAAGTCAACAGGGAAGCCAGATTCACTTAACGACCGCGTTCCTGACTTAAACAACTGCAATGGGGCAAAACTCACTTAACGACTGTCTCGCTTGGTGACAGAAATTAGAGGCTCAATTAAAGTCTACGTTGAGGATTACCTGTATAGCCCAGAGTCACAAAAGGAAGTGAATTATTAGAACATAGAATAGAATAATTAGAGCCAGGTGGTCTTCTAATCGACTTTATTGGAGGCCTTTTACTGAATCTATTTATTTATTGAAACAGATGCCTTTTATTTTCACATTTCTCCTCTTATTTTAAATCAAATCAGCAAGCAGTGCAGTCTGCCTGCCTTGGCAGAAGACGGCTGCTTCCCTCTGACCACGATTACTGGTGAATGTCAAGCCTTAACCATGATTTTTGTCAAATGATTCTTGGTCACTCATAGGGGAGAGGTCGAAGCAGAACTGTGCCACACCACACTCCCATGGGTGCAAGATGGGGACGGGGGTGGGGTCGAGGAGAGAGGGGGGGGAATAAATAGATATAGATGATTGATACAGATAGATAGAGCCAGAGATATAGTTAGATGATAGATAGATAGATAGATAGATAGATAGATAGATAGATAGATAAGATAGACAGACAGACAGACAGACAGACACACACACACACACACACACAGAGATATAGAGCAAGAGAGAGAGATGATGGATAGATAGATGATAGCTAGAGATAGATGATAGATTAGATAGAGAGATGATGGCTAGAGATAGATGATAGATTAGATAGAGAGAGATGATAGATAGAGATAAGAGAGAGACAGAAAGAGAGACACAGATATATATATATATATACATATATAGAGGGAGGGAGAGAGAGATACATGCAGATATATCTATATATCTATCTATATCTATATATAGATAGAGAGAGAAGTAAGAGAGAGAGAGAGATAAGAGAGAGAGAATAAATAGATATAAATGATTGATACAGATAGATAGAGCCAGGAGACATAGACAGACAGACAGACAGACAGACAGACAGACAGACAGACAGATGAGAGAGAAACATAGGGAGGGAGGGAGAGGGGGAGAGAGAGGCCCTAGACACGGAGGCAGGGGCAGAAAGTTTCCCCATTTTGTAAGCATGGAGAGAAAACCAACCTAGAAATAAGGTCTGTAAAATGGGGCCAAAACTCACTTAACAGCTGTCTTGCATAACAACAGAAATGTTGGAGGCTCAATTGTGGTCTTCAGTCATGGACTGCGTGTATTTATTTTAGAGTAAGGGATTGCTTCATGATACACTAGCAGGGTACCCGTGCTTTGCTACGAAACTCCTCTTGCTAGTGTCCTGTCAGTGTGTGAGAGAATTGAGGGCTGTTTGGAAACCGAAACAGTATTTGCTGTGTGAGCAAGAATGAGACAGCAAGGAGCCTGGGTGTGGCTTAGCTCAACTGTTTTATACTGAAGCTGGTTGCTGCTGAGAAACTAAAACTGAAACTGAAAATCCTCTGCTTGTGTTTTGCGTTTGGAAGAGATTTATGTTCAGGTGGGGAGGGGGAGTAGGACTCCTTAGCATCAGAGCATGTTAATAATAATAATAATAATAATAATAATAATAATAATAATAATAGGTGAAATACTAATAGCTCTGTTGGTCATTTTGAAAAATCCTTTCTTAGTGAGGACCTAGAAGCCAAGAGGAACATACGTGCCAAACTTCAAGTTTGTAGGCTTCATGGTTCTGGAGATTTTGTGATGATGAGTGAATGGTATTTTGCTTTTTTATATATACACACACACACACACACACACACACATATATATATATATAGAGAGAGAGATTTGTATCTGTAAGAAGGAAAGTGGCAAATCTTTCTTTTTTATATATATTTCTTCGTTTATCCCTTCCCTATCCTTTTCTTTCCTTTCCCCTCTTTCTTAATTCCTTTCCTTCCACCCTTTTCTTTTGGCTATTTTCAATTCAACCTTTTTAAAAATAATAATAATTATAATAATAACCAAGTTGTTGCTTTAAAGAAACCCAGCAAGCAACCATTGGAGCCTCCAGAAAAAAACGGGCTATTGTTTTATCAAGTCCAGTTCCGGCAGGGCCTAATTGCAGGCAGACACCCCTCTGTCCGCCCCTGTGGAAATTCCCCCGGCCCATCCTCTCCTTAAAAGAGACCAGCATTGCCCTTGATTGTCTCCACTGCGGCTAATTTTGCCCAAAGTAGCTAAGTCTTAGCGTGAGGGCTGGCACCGAGCAGTGATGGATGGATGGCTGTGGGTTTCCAGTCCTGATTCTGGAGTCACCTTGAACCTTCCAGCTGTTCGCTGGATCAGAAGAGAGCAGAGTTACCGACCTCCGCTTGCAAAATCAGAAGAGAGAGAGAGAGAGAGGGAGGGAGGGAGGGAGAGAGAGCGAATTTAAATTGCCTGAGAATTTCATGTCACGTAATCTGGGCTGGGCTGGGCTGAGGTTGTGTTTTTTTTAGGCCAAGAGATGAGGTGAAATGGAGGGTTGAAATTATTTCAAAGGAACCAGAAATTTGTTCTATGAGTTTTGTCCCGTGTTACGACTTCTCTCACCGCATCGCTGCCATTCTTAAATTAGTAACACGGTCGTTAAGTGAACCAGGTTTCCCCATTGGCTTTGCTTGTCAGAAGGTTGCAAAAGGGGATTCTGTTGTGGACTGTCGAAGGCCAGTGCCTCCAGCAGCCGAATCGGAGGAGGAGCAGGAGGAGGAGGAGGAGGAGGAGGAGGAGGAGGAGGAGGAGGAGGAGGAGGAGGAAGCGTGGGAATCAGGGTCCGCATCAAGGCATCCTGAGAACTCTGAGGGGGAAGAGGAAGTGGAGCTGGCAGAAAGAGAGGTGGAGGCGAAGCCTGGGCCATCCGTCAGCCCTCAGATGGAGAGTCAACAGCCCCCAGGTCTGGAGGTGGCTGATGAGGAAGGGGAGGAACAGCTGGGCCCAGTGCCTGACATGCAGATGCTCAGAAGGCAGAGGAGAGGAGAGCAGTGGAAATCTATGGGCCGGTCCTTGGGACGGAAGAGCCACCGGTGCTAGCGAAGCCCCACTCTAGCTCTGGGGATAAAAGGCAGGGGGCCGAGATGAATAGGTGTGGCAGACAACTATTCATTTCCCTGCCGGATGGACTTGTTAGCCTGTGGTGAGAGAGAAAAAATTTTGGTGGGGCTATTGGCGCTCCTAATAAAGGAATCTTTGAGTTAACTTCAGAGGATTTGTCGTGTCTGGGAAGGTAGGTCAAAACAGGATCATATAACTCAGGGACACTGCAACTGTCATAAATTTCTTCTACAGCCGGCAAGGCTTTCCTGAAGGCCTCTGGAGCTGATAACAAAGCTCTGGATCGAGCCAGAGCTCTGTTATCGGCTGCAGAGGCCTTCAAGAAAGCCTTGCCGGCCATAGAAGAAGAAGTTCCTGAAGGCCTCTGACAGCGAAAAGGAGGCCGGGGGCAACGCACACAAGTGAGGTTAGTCAATGGATGACGTCCCCCGAAAATAAGACCTGGTGCCTTTTTTGGTGCCAAAAAATATATAAGACAGGGTCTTTTTTCGGGGAAACATGGGTACATATTATTTTTGTTTTTATTTTCTGTTTTGACAGTCGCCGGTCTCAATCCAGGGACTCTGGGAAGACACACAAACATCTATACAACTATTACATATTTATGAAAAGAGCTTACATTTCATGTCTTGGGGAAAATAGCTTGAAGCAACGACCGGCAAAATTGGAACCGAAACTGTTTGTGGAAATGGGGGGGGCCACAAGGCAGAGATGTTAAAGGGTGAACATCGCAACACAAATTGTGATTTTGATGAGCCGTGAAAAAGGAAAAAGGAAAAAACCGTCCATCGGTTCCTTGACTTAATAGAAGAGAATCTCTCTGCTTGGCTGACTTTCCCCAATACAGGCTGAATAGAAAAAGAAACCAAAAAGATTTTTCCCCCCCCCATTTAACCCAGGGAAATTCAAGCTGTAAAAGAGACTGGGGGAAACGGCAAATAAATTGGAATTTCAGCACCTGTATTCGAAATATCAAAAACGGCACTGCAGATCTTCACACACACAAACATATATATGTTGTGGCCCACCAGCAGAGCTGGTGGCAGACTTGGAGAGTGAGGAGGTTGGGGAGGAACATGAGCCAGTCCTGGAGTCTGGGGAAGGCTCTGACGAGGGCTCTGCCAAATCCACAATCTCAGAAAATTAGACTATTCTGAAAAGGTGCAATATTCTAGCCTCAAAGTGTCCCACTCTAATCAGCTAATTAAGCCATAACACCTGCAAAGGGTTCCTGAGCCTTTAAATGGTCTCTCAGTCTGGTTCAGTAGGAATCACAATCATGGGAATGCTGACCTGACAGTTGTGCAGAAAAGCATCATTGACACCCCCCATAAGGAGGGAAAGCCTCAAAAGGTAATTGCAAAAGACGTTGGATGTTCCCAAAGTGCTATATCAAAGCACATTAATAGAAAGTTATGTGGAAGGGAAAAGTGTGGAAGAAAAAGGTGCACAAGCAGCAGGGATGACCGCAGCCTGGAGAGGATTGTCAGGAAAAGGCCATTCAAAAGTGTTGGGGACTTTTCACAAGGAGTGGACTGAGCCTGGAGTCAGTGCATCAAGAGCCACCACACACAGACGGATCCTGGACATGGGCTTCAAATGTCGTCAGAAGCGTCTTACCTGGGCTAAAGAAAAACAGACCTGGTCTGTTGCTCAGTGCTCCAAAGTCCTCTTTTCTGATGAGAGCAACTTTTGCATCTCATTTGGAAACCAAGGACCCAGAGTCTGGAGGAAGAATGGAGAGGCACACACTGCAAGATGCTTGAAGTCCAGTGTGAAGTTTCCACAGTCTGTGTTGATTTGGGGAGCCATGTCATCTGCTGGTGTTGGTCCACTGTGCTTCATTAAGCCCAGGGTCCACGGAGCCGTCTACCAGAAGATTTTGGAGCACTTCATGCTTCCTTCCGCAGATGAGTTTTATGAGGATGCTGACTTCATTTTCCAGCAGGACTTGGCACCTGCCCATACTGCCAAAAGCACCAAAACCTGGTGCAATGACCGTGGGATTACTGTGTTTGATTGGCCAGCAAACTCGCCTGACCTGAACCCCATAGAGAATCTATGGGGCATTGCCAAGAGAAAGATGAGAGACATGAGACCAAACAATGCAGAAGAGCTGAAGGCTGCTATTGAAGCATCCTGGTCTTCCATAACACCTCAGCAATGCCACGGGCTGATAGCTTCCATGCCACGCTGCATTGAGGCAGTAATTGCTGCAAAAGGGGCCCATACCAAGTACTGAGTACATATGCATGCTTATACTTTTCAGAGGTCCAATATTGTTCTATGTACAATCCTTATTTTATTGATTGCATGTAATATTCTAATTTTCTGAGATTGTGGATTTGGGGTTTTCATGAGCTGTAAGCCATAATCATCACAATTATGACAAATCACGGCTTGACCTATCTTGTTTTGCATGTAATGAGTCTATCTCATATATTAGTTTCACCTTTTAAGTTGCATTACGGAAATAAATGAACTTTTGCACGATATTCTAATTTTTCGAGTTTCACCTGTAGAAAAGAGGTTTATAGAATTAAACATGCTAAGAAGAGGAGAGTTATGGTAATAGAGATATTATATTAATATCTCTATTACCGTAACTCTCCTCTTCTTAGCATGTTTAATTCTATATTAATAAGATAAAAATAAGGTAAGAATAGAGAATTAATACCAAAGTAATGAACACAGATGTAAATTTTAACTGTTATAGCACAAGGTATTTGTACCCAGACGACACACCGATAAATGGAAGATGGATTGTATGTACCTTAAATAAAATTTTAAAAATTTACAAAAAAAAACCCCAAAACCCCATGCAAGTCAGTGTGAAAAATCAATTTTTTTTCAGTGCCGTTGCAACTTCGAACCGTCACTAAGCGGACGGCCGTAAGTCGAGGATGACCTGCATAGCTGCAATGTGCAGGAAATCTCACCCTGGGCAGAGCTGGCTCGCGTCCTGCCGCAGGCGCTTAGCACAAACCGCCGTCCCTTTGCAATCTCACCCTCCTCCCCCCCATGAACCTTCTGCTGTGCTTCACGCTTCACATTAATTCTCCCATCAGCCTTTTAATTAAAAACCCCGAGATTGGAAAATAAACCCCGGCTGTGTGTGTGTGTGTGTTTTTTTAAGAAGTAAAAATGAAATAAACAAATCTGCTCCTCCAGATGCCTCCGAGCCAGAGCAGCAATCCCACAACGAACCCTGGACACCGTTTATTATTAATGTTTTTTTTTTCTTTTTAATGTATTAGTTGTGGGAGAGAAATAATAAAAGAGGAAGAAAGACCACGCAGTCGTACCATTTGCCTCCCAGGCAGGTTCTTATCTGTGTTTTTCGCTGCCGCAAAGAAGGGAGATTCTCAGAAATGTGGAATTTATTTAGAAAGTCTGAGCCACGGCCATTGTCCTCCTTCCCCCCCCAGCAAATACCACTCCCTTCAAGCACTGATGATGTTACCCAGTTGGGTCATGAAACGTCTGCAAGAAAATCACCAAACTCAGAGAGTACCAAGGACCCCACAGTTGCCATCCTTCTCCTCTCCTCCTCCTCCTCCTCCTCCCCCCCTCCTCCTCTCTGCAACCCTGCCACCCTCTTCTAGCCCCGATGATGTTACCTAGTTGGGTCATCAAATGTCTACAAGAAATCACCAAGCTCAGAAAGCACCAAGGATTCCACATTTTTCCTTTTCCTCTTTTCCTCCTCTCCAAAACCCCGCTCCCTTAGAGCACTGATGGTGTTACCTAGTTGGGTAATGGAATGTCTGCAAGAAAACCACCAAATTCAGGACCCCACGAGTTCAACTCTTCACATATTACGAAGAGCTACAATTATTCTCTTCTGTCGGTATATGCACTCATGCACACAGATGCCTCTCTCAATCAGGTCATCATCTCCAAATCCTCTTGATCCGTGGAAAAAACTGGGCAGAGCTGGTCTAAAACATCAAAAGGAAAAGTTGGAATTCCAATCCATTTGGAGGTCACTGCCAAATTGCAAAGAAAATTTGGGTTGCTTTTTTTTAAATTCCAGCTTTATTGGCCAGGTCTGTGGGTAAAAAACAGTGAGGACTAGAAGCATGGTAAATCCTATTTTGTAATGCGTTGCACAATGGGAGTTGAGTAACACCCAGGCCAGGTTAATCCTGCCTGAATGCACTCAGAGCAGGATTTCCCAACTAAGATGGGTGGACTTCCGTTCCCAGAATCCCCCAGCCAACATGTTTTAAGGTGGGGGGACTTCAACTCCCAGAATCCCCCAGCCAATATACTTTAAGATAGGTGGACTTCAACTCCCAGAATCCCCCAGCCAATATGCTTTAAGATGTGTGGACTTCCACTCCCAGAATCCCCCAGCCAATATGCTTTAAGAGAGGTGGACTAACTCCCAGAATTCCCCAGCCAATATACTTTAAGATGGGTGGACTTCCACTCCCAGAATCCTCCAGCCAATATACTTTAAGATGGGTGGACTTCCACTCCCAGAATCCCCCAGCCAATATGCTTTAAGAGGGGTGGACTAACTCCCAGAATTCCCCAGCCAATATACTTTAAGATGGGTGGACTTCCACTCCCAGAATCCCCCAGCCAATATACTTTAAGATGGGTGGACTTCCACTCCCAGAATCCCCCAGCCAGCATGTTTTAAGAGGGGTGGACTTCAACTCCCAGAATTCCCCAGCCAACCTACTGACTGGAGAATTCTGGGAGTTGAAATCCCCCCATCTTAAAGCTGCAGAGGCTGTTAAACATGGATTTAATTTTACTATATCTCAGGTTGATCTCATTGTTAGAATGCAAAGAGATTCTTAATGAACGCATTCGGTATCAAAGGTCTGGCCTAAATAAATAATAATTTTTCTTTTACTGCCTTTGTCTTTGTTCAAACCTTTTGGTAAGAATATTTCTGCCCTCGCCAGCACACTTCAGCACAAATGTAAATACACAAACACAAACACACACACACACACACACACACACCAGCCTTTTCTCCTCAAAACAAAGAACCTTGAAACTTCTAACAATGCAAAAGGGACACTTTAATGATTCCTCATGCCAGAGGCAGTGTTTTTAATTATAATCACAATTATCTGTTTGATTTACATTTCTCTGTTATTGCCTTGTTTCTCCACGCATCCGTGAGATATTTTTCTTTTCTTTTTTTTTTGTATTTTGAAATGCACCGTTAAAATTTTTTTTGTCCAGCCTGGTTCTGAAACCACCTTGTCTTCTTTGTTGCGTTTCTTTATTTAATCAATTTGTATAGCATCTTGCCAACAGCGGCTCTGCGCAGTGGAAACTATTAAAAAAGAAAGCACAATGCAACCAGAGGAAGACCCGCACAATAGAAGAGAAGTTGTGTAGTTCAGAATTGGACAACCTGTCATGTGTATTCTTCACCTTTGTGGAAACTGGGCATGTGGTACAGTGCCAGGGGTGGACTGCTCCCGGTTCACCCCCCGTTTGACCGAACTGGTAGTTAATTTTATGGCTGGTTCAGAGAATGGGCAAAACCCACCCCTGCCTGCCGCGTCCACCCCACACTGCCCCTCCCAGGAATCCCCATGCGGCCCGTTTTGGATCCCAGGGCCTGTGCGGAGGCTCGGGGAGGATGAAAAATGGGCCTCCCGGAGGCTCCGAAGGCCAGAAATGGGCCCATTTCCAGCCTCCAGGGGGCCTCCAGAGCCCGGGGAGGCCATTTTCGCTCTCCCAGAGGCTCCAAGAAAGCCTCAGGAGCCCGGGAGGGTGAAAAGCGGACCTCCCGGAGGTTCCAGAAGGTTGGAAATGGGGCCATTTCTGGTGTCTAGCGGGCCTCCAGAGCCTGGGGGGGCTGTTTTCAAGGAAAGCCACCGGAGCCCAGGGAGGATAAAAATGGCCCCCACCCCTACTGTGGTGCAGGAGGCCAACTAAGCCCCGCCCACCATGGCTCCACCCACCAAGTAACCGAGCAGAGAACTGGTTGCTGAATTTTTTGAAGCCCACCCTTGGAAAAGGCCCCAAAGCCTGAACACCCCCACATTTTGCCACCACTACCCTTTCTCTAATTCCCCTTTTTTCTTGCTTAATTATAAACAATTATTTTTAAAAAAACCACACCATTTAGTCCTCCACTTACAGCACACTCATTCAGTGACCGTGCCAAGTTACAACGGCACTGGAAAAAAAGAGACTTACAGCCATTTTTCACACTTACAACTGTTGATCAAAAATTCAGACCTTTGCAAACCGACTCGTATTTATGACGGTGACAGTGTCCCAGGGTTGATGGGATCCCTTTTTGCAACCTTTTGACCAGCTAAGTCAACGGGGGGAAAGCCAGGTTCACTTAACGACCGCATGACTAACTTAACCACGGCGGCGAAGGTCATAAAACGGGGCAACATTCGCTCAAGAAGCGTTTCACTTAGCGGCAGGGTTTTCGGGCTCCACCGTGGTCGTAAGTCGAGGACTACCTGCCTAATTGCTCTCAGCTGCTTCTCCAATGATTATTCCTGTTTTCATTTGCAGTGTGTGCTGCCATATTCTTGTTATTTTTTAACTTTTGTAACTGATCTATTTTTAAGCCCTCCAGCTAATTTATTGAAATTCGTTATTCCTTTTTTTCTGGCGGGCTGGTGAAAGGGTTTTCTTTCTTTCTGATTGATAAGCAGGACAGATAATAGTTTATAACGCAAAAATAGAAATAGGAATAGAAATAGGAATAGAACAGAATAGAGTAGAATAGAATAAAATAGGAGTAGAATAGAATAGAAAATTGGAATGTAGAATAGAATAGAATAGAATAGAATAGAATAGAATAGAATAGAAGAGAAGAGAAGAGAAGAGAAGAGAAGAGAATAACAGAGTTGGAAGGGACCTTGGAGGTCTTCTAGTCCACCCCCTTCTTAGGCAGGAAACCCTATGCCATTTCAGGCAAATGGCTGTCCAATCTCTTCTCAAAAACCGACAGTGATTGAGCATCCACAACTTTTGGAGGCAAACGGTTCCACAGATTAATTGTTCTCACTGTCAGGAAATTTCTCCTTATTTCCAGGTTGAATCTCTCCTTGTTCAGTTTCCATCCATTATTCCTTGTCTGGCCTTCAGGGGCTTTAGAAAATAGCTTGACCCCTTCCTCCTCTCTGTGGCAGCCCCTCAAATATTGGAAGATTGCTATCATGTCACCCCTGGTCCTTCTCTTCACAAGGCATTCAAAAATGAGACAGAGAGACAGAGACAAATAGATGATAGATAGATAAATAGATAGATAGATTTAGATAAATAAATAGGTAGATAGATAGATAGATAGATAGATAGATAGATAGATAGATAGATAGATAGGATAGATGGATAGATAGACATAGGTAATAAGGCACATACAAAAGATAGACAGACAGACAGACAGATAGATGGACAGATGGATGGATGGACGGACAGACAGACAGATAGATAGAGGGATAAATGGATGGATGGATAGATAGATAGACAAACAGATAGATTCACACTCTGGCCAGCAAACCAAAAAGTATTAAACAACTTTTATAAACCATTAAATATAAATATAAGGACTGTCTCTTCTTTTTACACTGCTGGCAAAGGTTAAGGCTCTTTCCAACAAACATTGGTCAAGCCTCCATCCTTAACCTGCTTTCAAGGACGTGCGTTTTCCTCACCACCTTTTAAAACATCGTTCAAAAGTGTTTTTAAAAAAAAAAACCCAAGAAAAAGATTTCATGAGCGATTTTTTTTAAATTTAATTTATTTATTTTTGTCCCTTGCAAAACGTGGGCTACGGATTTTGGAGAAAAGAAACAGCAAAGACTTAAGGCTGTGGTCTGAATTAGAAACAAGTAAGAGGATTTTCCTGGATCTCAAGAGCTCCGTTCTTATCCATGGCCACCACTGAAAAGGTGACAAGCCAAATTTGAGCTCAATCTACCGTTCTTATCCATGGCACCACTGAAAAAATTAATTTGAAGGAACCTTCCTCGCTCCTCCTCTCCTGCTCCTCGGCCTCGCTCCTTCCTTTCATTCATTTTCCTTCCATTTCATTCCCTTCCATTCATTCAGCTCATTCGCTCATTTCTTCCTCATTCGGCTCCTTATTTCATTCATTCATTATTATTTCATTTCATTCATTCTTCATTCGGCTCATTCCTTCATTCATTCCTTTCATTCCTTCATTCATTTTCATTCATTCCTATTCCTTCATTCCTCATTCATTCATTCATTCGGCTCATTCGGCTCCATTCCCATTCATTCATTCCTTTCATTCATTCATTTCATTCATTCATTCATTCCATTATTCATTATTTCATTCATTTCGGCTCATTCCCATTCATTTCATTCTTTTCATTCATTCTCTTCATTCGCTCATTCATCCTCCTTCTTCCTTCCTTCCTTTCCTTCCTTCTTTCCTTCCTTCCTTCCTTCCTTCCTTCCTTCCTTCCTTCCTTCCTCCCTTTCCTTCCCTCCTTCTCTATTTCTTGAGGTTTTCAAGAAGAGATTGGACAACCATTTGTCTGAATTGGCATAGGGTTTCCTGCCTAAGCAGGGGGTTGGACTAGAAGACCTCGAGGTCCCTTCCAACTCTCTTATTCTGTTACAGAATACAGGTAGTCTTTAACTTACAATGATTCATTTAGTGACCACTCAAAGTTACGACACTGAAAAAAGTCACCTATGTCCATTTTCCACCCTTACAGCCACACTTTGCATCCCATACGATCCCTGATCAAAATTCAGATGTCGGCAACTGTCTCATATTTATGATGGTCGCAGGCAGCATCCTGCGAGTCATCTTCCCCTTTACACTGTCGCGACAAGCAAAGTCAATGGGGAAACCAGATTCACTTAACAACCGCCTTACCAACTTAACAACCGCAGGGATTCACCTAAACAACCGTGGCAAGAAAGGTCATAAGATGAGGCACAACTCAGTTCACAAATGTCTCGCCTTAGCTACAGAAATGTTGGGCTCCATTGTGGTTGTAAATCGAGGGCAGCCTGTATTTATTTTTCAACCTTTTTGGCAACAGTCTCCATCAGACCTTTACCTTCTCATCGAAGAAGCTTCTTCAGCTCTGCCTGGATGGCGGGGAAGGGAAGGATTTATACTCCTTGCAGGCAGCTGGTCATTTGCATCCTTTGAGAGGGTTGTTGAGGCCACTTGGAGGTTTATCTGTGTCCTCAGGGTCTCCTGGGTAGTGCAAATGGGTGTAAAAGCCTTCTCTAACACATTCCTTTCAGGAGTTCCAAGAAGGCTCCACACCCATTTGTGACCCTGAGGGCAGAGACAAACCCCCAAGTGGCCTCAAGGGCTCTCTAAAAAGGATGCAAATGACCAGCTGTCTGCAAGGAATAGAAATCCTTCCATTCCTCCCCCATCCAGGCAGAGCTACTTGGATGAGAAGCCAAATGTCTTCAAAGAAAAATCAGAAAGTCCATTTGAAAAGAAAAAGGAAAAAAGCACCTTGAGGACAATCAGACCAAATCTTTACTGAGCTCATAAATCAGTGTATTGGATCACAAAAAGATTTGGGGAATTTGATGGCCCTCCTGGGCGATCCCATATCTGATTTATTTTATCTTATTTTATCTTATTTTATTTTATTTTATTTTATTTTATTATTATTTTATGTTATGTTATGTTGTGTTATGTTGTGTTGTGTTGTGTTGTGTTATTTTATTTTATTTTATTTTATTTTATTTTATTTTATTTTATTTTATTTTATTTTATTTTATTTTATTTTGCCTCTGCTCTAGCTAGGTGATGGTTCCATCAGAAATGAAGCATTTCTCGATGCGGGATTTATAAAGGGAATTTATATTTCCCCAGCTTCAACCATCCCTTGATAGCTCCTGCAATTAGTCTGCTTGCATTGCCTAGTTAAAGACGGCCTCTGCAAATTTGGGTCCATCTGCCTTAAAAAAAAAAAAAGATTTAATTGCAACCCAGCCTCAGATGGAGGATTCTGGAGGAAAGAAAAAAGAATGTGGCTTGAATGTCATTTAAAAACAAAATCCTAAAGATGAAAAGATGCTGCAGGAAGAAGTTCCCGGCTGAGGAAAGGGAAAAAAAACAGTTGTAGGATTTGGGTTTGGCTAGTCTAGAGAAAAGAAGGATTAGGGGGGATTTGATAGAAGCAGTTCAGTATTTGAAGGGCTGCCCCAAAGAAGAGGGAGTCAAGCTATTCTCCAAAGCCCCTGAAGGCAGGACAAGAGGCAATGGATGGAAACTCATCCAGGAGAGAAACAACCTGGAACTAAGGGGGAATTTCCTGACAGTGAGAACAATTAACCAGTGGAACAGCTTCCCACCAGAAGTTGTGGGTGCTCCGTCACTGGAGGCTTTAAGAAGAGATTGGACAGTCACTTGTCTGAAATGGTATAGGGTCTCCTTCTTGAACTAGAAGACCTCCAGGGTCCCTTCAAGCTCTATTCTATTCTGTTCTATTCTAAACATTCTATTATGTTCTGTTCTAATTTCTATTCTATTCTATTCTACTCTATTCCATTCCATTCCATTCCATTCTTTATTCTGTTCTATTCTATTCTATTCCAATAGTCTATTCTATTCTATTCTATTCTATTCTGTTCTGTTCAGTTCTATTCCATTCCATTCTTTACTCTATTCTATTCTGTTCTGTTCTATTCTATTCCAATAGTCTATTCTATT
>CM019148.1:5672238-5699408 GCA_009733165.1 Naja naja | reverse complement strand
TCTTTCTCTCTCTCTTTCAAGCTTTCAATTCTCTATCTCTTTTCTCTCTCTTTCAATCTCTCTCTCTGTCCTTCAATTTCTCTCTCCAATCTCTCTCTCTCTTTCCAATCTTTCTCTCTCCTTCAATCTCTTTCAATCTCTTTCTCTCTCTTTTTCAATTGCTCTTTCTTTGCATTCATGTCTTTGTACGTTAAATGCTTCATTCCCAGCCAATGCCACTCTAGTTTTATTCTCAGAACCCTGTTTCCTATTCGATCTGCCTCCTTTCATTTTCATCCAGCCACGTAGCTCTCTTCTTTGTTTAAAAAAAACAACAACCCAAAGTTCTCTATGTTGTAAACCCATCCGGTCCATGCTCAAAAAAAAAACCCCACAATGCTGCTGGCATTATCCAAAACCTTCCACCCATGGCCTCCAAGCCGTGTATTCTCTTCCACCCATTTGCAAACCTTGGAAAGAAGTATGTGCGGTCTGTACTCAAAGGACTCCCAATTTTTCATCCTTTCTTTCTAACCCCCATGCCAGCCCCGACTCTGCCAAGATGTTGGTGGCATCATTGTTCTCCATCCAAAATCCGACAATGAAAGGCTGCGGTGTGAAACTGCCAACTGGGCAAGCAATGTGGCACAAGGAATAAAAGAACTGAAATCCGTTTCGTGCCACCTCCCTGATTGGAGAGCACACACACACACACACACACACACACACACACTCAAAAGAAACTGGATCTGAAAGATGGAGAATATATGGGGGCCAGTTTGGTCTAGTGGTTAAGGCATCGTGCTAGAAAGCAGGAGGCCGTGAGTTCAAGTCCCACCTTAGCCATGAAAACCCGGTAGGTGACTTTGGGCCAATCACGAGGAGACTTTGAGTTCTAGTCCTGCCATAGGCATGAAAGCCAGCTTGGGTGGCTTTAGGCCAATCACCAGGAGACGGTGAGTTCTAGTTTCATCACAGTCATAAAAGCTGACTGGGTGACTTTGGGCCAATCACCAGGAGACTTTGAGTTCTAGTTTCATCTCAGTCTTAAAAGCTGACTGGGTGACTTTGGGCCAATCACCAAGAGACTGTGAGTTCTAGTTTCATCTCAGTCATAAAAGCTGACAGGGTGTCTTTGGGCCAATCAACAGGTGTGCTGGAAGCTGCGCGCATGAAATTGCCGTGTGTTTGAAGCCACGTCCAAGCACGCTCACATTTCCCGTTCTGCACTAGGTGAACCGGTTGTTAAATTATGTGAAACCCACCTCTGGCTGGGTGACTTTGGGCCAATCAGCAGGCGTGGGAGTTCTAGTCCCGCCTTAGCCTGCTCATTGTCTCTGGGCCAATCACCAGGAGATGGTAAGTTCTAGTCTCGACTTAGGCATGAAAGCTATCTGGGTGACTTTAGGCCAGTCCTTCTCTCTCAGCTCAATGCTCCTCACAGGTTTGTTGTTGCACAGACAATAGGAGGAGGAAGGCGTGTCGGATATGTTTGCCACCTTGACTGATTTGTAAGGTGGGATTAAAAAAAAAACCTAATAAAATAATAACAAAATATATAAAACAAAATAATAAAATATAAAATAAAATAAAATATAGAATCAAATAGAACAGAAAATGAAGTAAAATATATATAAAAAAAAAGAAAACAAAATAATAAAATGAACAAAGCAAAGCAAAGCAATAAAATAATAAAATAAATAATAAAATAAAATAAATAACATAATAAAATAAATAAAATAACGTTAAAATAATAAAATTACAGTAAATTACATTAAATTAATAAAATAAAATAAAAAAATAAAGTAAAATGGAAATGAAATAAAATGGAAATGAAATAAAATAGAAATGAAATGAAAATAAATAAAATTATATGAAAATAATAAAATTACATTAAATTACATTAAATTAATAAAATAAAATAAAATAAAAAATAAAGTAAAATAGAAATGAAATAAAATAGAAATGAAATGAAAATAAATAAAATAAAATTATATTAAAATAATAAAATTACATTAAATTACATTAAATTAATAAAATAAAATAAAATAAATAATAAAGTAAAGTAATATAGAAATAAAATAAAATAGAAATGAAATGAAAATAAATAAAATAAAATTATATTAAAATACTAAAATTACATTAAATTACATTCAATTAATCAAATAAAATAAAATAAAAAATAAAGTAAAATAGAAATGAAATAAAATAGAAATGAAATGAAATGAAAATAAATAAAATAAAATAATATATTAAAAATAAAATTACATTAAATTACATTAAATTAAAATAAAATAAAGTAAAGTAAAGTAAAATAGAAATGAAATAAAATAGAAATGAAATGAAAATAAATAAAATTACATTACATTAAAATAATAAAATTACATTAAATTACATTAAATTAATCAAATAAAAAATAAAATAAAATAAAATTAAGTAAAATAAAATTAAGTAAAATAAATATAAAGTGCAAAACTGATTAATGGGAACTAGAAAACTTGTCAACATGGAGCCCTCCGGGGGAACAGTCCTGAACCGAACAACATTTCCAAAGGTTATATATGTTCCCCCTCCCCTTAACCTGACGCCTTTTCCAGGCTAAACCTCCAAAACCGAAACGTGGGAATATTCCCAAGGGCTCCTTGAAAGTGTGGGTAACACCACCACTCAAACTCTGCGCTCCTGCCAAATGCCAAGCTACGACAACCTCTCCTGCTTCGGCCGGCAGCCAAGACAGGCAATAAACACCCTGCATGCATAATGGAGGGGTTGCTCCAACATCCACGCACGTCCCTGGACGATTCTCCTCGCTTGGCAGCTGGACACATTCATCAACTCCTTTGAGGAACAGGAGCTTGGCAGCCAGAGAGGCGATGGATCAGAAGTGGGGAAGGGGAGGGTGTACTGTGAAATCCGGAGAAGTGAGTAGACACACACACACAGCCTCCGTTTCTACGAGCGAGGCCCAAAATTTCCAGGGCTAAGCAAGACAGGGGTTGCGGTGAGCTTTTGCCCCATTTATATGATCTTTCTCGCCACCGTCGTTAAGTGAATCACTGTGGTTGTTAAAGGAGAATAGTTGGAGTGTGGGGTTGGAATGAGGGGGTCCTTAGTGCTCTCTGAGCTGGGTGGCTTTATGCAGACGTTTCATGACCCAACTAGGTAACGTCATCAGGGATAGAAGGGAGGGGGGTTTGCGGAGAGGAGGGGGGGAGAAAGAGGAGAAAGAGAAGGAGGAGGAGGAAGAAGAGGAAGAGGAGAGAGGAGGAGGAAGAGGAGGAGAAAGAGGAAGAGGAGGAGGAGGAGGAGGAAAAACACTTGTTACTCTATGAATCTGGTTGTTTTCTTGCAAACATTTCATTACCCAACTAGGTGACATCATCAAGGATAGAAGGCAGCGGGGTTTGCGGAGAGCAGAAGAAGGGGGAAGAGGATGACGACCATGGGGGAGCACTGATGATGTTACCTACCTGGGTAATGAAACGTCTGCAAGAAAACAACCAAGCTCAGAGACCACCAAAGATCATTCATTGTTAAGTTAGTAACACGGTCGTTAAGTGAACCTGGCTTCCCCCCATGGACTTTGCTTCTCAGAAGGCCGCAAAAGGGAATCACATAACCCCGGGACGCTGCAGCTGTCATAAATAGGAGCCAATTGCCAAGCGCCTGAATTTTAATCACATGACTCCGAGGATGGTGCCACGGCCCTCGTTGTTTTTTTTTTTAAACGATCCTATGTTGCTTTTCAGTGCCGTTGTAACTTCGAACGGGTCACTCAACAATCGGTTGTAAGTCAAGCCTTTGACTTACACTGCCTGTGTTTGGCAGTGAAAAGCGACAACTTTTCAGAAGCCGAATGCCAGCCGATCCAAGGAGACACTGAGTGTCATGTCCCTGTTGGAATCTGATTCCGAGGGAGAGGTGGAACAGCCAACAGGGAGTGGGGGTGTGGCTCCGGTGGCTGGGGAGGAAACTGGGGAAGGGCCCAGTCCGGCTGGGCATTCAGAGGAAGACCCAGGCCCACCCCTTCTTCATCCTAGGGCATGCAGGGAGGAACAGAGATGGGAGCAACGTGAGTTGCATGGTTTACAGGGGAGGAAAGGGCCCTGATCCCCTTCATGGGCTGCAGCGGGGAAGACTGTTTAAAAGGGCAAACTGCGCATGGCAAAGCTGCTGGCAGCAAAGCGTGAAATTATTCTGGTTTGTCAAGTCTTATCTGAGTTCCGGTGTCCTCCCAAGTGTGTGTATTTCGTTACCTTCTGACGTCTTCAATCCCTTATCCTGCCCTGCCTCGTTAATTGCTGCAGCATAGTTTGTGCTGGTTTTTATTTACAATTTAGATGTACTTTGAGTTCGGACGGAATTTCTTCCCTTTAAAAACTGTTCCTGGGAGAGTTTTGTTCTCCAGCCGATGATAACTGGACACGGAGGCCAAGTTGGAGGAATTAAAGGGACTTGACCCACTTTTGTGACTTTGTTGCTTTTGTGCCACGCCCCTTTGGGTCATCACACCAAGCTTGCAACCCCAACGAACCTTGTACGGTGTCTTACTTTCTTAAAAAAGAAAAGCTAAGCTCTTAATCCACTTGAGGGGAGGAAAAGACTCGGGATCTGGGCACCTCTGTGGCGAGTCCTGCTTTCTAGTTAAGAGACCCAGCCTTTGAAAAGCCTTCCTTGAGGACCGGTGCCTTGAATAAACCCAACTGCGAAAAAATAGCTTTTGAAGCCAAAGAATTTCTCCAGGATCTAAAGCCGAGTTTTTCTCTCCTGCTACCTGTTGGTTTTCTCACTGCTCAGGCTGCAGACTTAAAGAGATTTTTGCAAATGCAGTTAGTCCTCAACTTACGATGGTTCGTTTAGTGATCGTTCGAAGTTACAACGGCACTGGGAAAAAACACCATGTTCCACATTTATGACCATTGCAATGCACCATGTTCCACACTTATGACCGTTGCAGTGCACCATGTTCCACACATGACCATTGCATGTGATCCCCCTTTGGGACCTTCTGATTAAGCAAAGTCAATGGGAGAGCCACGTTCACTTACCAACGGTGTGAGAAACTTAACAACGGCAGTGATTCACTTAACAACTGCAGGGAAGAAAAGTTGTAAAAAGGGCAAAACTCACCTAACCGATGTCTCGCTTAGCAACATAAATGTTGGGCTCAATTGCGGTCGTGAGTCGAAGACCACCTATAGCTAAAAATTAAGTTTGGAAAGGTTTGTTGATTTATCATTTATTAATTTGCTCAATTCCTATAGCCACCCATCTCGGTTAATGAGCCTGTACAGCTTGCTGTTCAAAAACTATATTACAATTTAAAAATATTAAAATACTAGCTGGATACCCGTGCTTCGCTATGAAACTATGTGGTTGGGCTTAGTTTTGGGGGAGGAAAACGAGGGGGGCGGGAATTCTGCCTCTGCCTACCAGCATCCATCGGTATTCATCTGGCTAGCATCCTGTCAGGTGTGAGAGAGAGTTGAGGGCTGTCTGGAAACTGAAAGAGTATTTGCTATGTGAGCAAGAAGGAGACAGCAAGGAGCCTGGGTGTGGCTTAGCTCAACTGTTCTGTACTAAAGCTGCTTGGTGCTGTGAAACTGAAACTGAAACTGAAATTCCTCTCCTCTGCTTGTGTTTTGCATTTGGAAGAGATTTCTTTTCAGGTGGGGAGGGGGAGTAGAACTCCTTAGCGTCAGAGCGTGTTAATAATAACAATATAGGAAATACTAATAGCTCTGAGGGTCATTTCAAAAAATCCTTTCTTAGTGAGCACCTAGAAGCCAAGAGGAACACATGTGCCAAATTTCCAAGTTTGTAGGCTTTAAGGTTCTGGAGATTTTGTGATGATGCATGAGTGGCATTTCGCTTTATATGTATGTATGTATGTATGTATGTATGTATATATATATATATATATATATATATATATATATATATATATATATATATATAAACATTAAAACCATCCTTCCCCAGGGAGGGCCAGCCCGGGTTGGTCAATAACCAGGTCTTTAATTTAGGTCTTTTGTAGAGACTGTGGATTGAGAGAATTGGCAACGCTGACAAAATCTCATCCGTCATCTTCAGGCTGGTGTCTTCAGCTAATTTTTCTGGGAGGCAGCTTGAACACACCAGCCTGAAGATGACGGATGAGATTTCATCAAACGCTGCCAAGATACTAATCTACACCTGGACAAGCAAGACCCTAATACACCAAGACTCCACATACCTTAACACTGTGAAAATTCTGTCATTATAATATATATAGGCACCACAGATAAAATCAGCAAAATTCTCCACAAACACAATATCAGGACAGCCTTTGGCACTGACCAAAAAATAGCCAACATTTTAAGAAACCCCAAAGACAAGATCCAGCTAGAAAACCAAGGAGTTTATGAAATACCATGCAAAATTTGCCTAGCCAAAATTTGCCCAGACAAACCAACAGGAGAATAAATGCTTGCATTGCAGAACACAAGAACGCAGTCAGAAAAGAAGAAAAAAACTTCCTTTTCCAGCACCTCAAAGCCACAGGACATGAAATTGATTTTGAGGGATCCAAACTTATCTCCAACACTGAACATTTCAACAAGAGAACAATTAGGGAAGCCATCGAAATAGAGAAACACCCCCATAACATGAATAAATGGGATGATACTTCCCCTACCAGACATCTGGAAACTAGTAATCAACAAACGAGTCCCAGCCATGAAAACCAACACGGACCCAAAATAACACATGATGCACCACCAATCTCCCTCACCAGACTCAAACCCAAGCCCACCCACAGACAAAGGCAACTACCGTCCAGAAACCAGACCATAGCTGCAACTCCAGCTGCTACACCCCCTCCGACCCCAAACTAAGCAAACTGACACACGCTATAAACACATAGCCAGACCTCAAACTCGGAGCCAAACCAAGGCCCAGAATGTCACATCACAGCCTTCCACGCAGGATACTACATCATGGAACTCAGGAGATTACAACACAAAACCTCAGGAGGTTGCAACACAGACAACGACCCAGGAGATAACAGCACAAGACCCAGGATGTCACAACAATAAAACTCAGAAGGTCATCACGCAGCCCACTACCCAGGTAGCCAAAACACAAAAGGCTGAAGGACACACAGCCACTACCTCAGCCACACAGGCTCTTACAAAAAGCCAACCAATCAGCAAACACCAATTCCATCAACCAATCAAAGCGACAACACAGCCAGAAACACAGCCGACCAGCCCGCTTACAGCAGAGCCGGCACCCCACACCTCCTCCAGTATTTATAGGGAGAAGGCAGCTCAGATCACACTTTGCTGGCACAAGCACGAAGCCGAAGACACCAGCCTGAGGATGGCGAGTGGGATCTCGTCGAAACGTCGCCAAGGTATTCTCAATCTTACACGGGACAAGACCCGAATACACCAAGACCTACATACCTTTACCCGTGAAAATCTACGAAAACAAATATATATATATGATAGATTTCGCATATATATATATATATATGATTGATTGATAGATAGATAGATAGATAGATAGATAGATTGATTGATTTAAAGGAGCTTGTCTTGGCAAACCATTTAAAACAGTAAAAACCCTAAAACCATCCGGATTAAATTTAGCCTGCACCACGCTTCAACAGTGACTGGAATTCCAATTTTCCAATTTCCTGGCCTGAGAAATCTGAAAAGAAAAGATGGGTGACAACAGGCCCCTTACAGGTAGTCCTCGACTTACGACCATCATTGAGCCCAATGTTTCTGTTGTTAAATGAGACATCTGTTAACTAAGTCTTGCCCCATTTTACAACCTAAGTGGCTCACCGCAGTTGATAAGCTAAGTAATCTGGTAGTTAAGTGAATCTGTCTTCCCCATTAACTTTGCTTGTCAGAGGTTGCCGAAGGAGATCCTGGGACACTGCAACTGTCATAAGTACACGCCAGTTGCCAAGCATCTGAATTTTGATCACGTGACCAGGGAGATGCTACAGAAGTTGTAACTGTGAAAAAACGGTCCTAACTCGCCTTTTTCAGTGCCGTTGTAACTTTGAACAGATACAGATAATCAGAGTTGGAAGGGACCTTATAGATCATCTAGTCCAACCCCACCGCCCAAGCGGGAGACCCTACACCATTTCTGACAGATGGCAGTCTAAGCTCTTCTTGAAAGCCTCCAGTGATGAAGCTCCCACAACTTCCGAAGGCAACTTCTGTTCCATTGGTTGATTGTTTTCACTGTCAGAAAGTTTCTCCTTATTTCTAGGTTGAATCTCTCCTTGTTCAGTTTCCATCCATTATTCCTTGTCTGGCCTTTGGGTGCTTTAGAAAATATCTTGACCCCCCCCTTCCTCTCTGTGGCAGCCCCTCAAATATCGGAAGACCGCCGCTATCATGTCTCCCCTGGTCCTTCTCTTCACTAGACTAGCCAAGCCCAGTTCCTGTAACCGTTCTTCATATGTTTTAGTCTCCAGTCCCCTAATCATCCTGGTTGCTCTTCTCTGCACATTTTCTAGAGTCTCAACATCTTTTTTATAATGTGGTGACCAAAACTGGATGCAGTAGTCTAGGTGTGGTCTTACTAAGGCTTTATAGAGTCAGTCACTAAATGAACTGTTGTAAGCCGAGGGCTCAATGAATAGAAGAGAAAGAGAGAGAGACAGAAAAAGATTTTGTGCTTTTCATAGGAACAGAAATTCAACAGGTGATTACAAAAATTAGATAAAATTTTGATTGGCCCAGATGAAAAATTATCATCTAAAATATATAAACACTTATTAGAATGGGATAGAGCAGAAGAGATTGCAAAAGGATCAATGATTGCATGGGGTAGAAATTTTGGACATACTATTGAATTAGAACAGTGGGAAAAGACTTGGAATACCAATTATAAAGTAACAAAATCGGTGGCTTACAAGGAAAACCAACACAAAATGTTCTATTGTTGGTAGATGGCGCCTTCACGATTGGCTAAGATCTACCCAAATCTAAAATCAAATTGCTGGAAGTGTGGACATTCAACAAGGTACCTTCTTTCATTCTTGGTGGACATGCCCCAAAGCGAAGAAATATCGGAAACTGATTCGTATGTGGTTAGAGGAGTTAATTGAAAATAAAATTGATTTCATCCCGGAACTATTTATCTTAGGAATAATTAAAAGAAACTATAACAGAAAGATAAAATAGCTTATATTACAGATAAATAACAGATAATCAGAGTTGGAAGGGACTTTATAGGTCATCTAGTCCAACCCCCCGCCCAAGCGGGAGACCCTACCCCATTTCTGACAAGTGGCAGTCCAATTACATGTCATAACAGCAGCCAGAATTTCCTATCAGCACTGAAAGAAAAATGCCATACCTCCCGAAGGTTTAAATCAAACAGTGCATTTGTGATTTAGTCCTATTATTATTATTATTTTAATTGTTAAATACTCTGTAGTATGATTGTGATGTGGTGTTTGGGGCACTGTGCTGGAGTAGCTTTCAAATTTCATTGTATTCGCAGAATGCAATGACAATAAAGGTATTCTATTCTATTAATAATTTTAAAAAATCTTCAAGTGTGTGGAAATGGATAAATTAACTATGGAGCTAAAAGGGAAAGCTGACATGGAATACAATGCAATATGGGAAACATGGTATATCTGGACTGACAAGAGACATAAGAATAGAAAATGTAAATAATGGTATATAAAATAGCTATGAGGGTATGGAAGTAGTGTGTATTGAAAGATTGGATAGGATGTATAAAAGTATATATATTGTCACAAATATATTCAACAGGTGAGGCTCTCTCTATGACTGGTAACCCTCAAGTTATGACCACAATCGGAGCCAGAATTTTCATTGCTAAGCTAGGCAAGTTATTAAGCGAGGCAATTCTGATTTTATGAGGGTTTTTTTTCCCCACGGTCGCTAGCGAATCTTTGCCTTTGCTTGTCGGAAGCTGGCTGGGAAGGTCACAAATGGTGATCACATGACCCTGGGATGCGTCAAACTGTCACAAGTGCATGCCAGTTGCTAAGCCTCCAAATTTTGACCCCAGGACTGTGGGGATGCTGCGACAGTCATAAGTGTGAGGACCAGTTGTAGGTCTTTTTTTTTTTTTAGAGTGCTGTTGGAACTTCGAACGGTCGATAAATGAATAAATGGTTGTAAGTTGAGGATTGTAATGCTACAAGATTGTGGAAAGTGAATTTCTGCCTTTAAGACAAGAGTCTGAAAAGGTTTAACTGGGGAGGATGCAATCTTAACTCAAAGAACGATTAGAATGATTAATTTCACAATGAAAATTATTAAAATTAATCTCAACTGGAAAGGAAGTAACATCCATACTATTCAGTCGCCCATCCTACCCTATAAGGTTGTTGTTGTTGAGGGGGAAAGCTAGAGAGAAAAGGTGAGACAAAAATACATGAGATAAAACAGATACCTGTATTTGTGTTTGTTTCGTTTTTACATTTTCTCCCTGAATTCACCTTCTATTCATTTGGGTGACCCTTCTGCATTTTTATCCCCACAATCACAACAGTCCTGTGAGGTAGGACAAAGCTGAGGGAGGATGACCAGCCCCAGTCACACCCAATGAGATTTCAGAGAGTAAGTAAACTTAAACTGGGCCGGTCCCTCTCTCTCAACCCAACACACTCGCAGGGTTGTTGTTACAGGGGCAAGTAGGAGGATGAGGGAACATTGTGTGTGTGTGTGTGTGTGTGTGTTCACTGCCTTGAGTTATTTATAAAAATGATAAAGGCAAGATGTAAATAAATAAAATAAATAAAACCTGGATCCTTGTATGATTTGATTTGATTGCTTATTGTACCATATAAGTGTTGCACCTTATGAGTCTTAACTCGACGAATGTATCTTGTCTTTTATGTACACTGAGAGCATTTGCACTCAATTTGCAATTCCTATTCTATTCTATTCTATTCTATTCTATTCTATTCTATTCTATTCTATTCTATTCTATTATTTCTATTCTACTCTATTCTCTATCCCGTTCCATCCCATCCCATTCTATTTAAATTCTATTCCCATATCCTTCTATTCTATTCTATTGTACCCTGTAACTATTATTAAGTGTTGTACCTGATGATTCTTGACTCTTGATGAATGTATCTTTTCTTTTATGTACATTGAGAGCATTTGCACCACGACAAATTCCTTGTGTGTCCAATCACACTTGGCCAATAAAGAATTCTGTTCTGTTATTTCTATTCTATTCTATTTTTCATTCCAGTATCTATTCTATTCTATTCTATTCTATTCTATTCTATTCTATTCTATTCTATTCTATACTCTTCTATTCTATTCTCTTCTATTCTTCATTCCAGTATCTATTCTATTCTATTCTATTCTATTCCTATTTCTATTCTATTCTTCCTTCCAGTATCTATTCTATTCTATTATTTCTATTCTACTCTATTATTTCTATTCTACTCTATTCTCTATCCCGTTCCATCCCATCCCATCCCATCCCATTCTATTTAAATTCTATTCCTATATCCTTCTATTCTATTCTATTGTATCCTGTAACTATTAAGTGTTGTACCTGATGATTCTTGACTCTTGACAAAGATATCTTTTGTTTTATGTACACTGAGAGCATTTGCACCAAGACAAATTCCTTGTGTGTCCAACCACACTTGGCCAATAAAGAATTCTATTGTCTATTCTATTCTATTCTATTCTATTCTATTTCTCTTCTCTTCTCTTCTATTCTATCTTCTTCGGTCCATCTATCCAAACCGTAACCACTATATCAAAGCGGCTCTCTTAAAAAGTCCAGATCCCTTTCTCTCCAAACTCCAAGCAGTCCCTTTTTCTTTTCTTAAAAAAAAAAAAAACCACCTTCCTCCTCCTTTCTCCCTTTCTCAATTCAGGTTCGTTCCTGCCTGACTCCCTTCGTATCTAGGGTTGCCGACATTCTTAGCGGACAGGATCAAAACAAGGAAGAAATCAACATCTTAAATTTTGTGGTTTGTTTGTTCCCCTCAACACTTAGCATCTACGTCCATCCCGGTGTTTCATAAAAGCAATTCAGCCCGATTGCTCTGCTTTGCCAGAATCTCTGTGCGGGGATTGTCCAGGGTCGTGGTCTTAAGAGACCCTCCTCCCCAACCTCTTGGCTGTTGAGACCTTGCTTTAAACACCCCACACACACCCCCGACGCTCCACACAAGCAGCTTGCACACCTGCCTCCTGCTCTCAGCCACCAAGGAACGCAGCTCCCGAAAACCTGGCCTGGATCCCCACCGGTTCAGAAGACCACACATCCCACCAGCAGCAGTCTTGCACATTTACACCCTCGTCCCTTTGATCTCCTTCCTCCTTCCTCCCAGATCCGGGTGCACCCCCCACACCTGTGTGGCACTGTGCATTGTTGATTTTTGCAAAGAGGAGCAACTGGTGGTTTTCCAAGCAAAATCCCGGCCCTTAAAACAAAGGGGGGGGTTTGAGGAGGGGGGTGTTTAGGTGGATGGGAAATCACTTCCTCCCGGGTCCAAAAAAGGAGAAAGCTGGGAAATGGGGGGGGTTGGATTTTTTTCCCCTGCTGCAGCGACCGCAGGGCAGTGGGCCGGCGAGTGCCGCAGTGTTTTGCCAGCCTTAGCCCGCCCAAGGTGGTCTTTCTCGCAGTTGCAAGGGCACGGGGGGGGGGGAGGCCATGGGGGGGGGGAGGGGCTGAGAGCTGGAGGGCATGGGAGAATTGAGGAGGGGGGTAAGAAACAGCTGGGGAGGGAAGCCCACTCCAAGAGTTTGGAGGTATTTGGAAACCTGGAAGGAATTTATTTATTTATTTTTTGCAAAGGCTCAGAGTTTATTTGGCCAAGTGTTGCTTTAGACCCACAAGGAAATTGAAGAAGCTCTCCGTATACGGTGCAAAACGGCACCGTCGTAATGCCAAACAGAGAGGGTAGGGAAGAAGACAATAAGAAGGAAAAGGGTATTATTCATACTGTTAATAAGAATATTAGAATATTAGAAGGATTACCCTTTTTATCATCTTCTAACAGTATTAATACTCGTACTATTATTATTAATAATAATTATGAATACTAACAAGAAAAAACATTCCTAAGAGGTAAAGCACCTTTGGCTGTGCCTGAGACCCCAAGAACACCGATGGGTGCCAGAGAAGGAGGGCACGGTCCTTCAGCCAAGATCCAGAGATTTGGAGGCTGGGAGAAAGACAGCAATAACCCCAAAACATCTGGAGCATCCTTTGAACACCTTTGGCATTGACCAAATCCCCTATCAGTCAATTGCAGGCGGCAGCTTGATTTGGAGCAGCTGACATCCTGCAACCATCCCTATAATATTATTAAAATGCATCTGGTGCTCTCGGGTCTTTGGGAAGGACTCGGTCGGAGGGGGGGGGCTGTGCACAGATGCCAAATCCTGGCTAACATCTGGCTGGCTGTGGTGTCACTAACCATCATCCCAGTGGCTTTGAAGAGGCTGGTGGGGTTTTTCTCCCCCAAGTTTTCTACCAAGGAGAGGGGTCTTGTCCTTGCGCCCAGCCATGAAGCAGAAGGGCTTTAACGGAAATCAGAATAACAAGAGTTGGAAGGGGACCTTGTAGGTCATCTAGTCCAACCCGCTGCTGAAGCAGGAGACTTTACACCAATCCGAACAAACAGGTGTCCACTCTCTTCTTCAAAATCTCCGGTGATAGAGCACCCACAATTAAACAGAATAACAGAGTCAGAAGGGGACCCTGGAGGTCTTCTAGTCCAGCCCCCTGCTCAAGCAGGTAGACCTTCTACCAGTCCCGGGACAAAATGGCTGTCCAGTCTCTTCTGGGGGGTGGAAAAACCTCCCCTGACAAATCACCCATCGTTCTTGCACAGAAGTGCTCTCACACTCGCGGGCACACCGGGCAATGCACACACCTTTCCTCTCCCCACTCCCTGACCCACCATCCAGGTTTCCTCCTGGCATCCCCCCCATGGAGCATTCAGTCCTTCTCCTCTTGCATTCATTCCTTCTTTCCTTCCCGCTGTAAACAATGCGGACTAAATCATTCCGCCCGTTCCTTCGGATTGACGGATTGCGTTCAAAAAGAGGCGGGAAGAAAGCCGACAAGGAAAGTTGAATGAGGGAAGGAAAGGGCAAAAAAGATTCCGACAGAAAGCAAGCACGGAAGGCATTATGCTGGATTCCTAATCGGTCAACCAATTTCAAGCTGCAAGGCAACCAGTTCCGGTTTCACTGAATTCGTCCTTCCTCATTCATTAATTCCTGAAGTTAAAAAAGATACTCCAACCATCCCTACCCTCCTCCCTCCGCCCTCCATCCCTTCCTTCCTTCCTTCCTTCCTTCCTTCCTTCCTAGGCTCCGGGCGCCTGCGGACGCCCCCGTCCTACCTCCGACGACAATGCAGCCTCTCCCAGGCGCGCGACCCGCTCGGGCGCGGGTGGGTTGGACTAGATGACCTACCAGGTCCCTTCCAACTCTGACGACCTGTTGCCTGCCCCTTTTGGAACCCCTCCAAGCCGGCCCAACTTACTGCAGTCGTCGGATTCGTAGCCGTCGGCCGCCTCCTCTTCCTCCTCCTCCGGGCGGGCCGGCGGGGGCGGCGGATGATGGGTAGGGGGGTCCTGCAGCTGCTGGAGCTGCTGGTGCTGTTGCTCGGCGGGTGGCGCTTTGCCAGCCTGGCCGGTGCCGTAAGCGCCGAAGAGTTGGTCCAGGTCCTCATCGTCGTCCCGGGGAGGGGGCGTCCCGGACGGGCTGGGGCTGGGCGGGCAGGCCGAGGTGGAAGAAAGGCGGCGCTGCTGCTGCTGCTGCTGCTGCTGCTGCTGCTGGCTCTGGCTCCGGCTGAGCAACGCGGCGGCGGGGAGGCCGCGGGGGAAGCGCGGGAAGTAGTCGGAGATCTGCTTGATGGGGCGGATGGGACCGGGCGAGACGTCGATGGCCATGTGCTCCTGGATGCTGATGGGCGGCTTGTCGCCTTTGCGGAGGCTCATGCGGGCGGCGCCCGGGGAAGGAGGAGGCTGCGGGGGCTGCTGCTGGTGCTGTTGCCGCCAGGAGCCCGGAGAGCCGGTCGCCAGCCCGGCCCTGCCGCGCCGAGCGCCCCGGCACGCTGCTGCTTCTGCTGCTGCTGCTGCTGCTGCTGGAGGCGGAGGAAGGGAAGGAGGGAGGGAGGCTGGCAGCAGCGGCAGCGGGCAGCGCTGGGCACACAGGCAGGGGGTGGGCGTTCAGGGTGATGTCACCAGCTCGCCCGGCCCAGCCCAGCCCAGCCCGGCTCTGCCCAGGCGAGACCAGCAAAGGGACGGGCGAGGACGGAGGGCTCGCTTAAGGCTCTCTAGCAGAGCCCCACCCTCCTTCCCGACTCTTAAGCCGCTAGGGAGGGGTGGGAGAAGAAGGCAAACAGCCGGGGAAGAAGGCAAACGGGCAATGTTCGTACTCCGGGATAGACTACTGCTGGAGCTGGAGGCTCGGAGGAAGGGCAGGGCAAGGAAGAGGCTGGGGCGGGGTCGCTTAAGGCTCTCTAGCAGAGCCCCTCCTCCGACTCTTGAGCCGCTAAAGAGGGAAGGGAGATCGGGCCGGCCAGCCTCCGGGAAGGCAAGCGGGCTAGATTCGTACTTCGGGATAGCTGTGCTGGAGCTGGAGGCTCGGAGAAGGGCAGGGCAAGGAAGAGGAGGGGGGGTCGCTTAAGGCTCTCTAGCAGAGCCCCTCCCCGACTCTTGAGCCGCAAAGAGGGAGGGAGATCGGGCCGGCCAGCCTCCGGGAAGGCAAGCGGGCTAGATTCGTACTTCGGGATAGACTGTTGCTGGAGCTGGAGGCTCGGAGGAAGGGCAGGGCAAGGAAGAGGCTGAGGGGGGGTCGCTTAAGGCTCTCTAGCAGAGCCCCTCCCCCGACTCTTGAGCCGCTAGAGAGGGAAGGGAGATCGGGCCGGCCAGTCTCCGGGAAGGCAAGCGGGCTAGATTCGTACTTCGGGATAGACTGCTGCTGGAGCTGGAGGCTCGAAGCAACAAATAAGAGCCGGGCAAAAGGACTAGCGGTGATGGCTCGCTCAAGGCTCAGCAAGCAGAGCCTCCCCCCAACCCGACCCGTGAGCTGCTGGAGGGGGGAGGGAGATCGGTCCGGCTAGTCTCGTCGAAGAAGACAAGCGGGCCACATTCGTACTCTGGGATAGACTGCTGCTGGAGCGGGAGGCTCGGAGGAAGGGCCGGGCAAGGGGGAGGGCGGGGCGGTCCGCTTAAGGCTCTGAAAACAGACACACACACACACACACACCCGACACTTGAGCCGCTGGAGAGGAGAGGGAGATCGGGCCTCTGGGAAGGCAAGCGGGAGAGTTTCGTACTCCGGGGTAGACTGCTGCTGGAGCTGGAGGCTCGGAGGAAAGGCAGGGCAAGGAAGAGGCTGAGGGGGGTCGCTTAAGGCTCTCTAGCAGAGCCCCACTCTCCTTCCCCGACTCTTTAGCCGCTGGAGAGGGGAGGGAGATCGGGCCGGCCAGTCTCCGGGAAGGCAAACGGGCCAGATTCGTACTCCGGGGTAGACTGCTGCTGGAGCTGGAGGCTCGGAGGATAAAAGAAGGGCCGGGCAGCGGGCTAGAGACCTGTTCCCTCCCCGCTAAAGATCTGCTCCCTGGGTCGTAGACTGGGGAGGAAGATCGGCTCGGCCAGGCCAGGCCAGGCCAGCCTCGAGGAAGACAAGCGGGCAATCTCCGTGCTTCGTCTGTACGAAGTTTTCCGGGATAGACTGCTGCTGGAGCTGGAGGCTCGAAACACGAACGAAGGGCCGGGCAGGGAACGTCCGAGGACGGGCTCGCTGAGGCCTCTGCAAGCAGCCACCTCCACCCCGGATCCCTGGGCCGCTAGAGAGGGGAGGGAGATCGGGCCGGCCAGCCCAGCCTCCGGGAAGGCCAACAGGAGATTTTCGTCCTCCGGAATAGTCTGCTGCTGGAGCTGGAGGCTCGAAGCATGAAAATAAGGGCCGGGCAAAGGGGCGATCTGGGATGGGTCGCTCAAGGCTCTGCAAGCAGAGCCGCCCCGCAACCCGATCACTGAGCCGCTAGAGAGGCCAAGGGAGATGGTGTCGGGCCGGCCAGTCTCGGGGAAGAAGGCAAACGGGCGAGATTCGTACTCCGGGATAGACTGCTGCTGGAGCTGGAGGCTCGGAGGAAAGGCATGAAAGAAGAGCTGGGGCGGGTCGCGGCTGTTAGAGAGCCCCACTCTCTTCCCCGACTCGTTAGCCGCTGGAGAGGGAGGGAGATCGGGCCGGCCAGTCTCCGGGAAGGCAAACGGGCCAGATTCGTACTCCGGGGTAGACTGCTGCTGGAGCTGGAGGCTCGAAGGATGAAAGAAGGGCCGGGCAGCGGGCTAGAGACCTGTTCCCTCCGCGCTAAAGATCTGCTCCCTGGATCGTAGGGAGGTGGGGGCAGATCGGGCCGGGCCGGCCAGTCTCGGGGAAGAAGGCAAGCGGGCAATGTTCGTATTCTGGGATAGACTGCTGCTGGAGCTGGAGGCTCGGAGGAAAGGCAGGGTAAGGAAGAGGCTGGGGGTGGGATCGCTTAAGGCTGTCTAGCAGAGCCCCACTCTCCTTCCCCGACTCTTGAGCCGTTGAAGAGGGGCGGGAGATCGGGCCAGCCAGTCTCGGGGAAGGGAAACGGGCAAGGGGATAGACTGCTGCTGGAGCTGGAGGCTCGAAGGAAGCGCCGCTCTCGCCTCTCCAGACCCCGCAACCCCTGGCTCCCCCCTCGCCTTTCTAGCCTCCCTCCATTGCCTCGCTAAGAGAGGCGGGAGAGAGATCGGCTCGGCCAGCGCAGCTTCGGGGAAGGCGAGGCGGCGTCCTCCCTCCTCCGTCTGGAGCTTCCCTGATAGACTGCTGCTGGGGCTGGAGGTTAGAAGCGGCCGAACGGCAGGAAGCGGGGGAGGGGAGCGTGAAGGAAGGGCTGGGTAGAGGGCTAGTCCTTGCCACTCCAGCCCGCCGTCCCCCTACCCTGGCCCGCTACAGAGGGAAGGAAACTGGCCCAACCAGCCCAGCCCAGCTTCGGGCAAGCCCCGCGGGAAGGCAAGCGAGCATCCTTCACCCACCATCTGTAGCTTCCCGGATAGACTGCTGCTGGAGCTGGAGGCTCGTAGTGGCCGGACGACAGGAAGGACGGCGTTGAGACAGACTGTAAAAAAAGGTGTTGAGACTCTAGAAAAGAGTGCAGAAAAGAGCAACCAGGATGATGAGGGGACTGGAGGCTAAAACTTAACGATGAACGGTTACAGGAACTGGGCCTGGCTAGTCTAGGGAAGAGAAGGACCAGGGGAGACAGATAGCAGTGCTCCAGTATTTGAGGGGCTGCCACAGAGAGGAGGGGGGGTCAAGCTATTCTCCAAAGCCCCCAGGGCCAGACAAAAGGAATAATGGATGGAAACTGATCAAGAAGAGATTCAATCTGGAAATAAGAAGAATGAATGAGTGAGTGAATGAATGAATGAATGAATGAATTAATTAATTAATTCTTTGTTGGCCAAGAGTGATTGGACACACAAGGAATTTGTCTTGGTGCAAATGATCTCAATGTACATAAAAGAAAAGATACATTCATCAAGAGTCCAGATTCATCAGGTACAACACTTAATGATAGTCATAAGGTACAATAAAATAGAATAGAATAGAAGGATATAGGAATAGAATTTAAATAGAATGGGATAGAAATTAGAATAGAATAGAAATTAGAATAGAATAGAAATATAGAATAGAATAGAAATATAGAATAGAATAGAATAGAATAGAATAGAATAGAATAGAATAGAATAGATACTGGAATGAAGAATAGAATAGAATAGAATAGAATAGATAGAAATAGAATAGAATAGAATAGAATAGAATAGAATAGAATAGAATAGAATAGAATAGAATAGAATTCTTTATTGGCCAAGTGTGATTGGACACACAAGGAATTTGTCTTGGTGCAAATGCTCTCAGTGTACATAAAAGAAAAGATACATTCGTCAAGAGTTAAGAATCATCAGGTACAACGCTTAATGATAGTCACAGGGTACAAATAAGCAATCAAATCATACTAGGAAACAGTCAACATAAATCGTAAAGATGCAAGCAACAAGTTACAGTCATACAGTCACAGGTGAGAAGGGATGGGTGATAAGGAGAGATGAGAAGGTTAATAGTGATAGTAATACAGACTTAGTCAATAGTTGGACAGTGTGGAGGGAATTATTTGTTTAGCAGAGTGATGGCTTTCAGTGTGGTCTAGTTGTTCTGGTGTGCAGGGCTCTATTGTGTCATTTTGTTTGAGCAAGAACAAGAACTTGCCCTCGGAAGTTGTGGGAGCTTCATCACTGGAGGCTTTCAAGCAGAGACTGAACTGCCATCATGAGATTCAAGGTGCTGGTGCTCACCTATAAAGCCCTACATGGCTTAGGACCAGGGTATTTACGGGAACCTCTGCTGCCAGCAATGACTGCCCAATGTCCCGTCCGCTCCCACAGACAGGGCCTCCTTGGGGTGCCGTCGGCCAGACAGTATAGGCTGGCGACCCCCAGGAGTAGGGCCTTCTCTGTGGGAGTGCCCACCTGGTGGAATCAGTTGCCCCTGGAGCTTCGGGTGGGCCCTGACCTTCGTTCCTTCAGGCATGGCCTGAAAACGTGGCTTTTCCAACTTGCCGACCTGGACTGATGGAGGGGATGGGTTTTTTTTTACTCATAATGTGTTAGTTTTAATTCGTTATATTGGGATGTATTAATTTAATTGGCTTTTAATTTTTATATTGTTGTTTTTTATTGCTGTGAGCCGCCCTGAGTCCTCTGGGAGAGAGGGCGGCATAGAAATCCCAGTATAAATAAATAAATAAATCTGCCAGATATGGAGTAGGGTCTCTGCTTTGGGCGCACGCAATTTTCAGCAAGGGAGCTGCTATGTATGTAGGTTTGAAGTCATTGGTTTAGTGTGAACTGTTCTTGTAAAATGTTGGAAATGATTGGTTTAAAAAGTGCGGGAAAACCCTGCACTCTATTGGCTGGCAACTGCGGCTGCTGGCTATAAGTAGCAGCTGCAGCCCAGCCAAATTGGGTCCGTTCTGAGCTGTAGTCACTAATAAACTAAGAGCTTGAAGCACTCTGCATCTGTCTCTTCATGCAAACCTAACAGGAGCCACAAAAGGTTAGCCACCACTGCCTTATACCAATCAGGACAAACAGTTGTCCAGTTTCTTCTTCAAAACCTGCAGTGATGAGAGCACCCATAATTTCTGGAGATAAGCCATTCCACAGTTCTCACTGCCAGGAAATTCCTCCTTAGTTTGAGTATGGATCTCAGAACACAGAATAACAGAGTTGAAAGGGAGCTGGGAGGTCATCTAGTCTAACCCCCCGCCCGAGCAGGAGGCACCCTACTACACCATTTCTGACAAATGGCAGTCCAATCTCTTCTTGAAAGCCTTGGTTGGCTGTTTTTCTTTTGGCGTTGGGACTTGCCTTGTCCCCCCCTCGTTCCCAGCGAGATGCTTTGACTGCATTTGGGAGAGAAGATTGCACGGATCCTGTTGTGAGTCAGAACTGTTGCTTCTGATACAGGCTGACTCAGCCCAGCCCTCCCTGCACATGTGCGCAAGGCAATAAATGCATCTCCAGGTTCCCTTTCCTTGCCCCGCATGGCCAGCGGCCTTCAGTTGTGGGTCTGGAATTGAGCCCTACCTGTAGGGGCCAACAAATGCTACAACCATCTAGATTTGTTTCATCAGCCAGCATGCTTTAAGATGGGTGGACTTCCATTCCCAGAATTCCACAGCCAGCATGCTTTAAGATGGGTGGACTTCCACTCCCAGAATTCCTCAGCCAGCATGATTTAAGATGGGTGGACTTTGACTCCCAGAATTTCCTAACTGGCATGCTTTAATAATGGATGGACTTCCACTCCCAGAATCCCCCAGACAGCAGACAATCAAGTCCAAAACGTGGTCAACAAAAACTGTAACTATAAGTCCAAACAAGGCAAGATGAGGTAATTAGTTCGGCAGGGCAGGAGAAGGAATTCCACACATGAAGGCATGGCAATAACTCAACATGTTGGGAAGATGCCAGGAACACAGATAAGCAAAGTCAACACAAAATAAACTCAGATTTGCTCCCAGCAGCTGCTGCACGCAGCTTGCGTATTTTTTTTAAACTTTCTTCCCAGGTGTGGCTAATGAAGGGAATCAGGGCCCTTTCCTCCCCTGTAAGCCACGCAACTCATGTTGCTCCCTTCTCCGTTCTTCCCTGTGTGCCCTAGGATGAAGAGGGGGTGGGCCTGGGTCTTCCTCTGAACTCCCTCTCCCTTGTTCTACTTCTCCCCTGCTCTGCCCAGCTGGACTTTGCTCTTCCCCAGTTTCTTCCACAGCCAACGAGCCACGCTCCCACTCCCTGTCAGCTGTTCATCATCCTCCTTGGATTCAGACTTCAGACAGTTGCAGGACAGCAACCGTCATAAATATGAATCCATTGCCAAGCATCCAATTTTGGTTCACATGCTTGGATCGTGCCATGGTTCGTAAGTATGAAACATGGTCTTCAGTCGATTTTTTTCATCATTGCCGTTATAACTTTGAACGGTTGCTAAACAACATATTGTAAGTGAAGGATTACCTGTCATGGACGGACGGGCGCACCGAGAAAGGATTGATGGAAAATTGTTTTCAGTTAATCGCCGCGAGATTATTCCATGCAGAAAGGTGGAAAAAATTTAAATGCCCGCCTGGGAGGCAGGGGTGGTTTATAAGATGGCAGGATTTGCAGAGCTGGCAAAATTAACTTGTTTGGTTGGAGGGGAAAAAAAACAACTTAGCAGCTTTGACACTGATGGGGAAAACCGGTTACGGGCTTTTTGCTGAAAAGGTAGAAAAATGAACGTGTGATTGATGGCTTTGGTGATTAGAAAGGCTCAAATATGGAAGGCAGCGAGCTGAACTCTGGCATTAGCGAACGGATAAAATATAAATGCATTTATAACTGCCGTTAAAAAAACATCAGAAACTGTTTGTTTATATTTTCTAAAGCCCCCGAAGGCCAGACAAGGAGCAATAGATGGAAACTGAACAAGGAAAGAGATTCAACCTGGAAATAAGGAGGAATTTCCTGACCGTGAGAACAATCAACCGATGGAACAGAAGTTGCTTTCAGAAGTTGTGGGAGCTTCATCACTGGAGGCTTTCAAGAATGGGCTGGACTGCCCTCGGTCAGAAATGGTATAGGTTCTCCTCCTTAGGTGGATGGGGGGTTGGACTAGATGACTTCCACGGTCCCTTCCAACTCTGTTAATCTGTAATCTATCTAAGATGATCGAAGGCCTGGAGGCTAAAACATATGAATAACGGTTACAGGAACTGGGCATGGCTAGTCTAGTGGAGAGAAGGACCAGGGGAGACAGGATAGCAGCCATTTGAGGGGCTGCCATAGGGGGGAGGAAGGGGTCCAGCTATTCTCCAAGGCACCAAATATGGAAAGCAGCGAGCTGAACTGCGGCGGATAAAATACAAATGCATTTATCACTGGGGTTAAAAAAACGTCGGAGACTGTTTGTTTATATTTTCCAAGGCACCTGAAGGCCAGACAAGGAATAATGGATGGAAACTGATCCAGGAGAGATTCAGCCTAGAAATAAGGAGGAATTTGCTGTCAGTGAGAACAATCAACCAATGGAACAGAAGCTGCCCTCGGAAGTTGTGGGAGCTTCATCACTGGAAGCTTCCAAAAAGAGACTGGACTGCCATCTGTCAGAAATGATGTAGGATCTCCTGCTTGGGCAGGGGGTTGGACTAGATGACCTACAAGATCCCTTCCAACTGATCTGTTATATCTGTTACCTGTTATATCTTTCTTTCCTTTTTCTTTTTTTTAATTTCTTTTCTCTTATTTCTTTTTTAAGAATGTATTGATTGTGAGTCCTCGACTTGCGGCCAAAATCGAGCCAACATTTCTGTGGCTAAGCGAGACAGTGGTTAAAGAAGTTTGGCATCATTTTTATGACTTTTCTTGCCACAGTTATTCAGTTATTCACTTAAACGTTGTTAAGTGAATCCGGCTTCCCGCATTGACTTTGCTTGTCTGAAGGTCGCAAAAGGAGATCACGCGACCCCCGGGACACTGCAACCGTCGTAAATAGGAGTCAGTTGCCAAGCAGCTGAATTTTGGTCACGTGACCACGGGGAGGCCGCAAAAGTTGTAAGTGTGAAAAACGGTCCTATGTCCCTTTTGTCAGTGATGTTGTAACTTTGAACGGTCACTAAATGAACTGTTGTGTCAGGATTCCAGCAGTTACCCCCAATTAAATCATGAGTCTCAAGCCAGACTTCCAAAACTTGAAAAGGATTTATTTGGGAATTAACATGTCGGCACTGCCTGGTTGTAGCCGACTCTGAGGCATATCATTCATTGTCACCCTTGACCCTGGTTTTCCCCCCACCCCCTGGATGTATTGTAATCCATATTCTCCAATGGGACACATCCATAGGCAAGAGTCATCAATCATGCTCTCCAGTTAGATATTTTCCTGGCAGAAACTTCAGTCACCTAGTTACTATCTCTGAAAAACTATGTATGGAAATGCACTTTCGATTTCCAAGCTGCCGCACTGCTCTTTCAAATCCCTTTCCCCCGTCCCTTTCTGCTGACAACTCTAAAAAGACCATAGAAATATTTTATGAGTTGACAGTAAGTCAGGGACTCTCAATATTGCTGGGGAATTCTGGGAACTGAAGATGCTCATATATTTGGAGTATGGAACAGATCAACAATCTCTGGTCAAAATGGAGTTGAGATGGAAGTTAGAAACAGGGAAACAAAATAAAGACCTGTTAAAAGAGAGAAGTAAATATTATGACTAGTATGTTGAATATTACTATTTTAATATTGTAGAATTAATATGTGGAATATTACTATTTTAATATTGTAGAAATAATATTGATGTAACGAAGGATGTTGCAATTTTGATTACTGTTCAACAAAGGTCTTTGTACCCAGACAACACACTGTTCAACTGAAGATGGAATTATTATATTTTTTTAAAAAATAAAGATTTTGTGATGACCCAAAGGGGCGCGGCACAAAGGCAACACAGTCAAATAAGCAATAGGAGTCCCTTTATTATCTTCAACTTTGCCCCCAATGTCCTGGTTACCTTCTGGACCGGAGAAAAACTCTCCCAGGAACAGCCTTTGACTGCAGAAAATTCAGTCCAAAACATGAGCAACACAAACTGTAACTTAAAGTCCAAACAAGCCAAACTGAAGTAATTAGTTTGGCAGGGCAGGAGCAAGAACTTCAGACTTGAAGGCACCACATGACTCACATGGTTGGGAAGATGACAGGAACACAGATAAGCCATGACAACATAGGATAAAGTGCTCCCAGCAGCCTGCCGCATGCAGCCTGCCTTTCTTATCAACTGTCTTCCCAGGTGTGGCTAATGAAGGGAATCAGGGCCCTTTCCTTCCCTGTAAGCCACGCAATTCACCTTGCGCCCTTCTCCGTTCCTCCCTGCATGCCCTAGGATGAAGAGGAGGTGGGCCTGGATCTTCCTCTGAACTCCCTCTCCCTTGTTCCATCTCTGTCCTGCTCTGCCCAGCTGGACTTTGCCCTTCCCCAGTTTCCTCCACAGCCAACAGAGCCACACTCCCACTCCCTGTCAGCTGTTTGTCTTCCTCCTCGGATTCAGACTCCGGCAGGGACATGACAGATTTTCTCTTGAACGATGTCAAAAATTCCCCGGGCACAAGAGATAAAAAATGCCAAAGCTATACGGATAGTCCTCGACTTACAACAATTCATTTAGTGACCATTCAAAGTTACAACAGCACTGAAAAAAGCGACTTATGTCCATTGATGTATCCCACGACCATTGCAACATTTCAGTGGTCACAGGATCAAAATTCAGGGGCTTGGAAACTGAGTCATATTAATGACGTGGTCCTCTTTTGTGACCTTCTGACAAACCAAGTCCATGGGGAAGCCAGATTCGCTTAACAACCTTGTTACTGACTTAACAACTGCAGTGATTCACTTAACAAGAAAAGTCATAAAATGAGGCAAAACTTACTTAAGAACTGTGTCAGGGAAGTTACTCCAATTAAATCATGAGCCTCGAGCCACACTCCCAAAACTTAAGAGGATTTATTTGAAGCTACCATTCTACTTCCGGCACTAACCTGGGCGTAGCCAACTCTGAGATACATAATTCACTGTCACCCTTGATCCTGCTTTCCCCCCGCACACCTCTGGGTGTATCATCCATCAAAAAACATCCATAGCCAAAAGTCATCAACCAGCATCTCTACCCCTGCTCCTATGATATGGGATAAAAGGGATAAAAGATTACCATCCTTTTACTATTCTGTCCTCTATAATTCCTGGCTGAATGTATAAAGGCAGATAGATAACTCCACAAAGCATCCATACAAAGTATTTTTATTGGTTCATCAGGCATCCTCAATAAAACTTACAGTTACGTCGAGATTCGTCTCAATGTCCAGCTCTTTGCATAGCTGACTTTCTGGTGTAAAAGGATGGTAATCTTTCATCCCCAAAATGAAGGAGCAAGGAGTTGAGGCAGCAGCATGTTGCTGGGTTCCAGGCAAGAGTGGAGAGACCTCCCCCAACCCACCAAGGGTCAATTCAGTGACCAATCAGGATTACAGATGTGGCCACATGACATGGACTACATTTCCCAGGATACCTTAACTACATTTACCATGATGCATTCCCTTAAGGGGACAGCTCCCAATTGCTAACTAACTATCCCACTTCCCATTAACTATATACTGGCTGGACAGCACATGCTCTCCAATTAGATTTTTGCACGGCAGAAGCTTCAGCCATCTAATCAGTCTTTGAAGAAAATATGAACGGAATGTACTTTCTTTTTTTAAAAAAATACACTTTATTAAATTTTATTACATTAAAAAAAACATCAAACACACAAACACAAAACATTAAAACTTTAAAAGTGTAATATTCATTGACGACTACTTGGGGTGATATTTACATAGCAATCCTATATACATTCTAACAAATAGTGACCTAAGCCTAAGTATATTTTATTCTATCTATGACATCTATTTAATAGTTGCCTATCTTTATTCTATCTCCTATCTAACCAATTATACCATTGTTCCCACACCGTGTAAAATGTTGAATCTTCTTTATCTTTCAAGCTTAATGATAGCTTATCCATTTCGGCGCAGCTCATAATTTTTTGAATAACCATTTCATCCATAGGAGTATGCCCAATTCTTGCGAACAGAATGTACTTTCGATACCACACTGCTGCCTGCTCTTTGAAACTCTGCCCCCTTCTTTCTATTGTCAACTATAAAACGTGTGTACAAAATGTTTTATGAGTTGACAAACTGTCTCGCTTAGCAATAGAACGTTTGGGCTGAATAAGTCAAGGACTATCCATGCTACAGCTCCCATGCTGAGTTTCAGATACCTGAAGAAAATATTCAGTTTAAGGATGGGGAAAGAGGTGTCAAATTTTGGGTTTTGTCAGCTTCTCATCTCTTGTGTACGTGTCAAAATGCTGTATTTTTTTTTCTCTCAGGTTCTCAGCTTGGCAAATCTGTCAACGTTCTGCTTGCTGAACCTGAGGCTTTCTTTCATTTTAAAGAGAAATTTGCCATTCGCGGGGTGGGTGGGTGTGCGTGCGATTCATGTTCATTTTTTCAAAACGTACGTTTGTCTGCGTATCCAATTTTTAAAATCCCAGAATACTTTTAATTGTTGGCACATTCTTTTCGTGCATGTGACTTCTCAGTACAGTCTTTTCACCAAGATGCCTTTTTTTTTGGTTCCCAATTGTCAACATTGCAAAAAGCGAGAGCTGTGAACGCGGAATGATAACTCGGTTCTATTTATGGGCTGGTTTGAAAATCTGGAATTTGGGCTGACGCTGCATTCAAAGGCAAACTAATATTTAAAAAAAAAATTTTTTTTTTGTCCGATCGCTATTCTGCATTTGTTTTGTAAACCATTCCTGCCTCTGCGTCTTCTTTGGCGCTTGAGGTTCAAATGAACCCTTCCCTTCGTACATCTTTCTATTTATTTGTCCCTCTGTTTATTCCTCTTTGTGACGAGGTATGTTTGCAAGTCTTTCACATTGTGGTCTAAAAGAGAAAAAAAACTCAAGAAAATTATATCATTAACTGCAAGAAAACAACCCAGCTCAGACAGCACCATGGATCTC
>CM019148.1:5645929-5671238 GCA_009733165.1 Naja naja | reverse complement strand
GAGGGATCCAAACTTATCTCAATACTGAACACTTCAACAAAAGTATAATGGGAAGCCATCGAATAAGAAAACACCCCATAACATGAATAAGCAGGATGATACTTCCATCTTCTACCAGACATCTGGAAACTAGCCTAATCAACAAACAAGTCCAGCCACAAAAACCAACACGGGACCCAAAATAACACATGATGCCACCACCAATCTCCCCTTCACCAGACTCAAAGCCCAAGCCCATGCACACAGATGAGCAACCACCATCCAGAAACCAGACCATGGCTGCAACACCAGCTGCTACACCCCCTCCAACCCCAACTAAGCAAACTGACACACTGCCGCTATAAACACATAGCCAGACCTCAAACTCAGAGCCAAACCAAAGCCGAATGTCACATCACAGCCTTCCACCCAGGATACATCACAGAACTCAGGAGATTACAACACAAAACATCATGTGGTTTGCAAGCACAACAACGACGGGAGATTACAGCACCACACCCAGGATGTCACAACAATAGAACTCAGAAGGTCATCACACAGCCCATTACCCAGGTGGTTACAACACAAAAGGCTGAGAGACACACAGCCAGCACCTCAGCCACAGGGGTCTCAGGAAAAAGCCATCCAATCTGCATACATCAACTCCATCAACAATCAAAGTAACAACACAGCCAACTCTGGAGTTTAAAAGGGAAAAACAGCCACTATCACACTTCTCCCAGAACAGGCTAGAACACCAGCCTGAATGGCGGATGAGATTTCGTCGAGCGTTGTAAAAGGTATTCTCAAATCTTACAGGACAAGACCGAATACACCAAGACCTACACTACCTTACCGTGAAAATCTCACGAAAACATATATACACACACACACACACACACGTGTATGTATGTCATGCCCCTGTTGGAGTCTGACTCCAAGGGAGAGGAGGAACAGCCGACAGGGAGTGGGAGAATGGCTCCGGAGGTTGTGGAGGAGGCTGGGGAAGGGCAGAGGCCGGCTGGGCAATCAGAGGAAGACCCAGGCCCATCCCCTCTGCATCCTAGGACACACAGGGAGGAACAGATAAGGGAGAGACATGAATGGTATGGTCTCACGGAGAAGGAGGGCCTTGATCCTCTTCATGAGCTGCAGCTGTGAGAACTGGTTAATAGGACGGGCATGCGTATGGGCCAGTGCTGGAAACAAAGCATGGAAATATCTCTAGTCTGTCATTCCTCTCTGAGTTTGGCATCCTTCCCAGTGTGTGTTCCGATATCTGTGGACGTCTTCAAGCCCTTCTCCTTAATTGTTTCAGTGTGGTTGCGTTGTTTTTGCTATTTATAATTTATAGGCATTTTTAGTTTAAATGGCATTTCCTCCTTCTTGTAACTGCTTGTGTGGGAGTTTTTTGTCTCCAGTCAAGGATATTTGGAGCTTTGAAGCAAAGTAAAGGAATAAAAGGGGCTTCACCTGTTTTTTGTGACTGTGTTTATTTTGTATCCCACCCTGGGTCACCACACACAGACACACAGACACACACACACACACATATACACACACACACAGCACATGTATATATTCCCCACATTGTCCTTGACTTAACAGTTTGTTTAGTGACCATTCAAAGTTGCAATGGCACTTCTGGCAAGCAGTCAATGGGAAAACCAGATTCAATGTGTGTGTGTGTGTGTATTGTTTACGCTGCGCAGTCTTGTAGCATATACTGCACCACTTACACACATACACACATTTAAAAAAGAGACAAGGAAGCAAGGCTTTTGAGAGTCTGTAGCTTCATTTTTGCAGCTCAAATGTAAAACTTGATTAAGCCGTGTTCTGTGCAGGAAGACATGGGTGGGGAGATGCTGTCTTTCATCAGCCCTTATTAGATCAATTCCATCTAATTGTGATGCATCGCTCAGCAGTAACTGTCACTTTGAGAGATTATTGGGCGTGTCTTGTTTTTCTCAGAAACACAAGGGTAGGAATAGGAATAGAATAGAATAAAAACTTATTAGACTAGAAATAGGAACAGAATAGAAATATATTAAAATAGGAATAGAATAGAAATATATTAGAATAGGATCGAATAGGAATAGGAATAGAACAAAAATATATTAGAATAGAAATAAGAATAGAATAGAATAGAAATATATTAGAATAGGAATAGAATAGAATAGAATAGAAATAGGAATAGAATAGAAATGTATTAGAATAGAAATAGGAATAGAATAGAAATATATTAGAATAGGAATAGAATAGAAATAGGAATAGAATAGAATAGAATATATGGAATGGAATATAGAATAGAAAGAATAGAATAGAATAGAATAGAACAGAACAGAACAGAACAGAACAGAACAGAACAGAATAGAACAGAATGATAGCATAGGATAGGATGTTAGCTTGTTTGCCTGCATTTTTTGCCTCCAGAAGTTGTGGGTGCTCCAAAACTGGAGGTTTTTAAGAGAAAACCATTTGTCTTCAATGGTATGACTTTCTGCCACAGCATGGGGTTGGACTAGAAGACCTCCAAGGTCCCTTCCAGCCCTATGGTTCTATCTTCGATGAGACGAAACAGCCAGTGCTCGAGGCATCTCTCCGAATTATGCCGGTTGCAGTATAATGTAATCCAGAGTCTTTCAAACTTGGCATCTTAAAATCATGCAGGCTGGGGAATTCTAGGCGTTGGAAGTGCATCCCTCTTGAAGGGTGCTAGCTGGAGAATTCTGGGAGTTGAAGTCCACCCATCAAAGTTGCTGAGGTTGAGAAAACACCGCGTTAAAAGAACTGAGCAGAAATTATTTTGCCTACAACAGCAGCAATGATGGGAAATTAACTCTACTTTCCAATCTTTTTGTTCAGAGAGCCTGTTTCCCTTTCACCCCATCTTATTTTTTAGAGTTTATCTTCCTGACCAACAGAACGGCATTAAGTGAGATTTCCCTCCAGCCTCTGACAACTGTAGATCATTTCTATAGTATCCAACTAGGGAAATGCGCTCAAACACTTGGAGGCTTTCAAGATGAGAGTGGACTGCCATCTGTCAGAAATGGTGTAGAGCAGTGGTCGCCAACCAGTGGGCCGGGGACTGCTGGTGGTCCGCAAGAAAATTTTGGTGGTCCACAGAGAAATGTCCCCCCCAAAGCAATTAATCCAGGCTGCACGGGAACACAAGGCTGCCCTGCCCACATGGCCCATGGGAACACAAGGCTTGCGTCGCTTGCATTGCGAACAACACGAGGTAGTGAGGGGAGGGGGGAAAGGGGGAAGGGGGGGAACTTCCCCCACGTGCCCCACATGCCTCGCCTTGCCCCTGGGCTGCTTCTATCCGCAGAGTCTTTGGGACCCTGCAAGGCATCCTGCTCCAAGAGGCTGCGCCAGCACAACAAGTCTCACAAAGACTCATTTCTGGTGGAGTTTGGGGGAGAGAAAGACTTCTGCTGCTTCTGCTGCTTTCCTTGCATGAAGCCAAAAGTCTCTCTCTCTCTCTCCCCGAGAATGGAGCTGGAGACGGTATCCTGCAATCCCAAATAAAGAACGATCGATCGGTAGGAAAACCGGGTGAGGAATTTTCCTGCAGACTTTTTGGGGGGATTTTCCCAGGGTCTCTGGTCCGCGCGGGATTTAAAATTATGAGTTTGGTGGTCCCTGAGGTCCAAACGGTTGGCGACCCCTGGTGTAGTGCCTCCTGCTTGGACGGAGGGGGGTTGGACTAGATGACCTACAAGCTCCTTTCCAACTCTGTTCATCTAAAAGTGATCTAAAAGAACCCCCAAAACCTCAACCCCAAACCTAGATGAGAATTCATATTTGGGGTGGATAGGTGCGAAAGAAAAAAAGATATTTAAGTACATTTTCTTTCTCGCGTGAGAGGTGGGAGCGAAAATGTGACCCGACATGTGAGAATGAGAGAGAATTAGAGATGAGGCGTTTGGGGAGAGGTGGGAAAGAAATAAATGGGGGTGTCAGACAGAAGACGAGATATCTGAGAGAAAGGGGAAAAAATAAAGTTCTGAAAAGAGAGAGAAAAAGGAACGAGAAGTGAGGATAGTAAGAGTTTGATCAGCAGAAATTTTTTTTCTAAGATCTTCTTACAAAAGCAGAATTGCTCATAAAAAAGGAATACAGGTGGCCCTTGGCTTACAAGCAGAATTTCCAATGGTCAGCAAAGCGGTCACTAAGTGAACCGCACCCAATGATCTTCTTTACCATGGTTGTTAAGCTGTCATGCCCCTGATGGAGTCTGAATCCGAGGAGAAAGACGAACAGCTGACAGGAAGCGGGAGTGTGGCTCCGTTGGCTTTGAGGAAACTGGGGAAGGGCAAAGTCTGGCTGGGCAGAGCAGGGGAGAGGTAGAACAAGGGAGGGAGTTCAGAGGAAGACCCAGGCCCACCCCATCTTCATTCTAGGGCACGCAGGGAGGAACGGAGAAGAGAGCAATGTCGGTTGCATGGCTTACACGGGAGGAAAGGGCCCTGAGTCCCTTCATTATCCATACCTGAGAATGAGAGTTTAAAAGAAATGCATGCTGAGTGCGGCATCCGCCAGGGAACAAATGTGAGTTTATCTTGTGTTGACTTTGCTTATCTGTGTTCCATGTTGAGTTATTGCCATGTTGAGTTATTGCCGTGCCTTCACGTCTGGAATTCTTGCTCCTGCCCTGCTGGACTAATTATCTCATTTTGCCTTGATTGGACTTAATAGTTACAGTTTTTGTTGACCATGTTTTGGACTTGATTCTCTGCAGCCAAAGGCTGTTCCTGGGAGAGTTTTTCTCCAGCCAGAAGGTAACCAGGACATTGGGGGGCAAAGTTGGAGCTAATAAAGGGACTCCTACTGGGTCATCACATAAGCAAAACACTGGAAGTGAAGTGAATCCTGCAGTCCTTAAGCAAATCCAGCTTTCCTTATCAACTTTGCTCGCCGGACGCCGGCTGGGAAGATTACTTGACCGAGGACTCTGTAAGTGTCATAAAAACACCCAGAGTTTGATCACGTGACTACGGGGGGGGGACTGTTGCAACTGTCTTGAGTGTGAGGATCGGTCACAAATCACTTTTTTTCCAGTCCCAGTGCAACTTTTTTTTTAAAATTACATTTATATGCTGCTCTGAAGACTCAGGCTTTACAGTTTTTGGGATGCAACCCAATGCGCTCAGCAATAGCCTTCCTTCCATTGTATATGCCTGCTTATTACTAAGTGGCATTTTTACAAAGTCAGCTAATTGCCCCCAACAATCTTGGGTCCTCACTTTACCTACCCGGAGAGGATGGAAGGCTGAGTCAACCTTGAGCCTGGTGGGATTCGAGCCTGCAGTAATTGTAGGCAGCTGGATCTTAAGTGCAGGCATTTAACAGCCTGAGCCACCAACTTCAAACCGTCGCTCAAGACTGCCATGCTGCATCTTGCTTTTTTTTTCTCATTTTCTTCACCCCCAAAACTTGCCTGCTCCTGAACCACCCCAAATCTACTCCCTCTCCAGCCCCATTTCCCCCCCAAATAGCCCCCAAAAAGTAGATTGGAAGTTCTCACCCCAAAATGTGGAGATTAGCAAAATTTACCTCCAGTCTGCAACTAGGATGATGAGGGGCCTGGAGGCTCAAACATACGATGAATGGTTGCAGGATCTGGGCCTGGCTAGTCTAGGGAAGAGAAGGACCAGGGGAGACAGGATAGCAGTCTTCCAGTATTTGAGGAGGGGCTGCCACAGAGAGGAGGAAGGGGTCAAGCTATTTTCTAAAGCACCTGAAGGCCAGAGAAGGAATCATGGATGGAAACTAATCAAGGAGAGATTCAACCTGGAAATAAGGAGAAATTTTCTGACAGGGACAACAATCAACATTGTTGATGGATGGAACAGAAGTTGCCCTCGGAAGTTGTGGGTTCTTCATTCCTGGAGGCTTTCAAGAAGAGACTGGACTGCCATCTGTCAGAAACGGTGTAGGGCCTTGATGCTAGAGGTAGCACATAGAGCCCTCTCTGTGGGCACGCACGCCATCACCAGCTGCTCTCCTGGTTAGGGTTAGAGTTAGCCAACCAGCTGGTCTTTGCGGGCACCAGAGTGCTGGAAAAGAGCACGAAAAATGGCCAAAAAACAGACCATTTTTCAGGCTGTTTTGGGGCCTTTTTCAAGCCGTTTTCAGGTTGTTTTCTGGCCATTTTTTGGACCATTTCCAGCTGTTTTCAGGCTGTTTTCTGGGCCATTTTCCAGGCCAAAGAACATGCATGCACGCACCGGCCAGCTGGTCTTCAGGTTTCTGGTGCTCTGGCACGCGCACATGCACACGCATGCACACGCATTCCATTTTGGGCACTCGGTGCCGAAAAGATTCGCCATCACTGGTGTAGGGTCTCCTGCTTGGAAGGTGGGGTTGGACTAGATGACCTACAAGGTCCCTTCCAACTCTATTAATGTGTTAATCAGTTTTTATCATCGCACTATAAAAAAGATGTTTAGACTCTGGAAAGAGTGCAGAGAAGAGCAACAAAGATTATTAGGGGACTGGAGGCTGAAACATATGAAGAACGGTTACAGGAACTGGGCTTGGCTAGTCTAGGGAAGAGAAGGACCAGGGGAGACAGGAGAGCATCTTCCAATATTTGAGGGGCTGCCACAGAGAGGAGGAAGGGGTCAAGCTATATTCCATAGCCCCCAAAGGCCAGACAAGGAATAATGGTTGGAAACTGAACAAGGAGAGATTCAACCTGGAAATAAAGAGAAATTTTCTGACAGTGAGAACAATCAACCGATGGAACAGAAGTTGCCCTCGGATGTTGTGGGAGCTTCATCACTGGAGGCTTTCAGGAAGAGACTGGACTGCCCTCTGTCAGAAATGGCGTAGGATCTCCTGCTTGGGCTGGGGGTTAGACTAAATGACCTACAAGGTCCCTTCCAACTCTGTTCATCTGTAATCTGATTAAAAAAACCAGAAATCCAGGTTTTGGGTAGGGGGGAAAGGCAGATGTTTCCAACAAACGCGGTGGTGACTGCCAGGCGAAAACCAATTGCAAATGTAATTTTTTGCACAGAGCTTTTAAAAAAGACGACGTTTACAGTGGCGGGCGGGTGAAGGGGGAAAAGCAGAAAGCCAATTATTTAAAAACCTTGAGATTGAATGCAAATCAAAAGGTGCAGATGTATATATAGAGAGAGCGCTTGCCGGATGAGGCGTGCAAACAATGCCGAGATATTTCTTCGCCGGCGCGTCGGAGAAACTGCTTACAATACCAGACGGCGATGACAAGCTGCAAGCCACAAAAGACAACTTTGCGGTGATGATTAAGTACCGCATTATCCTGGAGGGGCTTTCCACCCAACAGGGGGAAGGGCCTGGGGTGGAAAGAAAGACTAACAAAAGCCGCATTGACGGAGAAGTGGAAGAAAGATGAGACACGTTAATGTTGGCGGCACCGTGGTGGAAGGAGGTAAGAGGCAACGGCGGGGAAGGGACCTTGAAATCCATCATCCTGGGCGGGTGGGCTTCTCAGCAGCCGCCCCAAGCTCTGGTGGAGAGGATCCAGCCTCGTCTTCCTTTGTGTGAAGAGCTCAATTGGAACACACCTAGTCCAGCCCCATGCTCAAACAGGAGATCCCAGTGGGGGGATTCATCCGGTTTGGACCGGTTCAAGAGAACTGGTACTTCCGGTGATTAGTTGGCCCCACCCACCCGACCTTGCCCTAGTCCCGTGATGGCGAACCTATGGCATGCGTGTCGGAAGTAGCACGCAGAGTCATCTCTCCAGGCACGCCGGCCGTTGCCTGTTGCTCTTCCGTGTTCCGGCTAGCTGGTCTTCGCACGTGCAGGGAGCACCGGAAACCGGAAGGGCAGCTCCCCAGTTCACGTGCACGCACTGGCCAGCTGGTCTTTGCACACACCGGAGTGCCAGAAACCAGCAGAGCAGATCCCTGGTGCGCATACGTGCGCTGGCAAACTGCTCTTCCCATGTGTATGCCTGTTAGAAAATGGAAGACCAGGTAGCTGGTACGCATGCGTGCGCCGGGAAGCTGATCTTCCAGTTTCCGGCACTCCCATGTGGCACGCCAGAGAGCTGCTCTTCTGGTTTGTGGCGCATGCACTCCCGGTTTGCCACCCTAGTCTGTCCTATCTTTCTCTGTTTTGCAGCCCAGCTGATTCACGCAGCATAGCGGTTGACTGCATAACTGCTTTACTCTCTGGGGCTGCCGTAGAAAGTAGCTTTAGAGCTGAAAGTAAGTGGTTTTTAAATGCTGCGCTCACGCTCACCAAACCACTTGATACACCGGTTGAATCCCACCACTGGGGGATCCTATTCCATTTCAGACAGGTGGTTGTCCAATCTCTCCTTAAAAACTTCCAGGGATGAAGCACCTTCCAGAGGCAAGCTGTTCCACTGGTTTATTGTTTATTTATTTATTTATTTATTTAATTGGACTTATATGCCGCCCCATCTCCGAAGACTCGGGGCGGCTCACAATTAAAACGTACAATACAATAAATATTTTAAAAAGGATTAAACAATTATAAAGCCCAATAAAACCAAATTAAAATACTTAAAATTATCCCATACCCCTGGTGAGGTAGTCACAGCCCGATTTGGTCAAACAGCCAGGTCTTTAAATCGCGGCGGAAGGTGCGGAGGTCAGGGGCCAGACGGAGGTCCAGAGGCAGTTCGTTCCATAAGTCGGGGACCGCTACAGAATAGGCTCGTCGCCAGGGGACCGCCAGCCGACACTGACTTGCCGACGGGACCCCGAGGAGTCCTTGCCTATGTGCCCGCACAGGGCGGGTGGCACTCGATATCGGCAGGAGACGCTCCCTTAAATATTGTGGACCCATGTCGTGTAGGACTTTGAATGTTAAAGTCAGAACCTTGAATCTCACCTGTTCTTGTTGTTAGGAAGTTTATCCTTAGTTCTAGATCAGATCTAGGCTAGCTTGGTCGCTCAGTAGTGAAAAATGGGCGAAGCCAGCACAGCAGCACTTGCGTTTTCTGCATCGCGTGAGGAAAGCACATCTTCCTCCCACTGTCCTCACCACTTTCTATACCAGTGATGGCTAACCAGGGGTGGGATTCTACCAGTTTGCACCTATTCGCTAGAACCGGTTGTGTTAATTCTAACTAGCTCGGAGAACCGGTTGTTAGAAGAAATTACTGGCCTAATCCTCTAAGAAAGGCAGGAAGGAAACATTCTGGTGTTGCTTACAGAAACTGCCTCTCCGTTAACCCTTATTACATTCTTGGCAGGACTAGACTTCCTGTCTCAGGAACGTCTCTGGAGTTTTTTCCCCTCTCCTTTGCTGGTACTTTGCTTGTGTGGAGTGACCATTCAAAGTTACAATGGCACCAAAAAAAGTGACTTATGACCCTTTTTCACACTTACGACTGTTGCAGCATCCCCACAGTAATGGGAGGTCAGGTGAGGAGATGCCTCGATGTGAGTGATATTGAGTTGGCCACACCCAGCCAATAACATGACCACCAAGCCACACCCACCAACTTAGCCACGCCCACAGGACCGGTTGTTAAAAAATTTGAATCACACCCCTGTGGCTAACCTTTTTGGCACCAAGTGCCCAAAGCGTGCGCGCACGCATCCCCAAAACACAATGTGTATGCATGCCCCGTGCATGCGCACTGCCCCCTATGCATGTGCATGCAACCCCCAGCAACCCCATGCATGCACGTGACCCCCATGCATGCACCCCACCCTCCACGCATGCGCACGTGACTCCCTGCATGTGTGCCCCTCCCCCCACGCATGCATGCGTGACTGGCCAGCTGAAGGAACACACGCTCATGTGCAGTGGAGCTGGTCTGGGGTGATGGCGTGCCATAGTTTCGCCATCACAGTTGAAAACTTGGCTGTTTGAGCAGGCTGGGCTGGACTGACCTCTTGGGGGGAGGGGGGTTTAAATTGGTTTTAAATTGATTTTATTTATTGGGCCTGTTTAGGTTTAATTCTTTTTAAAATATTTATTGTTTGTATTTTAGTTGTGAGCCGCCCCGAGTCCTTTTGGAGAGGGGGCAGCATACAAGTCCAATAAAAATAAAAATAAAAATAAATACAGTAGGGGTGTCAAACTCAAGGCCCTCAGGCCAGATTCTGCCCTCAGGGTGCTTAGACCTGGCCAGTGAGGCTGGCTTGGAAACAGCATCCCTGTTCAATTATAGCCAATGTCAGCTATTCGAATAAGAACAATCCTGAGGAAGCTCCATATAATAAAAAATACTTTATAGGAAACCGACAAGATTACAACATAAGATATGCAAAAAGGAGTTTAAAGAAATCTCCTTTGCAACAAGGTTTTTTTTTTTTTTAAAAAAGGGGTAATTCTCAGCAATCCATAATAATTAGAACAGGGTTTCTCAACCTGAGCCATTTTAAAAGGGATGGACTTCAACTCTCAGAATTCCCCAGCCAGTATGAGGAAATCCGGGAGTTGAATGTATGGCTACCTCCAGTATCATCATCATCATTTAATGACTCCACAATCCTTTGCGGGGTGGAGTCTGGGCAACCAAATGGAGCTAGCAGAGTATTTACTGGCCGGATGCCCTTCCTGTCACCAATGTGGAGTTTTGTTCAGCAGGTTATCTACTCAAATGTGCCCAGAGAGAGAAATATATCTGCCTCCACCTAGGATCGAACGCACAGCCTCCGGATTGTGAGTGGGGAGTTCTACCTCCTAGGCCACTGCACCACTCCTTATGGCTAATTCCAGTTTGGCTTCCCATCATTCTCCCAGCCATAATTCCCACAATTCCCCAAATCATAACCCCAGTATGACTGGCTGGGGAATTCTGGGAGTTGAAGTCCACCCCTATCTGAAAGGAAAGTCCTACTTCCACCATTTTTGACCGACAGAGCCTAATTTACAGAAATCGAACATAATCCAGCGGCTGAATTATTGCCAAAATCCAGATTTTCCCCATTCCGGGCCCCCAATGGACCTTCCCCTTCTCTCTCTTCCTGCCAGATGTTCTAGATCCCACCAATCTCCTAGTAAGGGACATCTGCCTTTTCTTCAGCCTCTCAGCCGCAGGTGTGATTGTGGGTCCATCTTCAACCCTCCCTTCCTGCCCTGCAGAGGAACCCACAAAAAAAAAACCCACCTTGTTACCCGGGACAAAAATCAGGGTGGCCGTTTTGTGAGGGTGCTGATGTGAGATAATATTATCCAAGGACCTGAATCCCAAATCTCTCTTCCCTGCCACCATTTAAAAAAACAACAACAACAAATATTTTGGGGGAACATAAGAAGAATCTCAGCCTCTGTGGGCTAAATCCACGTTTCTTTCCACACCCCGGCTGGAAAAATCCAATTGCAAGAATTTTTGAGACCCCTTTTTTTTCCGGCTGTTCCTGGGTGTCAAAAATCACCGATCAGCTGGCAACCACGAAAGGCAGAGGAGCAAACGAGCACTAGGGTTCTGGTCGCCATGTAGGCAACGGTCTGTGTTCTTCCTCCAAGTCCTCGGTTGAACGCCCATCTTGAGTTCGACGCAGAAGTCAAGTTAAGGGTGAAGGCCGCAACAGTCTCTGGAGATCCGTCATCGCCAGCGACATTTTAAGACACGTCTTCTCGCTTTTTAAGAAGAGGAAAACAGGAAACCAATCAGCGCACCGACAAATTTGGGGAAGAACGACAACAACTGTGTTTGGCTACTGGAAGGCGGCAAGAGGTTTTAGCTGCCCCGCAAATCACTTGCAAACTTTTTGTTGGTCCAAAATTTTGTGACCTGTTTTCTTAGCTGGCAGTTGCATACAGAACTCTTGCTCCAAACCCTGATGGCTTCTAATGAGCCTCCAGAACACGTTTGGTCAAGTGGTGAAGGCACCAGACTAGAAAACAGGAGACTGTGAGTTCTAGTGCTGCTTTAGGCATGAAAGCTGGCTGGGTGACTTTGGGCCAATTGCCAGGAGACTAGAGCTCCAGTTCTGTCTTAGACATGAAAGTCAGCTGAGTGATTTTGGGCCACTCACTAGGAGACAGTGAGTTCTAGTCTCTCCTAAGGCATGGAAGCTGGCTGGGTGACTTTGGGCCAATCACCAGGAGACAGTGAGTTCTAGTCCTGCCTTAGGTATTGAAGCTGGCTGGGTGACTTTGGGCCACTCACTAGGAGACAGTGAGTTCTAGTCTCTCCTAAGGCATGAAAGCTGGCTGGGTGACTTTGGGCCAATCACCAGGAGACAGTGAGTTCTAGTCCTGCCTTAGGTATTGAAGCTGGCTGAGTGATTTTGGGCCACTCACTAGGAGACAGTGAGTTCTAGTCTCTCCTAAGGCATAGAAGCTGGCTGGGTGACTTTGGGCCAATCACCAGGAGACAGTGAGTTCTAGTCCTGCCTTAAGGCATGGAAGCTGGCTGGGTGACTTTGGGCCACTCACTAGGAGACAGTGAGTTCTAGTCTCTCCTAAGGCATGGAAGCTGGCTGGGTGACTTTGGGCCAATCACCAGGAGACAGTGAATTCTAGTCCTGCCTTAGGTATTGAAGCTGGCTGGGTGACTTTGGGCCACTCACTAGGAGACAGTGAGTTCTAGTCTCTCCTAAGGCATGGAAGCCGGCTGGGTGACTTTGGGCCAATCACCAGGAGACAGTGAGTTCTAGTCCTGCCTTAAGGCATGGAAGCTGGCTGGGTGACTTTGGGCCACTCACTAGGAGACAGTGAGTTCTAGTCTCTCCTAAGGCATGAAAGCCAGCTGGGTGACTTTGGGCCAATCACCAAGAGACAGTGAGTTCTAGTCCTGCCTTAGGCATGGAAGCTGGCTGGGTGACTTTGGGCCAATTAGGAGACAGCAAATTCTAGTCCTGCCTTATGCATGAAAGCTGGCTGTATGACTTTGGGCCAATCACCAGGAGACAGTGAGTTCCAGTTTAGCCTTAGGCATAAAAGCCAGCTGGGAGACTTTGGGCCAATCACCAGGAGACGGTAAGTTCTAGTCCCTCCTTAGGCACAAAAGACTTGGAAGATTCCTGACCATAATAGGGGCATGAAGTCCAGATGTCAAGCTTCGACAAAAACCTTTAGGTTGTGTTCCTTGTGAGGATTACTGCACAGGACCTAGCACTGGGTGCTGAGAAAAATGGTCCTCTTTGGGATATCTCTGCCGTTGTCATCTTGCCTGGAAACTTTTTATATCATGCTTTTTATCTCTGTTTGCTTGAGCTCATAATAAAGCTTAAAATCCCTTTAATTGTTTGGAAGGCTCCTTGTTTCTGGATCTGCAAGAACGAACTGCCTGGGCACCTGATCACTGCCACGACACTTGGCAAAAAAAGTATGCTTTGTGTGTAAAATGTCACAAGTCAAAGCGGTCATATGCTCACAGCCTAGCTAAGATAGCTAGATCATTTCCAAGAAAGGACAAACTGTCACAGGATTTTATTCCAGCTGGTCTTCAATGCAGCTACCGTGCTTCCCCAAAAATAAGACTGGGCCTTATATTAATTTTTGCTCCAAAAGATGCATTAGGGCTTATTTTCCGCTTAGGTATTATTATTATTATTATTATTATTATTATTATTATTATTATTATTATTATTTATTAGACTTGTATGCCGCCCTTCTCCCGAGGGACTCAGGGCTGAACATATAAAAAGACCCATATATACAATAAAAAGATATTAAACAAAAACAAGTCTAAATTACAAAACTGCGTTAAAAACAATTAAAATTACAATTATAACAATAATATAAAACCACCTGGCCCCCATGGTCAATCCAGGCCGGCTTGCTGAAACAGCCAGGTCTTCAGGTCTCGGCGAAAGGAGCAGAGATCAGGGGCCAAACGAAGATCCGCAGGAAGCTGATTCCATAGGGCGGGCGCTCCCACAGAAAAGGCCCTAGCCCTGGGAACCGCCAGCCGACAGTGCCTGACCGACGGTATTCCCAGGAGGCCCCTCCTGTGGGAGCGCACGGGGCGATTGGAATGTGATGGAGAAATACGGCACTAAATGCATCTGTCTGGCTGACAATCTTAACTGGGGCTTATTTTGGGGGTAGGGCTTGTATTGGGAGCATTCTGAAAAACCATGCCTGGGCTTATTTTTGGGTTGGGTCTTATTTTTGGGGAAATATGCTATCCCTCAATTTACAACCACTCATTTAAGTGACAGTCCGAAGTTACAACGGCATTAAAAAAAATGAGTTACAACCGTTTGTCACACTTCTGGCCACTGCCGCATCTCCAGGGTCATGTGATCAAAATTGGGGTGGGCAACTGGCATGTATTTATGACGGTTGCAGCATACTGGGGTCACGTGATTGCCATGTGTGATCTTCCCAACCAGCTTCTCACATGCAAAGTCAACAGGGGAAGCCAAACTCGCTTCATGACCAAATGATTCATTTAACATCTGCAGTGATTGACATAGGAAGGGGGCCACAGCAACAGAAATGTTGGACTCAATTGTGGTCATAAGTCGAGGACTACCTATAAGACACAATTTTTCTCCCAACCAAATCTAGTCCGTGTTTTAATTCCATCCCTACCCAGGAAAAAAAATCCTAATTTCCTTTGCAAACTCTGCCCCACTTACCAGGAGCGCTTCGGACGGTATCGCTGTCTCCATCTTCACGGTCACTCTGGTAGCCTTCCGGAGCACTGTATCGCTCGCTGGCCAGACTGCTTTGGCTTCCTGATTTGGTGCTTCCCAAAGTCCGACCGGTGCTCCCGCTTGGCGACCGGGCAGCCTCGCCACTGGAAACTGGAGGAAGCAGAAATAATAATAATTTTAAAAATTGAACATAATCTCGAGTATGAAAATGCCGCTTAGTAATAAGCAGGCATATACAATGGAATGAAGGCTATTGCTGAGCGCATTGGGTTGTGCTCCAAAAATTGTAAGCCGCCCTGAGTCTTCGGAGAAGGGCGGCATATAAATGTAATTAAAAAAAAAATGGGCCTTATTGCCCAACAGGAAGCTAGTAGAGCAAAATCCTGGTGAGTAAAAATATAAATGGAATAGCAATAGCGCTTAGACTTATCTACCGCTTCACAGTGCTTCACAGCCCTCTCTAAGCAGTTTACAGAATCAGTATCTTGCCCCTGGCAATCTGGACCCTCATTTTACTGCCCTCAGAAGGATGGGAGGCTGAGTCAACCTTGAGCCGGTCAGGATCGAGCTGATGGCAATGGGCAGAGTTAGCCTGCAATGCTGCTGTCAACTAAAAAATACTTCTTTGGTCTTTTTAGTTGCCAGCAGAAAGGGAGTGGGGGAAGTAGTGCATTCCTTAAATGCTTCAGATAATTGCTAGACAGCCGAAGGTGTTGGCATGCAAGGTTATTACTGGAGAGCATGATTGATGACTCTTGGCTATGGATGTGTCCCATTGGAGAATATACATCCGGGGGTGGGGGAAAGACCAGGGTCAAGGGTGAAATGAATGATGTGTCTTAAAGTCGGCTGCACCCAGGTAACGCCGACATGTTCATGCCTAATAAATCTTTTTTTTTTTTTACTCTGAGAGATGCGGCTAGTGACTTATGATTTGAATGGGGGTGATTTGTCAGAGTCCTGACAGCCAGCCGACTCTAAGAACACGTCATTCATTTTACCCTTGACCCTGGTCTTCCCCACACCCCCTGGATGTATATTCTCCAATGGGACACATCCATAGCCAAGAGTCATCAATCATGCTCTCCAGTAATAATCTTGCGTGCCAACAGCTTCAGCTGCTTAGCCATTATCTGAAGCATTTAAGGAATGCACTACCTTCCGCACTCCCTTTCTGCTGGCAACAAAAAAAGACCAAAGAAGTATTTTTTAGTTGACAGCTGCATTCTAACCACTACGGTTCCTTCAGGCACAATAGTGGAACTATCACTTCATGTAGAAAGACAGACAGAGCCTTGGGTGGGTGGGTGGAGTCAAGAGAGAAATCAGCCTGGAATTGTTAGGTTCCCACAAATGGTCTAAGTTCAACCCTTCTTCAATTCCGCCGACTCTTATCTAGCATCAATTTGGTGCTGACAGTTAGCTGGCTAGATTCTTGTGTACAAGTAGTCTTTGACCTACAACCACTAACTTATAGACCACTTGAACAGCAATAGCAATAGCCTTTAGACATATACCACTTTGCAGTGCTTTACAGCACTCTCTGAGTGGTTTACAGCATCAACATATGGCCCCCAACAATCTGGGTCCTCCTTTTACTGACCTTGTAAGGATGGAAAGCTGAGTCGATCTTGAGACAGTCTGGATCGAACTCCTGGCAGTGGGCAGAGTTAGCCTGCAATACTGGATTCTAACCACTGCACCACCATCCATGATGAATGAATGAATCAATCAACGAACAAACCAAAATCTATCTCCGCTGTCAATGCAAAAAAAAACCCCAAAACCCAGAAATTTTGGGCTCAATTGGGGTCGTAAATCAAGGACTTCATGTAATCATTTTCCATCTTCTGCAAACTCGCCCAATGGGTTAATTCAGTAACCGCAAGAAGTGTGAGGTCACAATTACACCTATTTGCACATTCTCTAACAGTATTCTGACCCACGCTCTTTTCCAACAAATCAAACACAATCCAAAGGGAACAGAAACCTTTTAATGCTTCTGCAAAATAATTAGCTGTGATAAGCACAAGCCTTGCCAAACTGTGTGAGACTTGCCAAAAGATAAGAGACAAGAAATAATTTGCAATACAAGAATCTTCAAATACAAACTCAGCATACTGGAATGTCCACGAGGCTCGAGTTTCAAAACGTCTTTGCTTCCTGCAAAGAACATCCGATTCACAGCTGGCTTTTATCTTCTTGAAGGAGGGACCATTACCTTGCAGCCTTACTCCTGGATTGTCTGTGCTGCTGCAACTGCTCTTTCCTACGAGCAATCCTGTGCGCAAGCGCACTTGGCACAGGCTCCTCGGGAACCTCCTCATTGCTGCTGCCAGCCCCCACAATCTCTGAAGGCAGCAGTCCACTCCCTAATGGTCCTGGCCCCTCATCTGAGTCCTCGCTCTCCTCAGCCGTCTGCACCTGCTGCCAGCTAACCACAACAAACAGCAGGTTTGCTCACCAGAGTCTGCTGGGTGCTTCCTGATCTGGAAACCCTTTGATCCCACGGACAAGGACCGATCGTCAAAACTGGAGGAGCTGATCTCAGAATCGCTGTCACTGTCACTGGAGACAACTGTGGGAAAACAAAGAAAACAGCGGGAAGTGAAGGTTGTCATTTGTCTCACTTAACAATTGCACTGCTTAATGACAAAATATTTGGTCCCAATTGCACTCGTAAAGCGAGGACTACCTCTACACGTGGATATATTTACACAACACCCAATTTAAAAAAAAGAGCTATAAAATGTGGACTTTTGCTGGTGTTAATAATACTGTGTTTCCCCAAAAATAAGACCCTGTCTTATATTTTTTGCCACCAGAAAAGGCACCAGGTCTTACTTTCGGGGGACATCATCCACTGACTAACCTCACTTGCGCGTATCACCCCCGGCCTCCTTTTCGCTGTCAGAGGCCTTCAGGAACTTCTTCTTCTGTGGCTGGCAAGGCTTTCCTGAAGGCCTCTGCAGCCGATAACAGAACTCTGGATCAATCCAGAGTTTTGTTGACAGCCTTGCCGGCTGCAGAAGAAATCGGCCAGCAAGGCAGGTGTCGGGGTGTGCAAGGCCTGGCTACAACTGTCCAAAGATAAGTAGTAGGGAAGCTCCACCCCTCCATCCCCACCCTAGCTGAATTTTTACCCATGTACTCTGGAGTAGGCAGGATCTTAATTAGGGCTTATTTTAGGGGGTAGGGCTTATATTCAATATCAAATACTGATCGCCCTGTGCGTGCGCACAGACGGGGACTCCTCGGGGTGCTGTCGGCTAGACAATGTCAGCTGGCGGTGCCCCAGGGAAGGGCCTACTCTGTTGCGGCCCCCGCCTTGTGGAACCAGCTCCCTCTGGAGCTCCGTTTGGCTCCTGATCTTCGCTCCTTCCGCCGCGATCTGAAGACCTGGTTGTTTGAACAGGCCGGGCTGGACTGACTTCTGGGGTTTTTTAAATTATTTAATTTTAATTGGGTTTTAAAGATTGGGCTTGCCAATTTAATTCTTTTTTAAATATTTATTGTTTGTATCATTGTGTTTTAGTTGTGAGCCGCCCCGAATCCTCGTGGAGAGGGGGCAGCATACAAGTCCAATTATAAATAAATAAATAAAATAAATATTCGGCACATGTGTAAAAAATCAAGCTAGGATTTACTTTCAGGGTAGGTCAAATTTTTGGGGAAACAGGGTAGTAAGTAATAGAACATCTACTCCTCCATTTAGAACCACAATTTCCGTTGCTGAGTGAGACAGTTACTACGTGAGTTTTGCCCCATTTTACAACCTTTCTTACCACAGTGGTTTAAGCGAATCACTGCGGTTAAGTTAGTCACACGGTTGTTAAGTGAATCAGGCTTCCCCGTTGACTCTGCTTGACAGGAGGTCGCAAAAGGGGATCATGTGACCCCAGGACGCTGCAACCATCATAAATATGAACCAGTTGCCAAATGCCAGAATCTTGATCATGTGACCCCGGGATGCTGCAACAGTCGTAAAGTGTGAAAAACGGTCACAAGTCACTTTTTTCAGGGCTGTTCTAACTTCAAACGGTTACTAAACAAATGGTTGTAAGTCGAGGACTGTCTGTATTAGAAATAGGCACGCGTGACATGAAATCTGGATGGCACAGCTACTTGTGGTATGATAAAATTAGAATTAATGTCAATTTTAAGTAGTGCTTTTTTATAGGTGCTTTTTTAGAATTTGGAATAGACACAGACGAAAACCACAGTTCTCTTCAGGAGGAAAATGATGATTAATCCCATTTGGTTGACTTATTCTGAGCTATTACCGTTTCCCTGAAAACGACCTACCCTGAAAGTAAGTCCTAGCTTGATTTTTACATGTGCGCCCAATATAAGCCCTACCCCCCAAAATAAGCCTTAATGAAGATCCCACCCACTCCAGGGTGCACAGGTAAAAATTAAGCTAGGCTGGGGATGGTGGGGTGGAGCTGCCCTACTACTTACCTTTGGACAGTTGGGGCCAGGTGTCACACACACCGACACCTGCCTCACCGGCCCATTTCTTCTGCAGCCGGCAAGGCTTTCCTGAAGGCCTCTGTGGCTGAGAACAAAGCACCGGATCTATCCGGCTGCAGAAGAAGAAGTTCCTGAAGGCCTCTGACAGCAAAAAGGAGGCCAGGGGCGATGCACACAAGTGAGGTTAATCAGTTGGATGATATCCCCTGAAAATAAGACCTGGTGCCTTTTTTGATGGCCAAAAAAAAAAAAGACAGGGTCTTATTTTCGGGGAAACACAATAACATTTGTTGGAAAAAAATCCTGTGTGGAAAAACAAGGAACAAATCTCAAGAAGGTAGGTTTTACTTGTCAATGGTTTACGTACGCTCAATTGTTTGAAAAAATGGATTTAAAAAAAGAATTCTGTTTTGACAGATGAAAAGAACCGATTTTGAAAAGGACTCAGGCACATGTTATTGCCAAGGTACATAAACTGTTATTGACAATGAATGAGGGAGATGACTATGTTTCCAGATTTTATGCTTAAAGCGGGCAAGATGTTTTGGAGATAAACGTGCAGTAGTCCTTAAATTACGAGCCACAAACATTTCTGTGGCTAAATGAGACAGTTAAGTGAGCTTTGCCTCAATTTTCTGGCCACCGTTGTTAAGTGAATCACTGCAGTTGTTAAATGAGTCAACTTAAGTTGTTAAGGTGAATCTGGCTTCCCCATGGACTTTGCTTGTCAGGAGGTTGCAAAAAGGGATTGCGTGACCCCGGGACGCTACAACCGTCATAAATACGAGTCAGCCGCCAAGCATCTGAACTTTGATCGCTTGACCATGGGAATGCTGCAACAGCTGTAAGTGTGAAAAATGCTCGTAAGTTGGTTTTTGCAGTCATGCTGTAACTCTGAATGGTCACTGAATGAATTGTTGTATTGGAGGAATATTCTGCTTGAAAACTGGGAAAATAGGTGAACAGACCGACTGAAATTTACATCGAATTATAATTCAAAAGAAAATGTTTGTAAAATGATGTACAGATAAGTCTCCACTTACAACCATTCGTTTGGTGACCGTTCAAAGTTACAATACCACTGTTGTGGTTAACCGGCAGCAGGTGTGACGGCTGAGGAGAGTGAGGACTCAGATGAGGGGCCAGGACCATTGGGGAGTGGACTGCTGCCTTCAGAGATTGTGGGGGCTGGCAGCAGCAATGAGGAGGTTCCCCAGGAGCCTGTGCCAAGTGTGTGTGCGTGCAGGGCTGCTCACAAGAAAGAGCAGCTACAGTAGCAGCAACGACTCGGGAGTAAGGCTACAAGGTAATGGTCCCTCCTTCAAGAAGATAAAAGCCAGCTGTGAATCGGACGTTCTTTCCAGGAAGCAAAAACGTTTTGAAACTCAGCCTCGTGGACATTACAGTTGGTATTTGAAGACTCTTGTGCTGTAAACTATTTCTGATCTGTTGTTTTTTGGCAGTCTTGCAAAAACTTGGCAAGGCTCTTTCTTGTTGGAGCTAATTAGTTAGAAGCAGCCTTTTATCTATGAAGAAACAGAATTCATAGATGAAATATTAAAAGGTTGTGCAGCTGCCTTTGTCTTGTGTTTGCTCTCTTGGAACCAGGTTTGGGTCAGAACAAGCACTGAAAAATGTGGCTTATGACCATTTTTCACACTTATGACCGTTGCAACATCCCCAGTGTTCAAAATTCAGACTCTTGGCAACTGACTCATATTTATGACGGTGGCTGTGCCCCGGGGTCATGTGATCCCCTTTTGACAAGCAAAGTCCATGGGGAAGCCAGATTCACTTAACAACCATGTTACTAACTTAACCACTGCCGTGATTCACTTAACCGCCGTGGCCTAAAAGGTCTTAAAATGGGCCCAAACTCACTGAACAACGGTCTTGCTTTGCAACGGAAATTTGGGGTGTAATTAATTGTCATCTTAATTTTGTATTTTGCAGGGACACGGTGGCTCAGGGACTAAGATGCTGAGCTTGTCGATCAGAAAGGCCGGCAGTTCGGTGATTCGAATCCCCAGCGCCATGTAACGGAGTGAGCTCCCGTTCCTTGTCCCAGCTTCTGCCAACCCAGCAGTTCGAAAGCATGTAAAAAAAAATGCAAGTAGAAAAACAGGGACCACTTTGGTGGGAAGGTACGTTCCCTGCGCCTTTGGCATTTAGTCATGCTGGCCACAGGACCACGGAGGTGTCTTCGGACAGCGCTGGCTTTTCGGCTTTGTAACTGAGATGAGCACACTGCCCCTCAGAGCCAGAAATAACCAGCACATATGCGCAAGGGAACCTTTACCTTTAATTTTGTATTTTAACTTTTTTTTTTATTTTGGAAACTTCATAGATTCCTTTAGACAAAATGAAACCTAGAAGTCTGCAGAGACTTTGCGTTTTAACTTTTTTTTTTAATTTTGGGAATTTCGTAGACTTCTTTTTTTAAAAAAAACAAACAAACCTAGAAATCTGCAGAGGCTTTGTATTTTAGCTTCTGGTTTTGGGGTTGGTTTTTTTTTGAAACTTCATTAAAAAACCCATTTAAAAAAAAAAACCCAGAAACCTGCAGAGACTTTGCAGCTGTCATAAGCGGAGTGTGACTCAAACATGCATATGGCGGCTGTTAAATCAATTCCGATGTCCTTTTTTTTTTTTTTTAAAGAAAAATAAAATAAAAGGAAACCACCACTTTCCATCTACCCCCAAATCTACAAGGGTGTATTAGCACTAAACCTCATTAGGAGGCTTCCACCCCCACCCACCCCCAATCTGGCATTTCTGCTTTTTCTTGCAAACTCAATTGAAAGAAGACAAGTAAAGGTACAAGCCTCAATTTAGCTGACAAAAGACCCAGGGGGGGCTATTTGAAGTGGGAAATTGTTCCCACTTTGCAGTGGGGGGGAATCAAAACTCTGCACCCCCCTTCTGCTATTTAAGCAGCCTGCGGGGAGGAAATCTGTAGAAGGCAGCTGTTGGGATGGGAAGATGAGATTATGGAGAGGAAGAATTTAAAGTCCCTGGCCAACCTAAACTGCCTCCCTATCGTCTAATTTTGAGCTAAATTTAGTTTGCAGGCTGGCCCCATGAAAGGGGCCTCTGGATGGGAATGTGTAAAACAGGGAATTGCTTAGAACATCGTATAACAGGGTTGGAAGGGACCTCGGAGGTCTTCTAGTCTAACCCCCTTGGCTCAAGCAAGAGACCTAATGCCATTCCAAACATTCCAAATCCCCCAGCCAGCATGCTTTAAGAGGGGTGGACATCAACTCACAGAATTCCTCAGCCAGCATGCTTTAAGAGGGGTGGACTTCCACTCCCAGAATCCCCCAGCCAGCATGCTTTAAGAGGGGTGGACATCAACTCCCAGAATTCCTCAGTCAGCATGCTTTAAGAGGGGTGGACATCAACTCCCAGAATTCCTCAGCCAGCATGCTTTAAGAGGGGTGGACATCAACTCCCAGAATTCCTCAGTCAGCATGCTTTAAGAGGGGTGGACTTCCACTCCCAGAATCCCCCAGCCAGCATGCTTTAAGAGGGGTGGACATCAACTCCCAGAATTCCTCAGCCAGCATGCTTTAAGAGGGTGGACATCAACTCCCAGAATTCCTCAGCCAGCATGCTTTAAGAGGGGTGGACATCAACTCCCAGAATTCCTCAGTCAGCATGCTTTAAGAGCGTGGACTTCAACTCCCAGAATCCCTCAGCCAGCATGCTTTAAGAGGGTTGGACTTCAACTCCCAGAATCCCCAGCCAGCATGCTTTAAGAGGGGTGGACATCAACTCCCAGAATTCCTCAGCCAGCATGCTTTAAGAAGGGTGGACTTCCACTCCCAGAATCCCCCAGCCAGCCTGCTTTAAGAGGGGTGGACATCAACTCCCAGAATTCCTCAGCCAGCATGCTTTAAGAGGGTGGACATCAACTCCCAGAATTCCTCAGCCAGCATGCTTTAAGAGGGGTGGACATCAACTCCCAGAATTCCTCAGCCAGCATGCTTTAAGAGGGGTGAACATCAACTCCCAGAATTCCTCAGTCAGCATGCTTTAAGAAGGGTGGACTTCCACTCCCAGAATCCCCCAGCCAGCCTGCTTTAAGAGCAGTGAATTTCAACTCCCAGAATCCCCTAGCCAGCGTGCTTTAAGATGGGTGAACTTCAACTCCCAGAATTCCCTGGCCACCATGCTGGCTGGAGAATTCTGGGAGTTGAAGTCCACTGACTTTGCTGCTGAAGTTCAGCCTCTCTTTCTCATTTCCAAGATCCCCTGGGTGTCTTTCAATGCTGGGGGCGTGGGGGCGGAGGCTAACCTTTTCCCCTGGCCCAGGTATAGGTGTGATCCATCCTGCTGCCCCGAGCTCCAACGATGATGGTTCCGGACGAGAAGGTGGGGGCGGCATTTCCTTGGTTTTGCTGCCACTGGTCTCTTTTAATGGCAGGATGCATTTGGGAGGCCTTTGAAGAACCAGGCTCGGATCGTTTCCAGACCTAAGGAAGACATTTATTTCTTAAAAGGGGAGTCCTTTGTTCTGACTGCTCCTTTACTTTAATTTATTTTCTCACTTTATTTAATATGCATTTAATATTCATTCGCTTTCAGGCTTGCAAAATTAATGTCAGCCTTCCCACACAGAGCAAGCAACAAGATGAAATAATTTTACTTCATTGTTAAAGCTACCTTCACAGAATCTTGCAAAACGTTTGTCTGTAGGTGAACCAGGGTAAAACCATGCAAAACCAACTTATTTCTCTAGCCGCATCCCTGAAGCATTTTGTAATAATGATTAATGTTGTTCCTTTTTAATAGCACTGGTGCTCCGTCTGTAAGACTTTTGGTGGGGGCGACAGTGGAAATATATACAAGCAAAAAATACTGGGGAAAATAAAGGTTTGGATAGAAGAGATGGTTAAGCAGAAAGTAGAGTTTAGACCAGAAATGTTCTTACTGGGAATTATTAATGAGAAATACAGTAAAGGAACAATATGTTTAATGATGCAAATAATAACAGCTGCGAGATTCGTGTATGCCCAAAACTGGAAGAATGAAGATACCCCTACAGAAAGTGAAATAATAAGGAAAATATGAATCTGTGCAGAGATGGACAGACTAACTTTAGAAATCAAACATAAGGGTGTGTGTTACAGAGTATTATGAAAGGATTGACACTTTATAGGAATGAAAGCTAAAGTTTTGTAAACTAAAGAGAATGGAATATAATGGACAAATATGAGATGATAAGAATGCATGAGTATAAAAGACGGTTGTAAATATGTACATAATTGTAGATAAATGTAGATAAATGTAAATAGAAACAATATGCAACCAGCACTATACTAATAACATAAGGGAAAAAGGAAAATTAACTGTTCTATGTATTTCTATACTATAGCTTGTATGGCCAAAATGATGGCCAAGAAAGTTGCACTGTGTTCATTTGTTTTTAAGGATTATTCAATAAAAATTTATTTTTAAAAAAAAAAGACTTTTGTGGGGCAGAAACACCGATGAAGACACAACCCAATTCTAAAAAAAGTGTTCGTGAACTTCTGTGGTTGTTATTATTTAAATTTTATGTTAACCTCCCCCAGGCTGGGTGGCTATAAAAATTTAAAATATGAATAATAATGGTGTATTGTATTATTATAATGATATCATAATAATTCCAAATGGTGACCTTGAATTTGGGAGGCTGGGCAGAAAAAGAGACCTCGATATTCATTCACAGTTTGCGCACATGTGTGCAAAGGCACAAGTAGTTGTCTGTTCCAAACTTCAAGAGATGTATAAAAAGTACTCCGGAAATTACAATTTTCCGTGACAAAACAACATTACAAGATTGGTGGCTACATGATGCAGGGAATCCTCAACTTACAACAGTTCACTTACTGACCGTTTGAAGTTACAACGCACTGAAAAAAGTGACTTAGGACCACTTTTCACACTTAACAACCACTGCAGTGTCCCCGTGGTCACATGATCAAAATTCAAGTATCCGAACTAGACTGTGTTGTATCTCCGTGTCATATATCAGGTTTCTGAAAAAAATAAGACCCTGTCTTATATTTTTTGCCACCAAAAAAGCACCAGGTCTTATTTTCAGGGAGGTCATCCAACTGACTAGCCTCACTTACGCACGTCGCCCCGGCCTCCTTTTTGCTGTCAGAGGCCTTCAGGAACTACTTCTTCTGCGGCCTTTCCTGAAAGCCTCTACGCCGATAACAGAGCTCTGGATCGATCCAGAGCTTTTTGGGTACGGTTGATTGGGTGCCGTGTAAAATCAAACTAGGACTTACTTCAGGGTAGGTTGTATTTTCAGGGAA
>CM019148.1:5509312-5644929 GCA_009733165.1 Naja naja | reverse complement strand
ATGTCGATGATCCACATTTTTTCTTCTCCACAATTGTGATATCTAGGGTATTGTGTTCCAAAACTTTGTCAGTCTGTATTCGAAGTCCCACAGTAGTTTTGCATGCTCATTTTTACCACTTTTTCAGGCTTATGATCCTACCAGTTCTTTGCTACAGGCAAATTATTATTATTATTATTATTATTATTATTATTATTATTATTATTATTATTAAATCTTTAGTGAGATTCACAGCCTTTGGGGCTGGTTGGTAGCTCAACAGTGCAGTCCTAACCAAGGACCTAGGAACTGTTCAGGTAATGTCAGAGGATATAAGCTGTTCAAGTAGGGTGGTTTTTGTAGAATCATGGTATTCAAGTCTGATAAATTCAGAATTTCCAAATAGTGATAGATTTTTAGGTATTGGTCCAAGGGCTCCAATTACAATTGGGATAACACACAATTTCTATTATTTATTGTTGTTGTTGTTGGTCACACAGTCAGCCAGATGTTTAGACCGGTTGCCATTTTTATCTACCTATCAAATCTTCCCAAGAATCTGGGGTAGGCAGGTGTTGCTGTCTGATGGTGTTATCTTTGCAGGTTATAAGCTGCTCCAAGGCTGCCTATTGCAATTGACTGTTATTAAAATCTGTTGTTGCTCACCACAACGACTCTGCCTATGGGCCATAAATATGGGCAGAAGCACTCTGAAAGTTATTATTTTGGATTCACAGAAATCTTGAACTTTTCAAGTTTTTTCCATGAATTGTTCACAAGAAAGAGCTTTTGGCACATCGTTTGGGAACTAATTGAACTAGGACACATGCAGTGAATTATTGAGGGGAGTATACATTTCTTTCTTAAAGGAAATTATGTTGCCTTCCCATCTAGAAAGGGTAGTGCAAGATAGATAGTCCTATCACACTGCACAGCACTGCAAAATATTTAGATTCAAGAAATGCTTGAAGAAAATGCATGCTAGAAGACCCAACAGTATAATTCTAATGCTGCTTTCTTCTACATGGTATCATCCAGATATGTTGGAATTATAACTTTTAGAAGCCAGATTTTACTTCTTTTTCCTTCTTGCAGGCCAGCCTTAGCTGCTACTGAGAGTGTTCAATATCCATCTTTAGACTATATAATAAGCAAAAGATTAGTGCTGACTTGCTGTAATCATGAGCCCTGCCCTCTTCATAGTTTACCAATCTGATTGCTTATTCAAAATTCTGACATCACAAAGAAAAAATCAAGAAATTACATAAAAGGCATCTAATGATTTATAGCCAAGTATTTTTCCTCCTCCTCTCCCAAACCAAGGAGCCCATTTCCATCAACCCCTATAAACTAGGGGAAAATTAGCCCAAAAGCTGGGAAAAAAACTCCCCCAGTAACAACTTCCATCCTTACTTCTTTTTATCTCTTTTATGGGTAATAACTAAGCCCACAAATAAGCAATTCATTTATCTATCCTAGGTACTGGGGAAATCAGAGTCCATGATCGGTATGTCTGTATCTAGTAAAAAAAAAGAAAGCTTAATTCTGGAAAGGAGAATGATGAATTAATCTGAGGGCATTGTGGAATGGATCTCAAAGAATCTTGAACTTTGTTCTAAGGATGCAGTTTATGGAACAGTACATCTTCTGTACACCAGCAAGAATCCACTTTGCTGACAGTGCATATTGCCAAGGTATCTGGATGGAAGTGTGTTACCTGAAAGGAAGGAACCTTAATCAGAAGATAGATAGATAGATAGATAGATAGATAGATAGATAGATAGATGATAGAGGGGGGGGAGAGAGAGATGATAATCTTCTGATTAAGATTCTCCAGGTATACATGTGTATGTGTGTTTAAATAAATCAATAAATTAAAATGTATGAGATCTTAACAGGTGCACAAAAACATTTAACTACCACCCCACCTACTTTTCAGCCAAACAATGTCAGAAAAGAACAACTGAGTTTTCTTGGAGGATGCCCTTTATGTATTTTATTAGCTTAGTAAGCAACATAATCTAATTAAAGACAACCATTACATCAAAGAGGGGGGGGAGGGCTAAGTACAGTTTTGGCTCAGCCTTCATTGGATAAATGGGATGGATGCACAAAATCCTTATAATCTGTTCATTCTGGGCAAAACAACCAGCTGAGCTCCCACTGTCTGAAGGCTCAAGACCATATAACCCTCAGAATCAAACTCCCTACCTTGGATTTCTTCCTCTCCTGCATGCATCATAAGAGAAGCTATATAATTCTTGTACTGTATCCCAAACTTTAAAGGTTGGGAAGAGCAGAATGATCCAGACAGAGTATGTATTCTGTCTTTAGAAGGAACTTAGAGTTCGGCAAAACCACTAGGAAAATGCAGAACGGCTGCAATCTGAAAATATGCTATTCTTGTTCCTGAATTAAGGCATTTCCTGGTTCTTGCTGCGTACTGAGCCATGTGCTAATGAAATGGTCTGGACTTGCACAACATGCTATACTACAAACAAGCCAACTTTTAAATTAGGGACAGGATATTTGTACAAATGAAGCCCTTACATCCTCAATTGCCCTGATTATGTGGCAGTTTAATCAGCTGTATTCATGGGTAAAGCACTAAACTACATGAGAAATCTCAACATTTTACCATTTGTAAAGCAAATGAAATCAAGTAAAATTTCACTGGTCCATTTTTAATGTTCCCTAAAATTTCAAGTGACTGGGAAGTAGCCTTTTTTCATGCTTCTTGTAGTCTTTTGCCCTTCTTATTGGCTACAACATTATATACCTAATTGTGATAAAAACAAACAGCCAAATACGGTAATTCATGAAAACAGCAATTATAACAATTTGTTCTGTTCAATCAATGTTTTTTGGCCCAGAATTTAGGTTGCCTGCACTTTTTTTAAAAACAAAACTTCCAAGTACACAGAGTTTTGCCCTCTAGCCACTCAGTATTAGAAACTTGATCCCACACACATTGTTATCTTATAGTGTCTTTGACTTATCACTAGCAAAAGAAAATACTTCCAGATCTCACTGAATATCTTGGGTACCTCAGCATAAATCCAACAACAGATTCACAATCCAAGAAGAGGCCATTGCTGGTTGACATCTTTATGGATGTATCTGGTAAAAGGTGAGGTAAGATGGAAGCAGAAGGCAAATCAGATAGATTGGTGTCTCTAGGATGGATAATTTTACAAGGGGTGGGTAGGACATGTTCTGTAATTTTGGGTCACAGGCAGCCTACAGCTGAATTTTTCCAATAATTATTCCAAATATTAAAATTCAAATGAATTTCTCATGCCTTCAGACTGATGTCAAAAATTCTCTTTGAATGTCCAGCATAGAGCAACCTTTTTTCCTCAGGCAGATGATGATAAAGGGGGGAGGACAACCCATTAGGGAAAAAAGGAAAAGAGTGGGGAAGCTATCTGCTTTAGGCTCTGGCCCATTGGCTGCCACAGCTTTGCTTCCTTCTTGGTGTACAAATCTCAAAATGCAGGCATGCATAGAACAGATTGCCTTTTACTGCAGGTGTGAGGTAACGACCTTGATTCCTGTCAAAATGTGTTTCTTTCCTCTACCCAAGGTGAAGAGCTCTTTTTGAATCATGTAGTTATTAAATTGCACCTGATGCATACTGTAATCTGTAATCTTATGTCAGCAGGCTTGCTTTCTTTTCATTCATTAGTATTTCTGATCATTGGAAGGACAAAGTCACCATCTGCTGTCTAGTTCTGGAATTGACTTCAATATGTGCTTGATTTATCTCATTTTTAAAGGAAGCTGAAGAAAGTTGTCAAAACTGATATGATTTATGCAATCTTAAAATAATGAGCTGGAATGTTTTAGTAAACCAGTGGAAGGTTGATTTAAATAGTATGGAATTAGTTTATTATTTTAAAATGAGATACATTAGAAAATATTGCCATCCTTATACAGGATGCTTCAGAATGATCAATAATAATGCATTGATGGATTTAGGAACTATACATTCATATATTTTTGAATTTGATTTCTGTCTTTGGACTGAAATCAGCAGAATTCTTAATATGACTCTAGATCATTTCTATGTATTAAAATATAAAAGTTCTCTGCTACATCCAGACCAGGTTGAAAACATCAAGAGCTGTGGATATGTCAGACCCAGGGACTGGCTGACATATCAAACAATACAAGAAGATATACACAGGTAGTCCTTACAACTACAATTGGGACATGAATTTCCATTTTTAAGCAAGGTGGCTGCTAAAGAGTCATGTTGGGGAATGAAGTCAATTGGGGAATGAAGTCAGTTTTCAGACATATAGTCAATTTTTGAACTGTTAAATTTTCCAGGTATTTTTAAAATGTTGTTGCTGTTGCTACTGCTGATTTTGAGGATACATGATGCTATTAATAGTTGTATTATTGTTAGTTTGATATAATAGAATTAGCAAGTAAAGTAAAACAAAGGGCTGGAATTGCAATGTAAATACATCATCAATTCTCTTGCTAATTATTCTAGCACTAGGGGGTATGTGTTCCAAAGGGCAGCTGAAGTGGGAGAGGGGAAAGGACTAAAGGTTTGCTTTTACATGGCCTCTTGAGTCGTTTTGGAAATTGCATCCTTTGTAAAGCTAAAGAAAGCTGAAACAAAGCTGTAAGACAGGATCTTCGAACTTGACAGCTTTAAGACTTGTGGACTTCAACTCCCAGAATTCCTCCTCCAGTCATGTTAGCTCAGGAATTCTGGGAGTCCACAAGTCTTAAACTTGCCAAGTTTGAAGACCTTTGCTAAGCAGTCATGACTTGATATTTCATTTAATGACCGCTTCACTTAATAGTGAAGTTGCTAGTCCCAATTGTGGTCACTAAATAAGGACTGTCTGCACTATACTCTAGACCAGATATTTGAGCCTCTCAAGAGTTTCTGATATTTAGCTCAGGTAAAGGAGAAATGGTTTTATATCCGAAGTAGCTGATATATATATAAACTACATAGACCATCCCCTTCTCCCTCCTTAGCAATCCTTGGAGAAGACAATGCCTGAAGCTAAAGGACCTGAGTTTTACTCTGTACATATGTATATATATAGACTTGGTTATTATATATAAAGACTTGGTATTATATATAAAGATTTGGTTATTCAAACAATCTGGCCTGGACTGAGGTGTGGGGTTTAGTTTTAAATGTCTTGTGATGGGGTTTTAATACTATTTGGTTGAATTATGTTTAATAATCTTTTAACTTTTTAAACTTGTATTGGGTGTTTTTTATGTGAGCCGCCCTGAGTCCCTAGGGAGATAGGGCAGCATATAAGACCAATTAATAAATAAAATAAATAAATATATCCAATGTTCTTCTTTTGCACACTTGTTTGGGATGAATTCCCCAATTCCTCCAAATGGATAATTTTGTGAAAAAACAGGTTACTATTGGAAGCCCATCATCCTAATTAGCGCTGTTACGGAAACACAGGTGCAGAGTTAAAGTTCTGTATTTTGATGACAATAAACTTCTGACCTGAAAAAAGCTACGCAATATCAAAATTGGGGTGTTATTTTGAAGGAAGGTCATTAGGAAATACCATGGCTGTAAGAAAAAAAGAAAGAAAAGGAAAACCTCTAATAATGTTATTAAGATTACTAGGGTGTTTATGAAACCTTCACTTAATTGCCTCTATCGGCAGAATCTAATACACAAGTGTTGAAGTAAACATCAGAAAGGGGCAAGAAGGCTCCAACAGATCCCAGGAGCAACATCAGAGCTCTCTGTCCAGAAGAGCACAGTGTTAGGAACAGCTATGATGTTGTGCAGAACCCTCAAACTCCCAGACCTCTGCTGGAGGATCCAAGATTGGGAGATACAAACCATCCCTAGGAGAACAGAATTTTATATGAAGAGTCAGTATTCCTATTTGCTGTCCTCCAAGCTGTTTCTATCCTGAATTGGAGTGGATTAAGTTTTCTACCAAATCCTTTCACAGATGAGGTCATTCCAAAGGTATTCTCACATGTTGGGGGTAGAAGATGGAAAATATTCCACTGGGTGGAATATTGTCCATAAAAGTTTGCCATTGGCTGTTTTGCTTATTTCTTTTCTTTCTGGTAATCAACAATTTTTTTTAATTTTTATTTATATTAGCTTATTCCCAATTCAACAGTGTGTTGATTAGGAATTGGTTAAAAGGGTTCAGAATGCCATCACTTAATAAATTTCAAATATGAAGAGAATACATCCAGATTTGGGTATGGATGGAGATGTTGGTAAAATATTATGTTACAATGTGGGCCAGGTTAAATCAGTTACCAGTCTAAACTGGCGGGCTGCTCCATCATTCTGGCATGATTCCCATCAATCTCCATTTAAGTAGTGCTTTTTATAGGTGCTTTTTAGAATTTGGAATAGACAGACGAAAACCACAGTTCTCTTCAGGAGGAAAATGATGATTAATCCCATTTGTTGACTTATTCTGAGCTATTACCGTTTCCTGAAACGACCTACCCTGAAAGTAAGTCCTAGCTTGATTTTTACATGCCCAATATAAGCCCTACCCCCAAAATAAGCCTTAATGAAGATCCCACCCACTCCAGGGTGCACAGGTAAAAATTAAGCTAGGCTGGGGATGGTGGGGTGGAGCTGCCCTACTACTTACCTTTGGACAGTTGGGGCCAGGTGTCACACACACCGACACCTGCCTCACCGCCCATTTCTTCTGCAGCCGGCAAGGCTTTCCTGAAGGCCTCTGTGGCTGAGAACAGCACCGGATCTATCCTGCTGAAGAAGTTCCTGAAGGCCTCTGACAGCAAAAAGGAGGCCAGTGGCTTATGCACAAGTGAGGTTAATCAGTTGGATGATATCCCCTGAAAATAAGACCTGGTGCCTTTTTTGATAAAAAAAAAATAAGACAGGGTCTTATTTTCGGGGAACACAATAACATTTGTTGGAAAAATCCTGTGTGGAAAAACAAGGAACAAATCTCAAGAAGGTAGGTTTTACTTGTCAATGGTTTACGTCACGCTCAATTGTTTGAAAAAATGGATTTAAAAAAAGAATTCTGTTTTGACAGATGAAAAGAACCGATTTTGAAAAGGACTCAGGCACATGTTATTGCCAAGGTACATAAACTGTTATTGACAATGAATGAGGAGATGACTATGTTTCCAGATTTTATGCTTAAAGCGGGCAAGATGTTTTGGAGATAAACGCGTGCAGTAGTCCTTAAATTACGAGCCACAAACATTTCTGTGGCTAAATGAGACAGTTAAGAGCTTTGCCTCAATTTTCTGGCCACCGTTGTTAAGTGAATCACTGCAGTTGTTAAATGAGTCAACTTAAGTTGTTAAGGTGAATCTGGCTTCCCCATGGACTTTGCTTGTCAGGAGGTTGCAAAAGGGTTGCGTGACCCGGACGCTACAACATATAAATGAGTCAGCTCTGAACTTTGATCGCTTGACCATGGGAATGCTGCAACAGCTGTAAGTGTGAAAAATGCTTAAGTTGGTTTTTGCAGTCATGCTGTAACTCTGAATGGTCACTGAATGAATTGTTGTATTGGAGGAATATTCTGCTTGAAAACTGGGAAAATAGGTGAACAGACCGACTGAAATTTACATCGAATTATAATTCAAAAGAAAATGTTTGTAAAATGATGTACAGATAAGTCTCCACTTACAACCATTCGTTTGGTGACCGTTCAAAGTTACAATACCACTGTTGTGGTTAACCGGCAGCAGGTGTGACGGCTGAGGAGAGTGAGGACTCAGATGAGGGGCCAGGACCATTGGGGAGTGGACTGCTGCCTTCAGAGATTGTGGGGCTGGCAGCAGCAATGAGGAGGTTCCCCAGGAGCCTGTGCCAAGTGTGTGTGATGCAGGGCTGCTCACAAGAAAGAGCAGCTACAGTAGCAGCAACCACTGAGGAGGCTACAAGGTAATGGTCCCTCCTTCAAGAAGATAAAAGCCAGCTGTGAATCGGACGTTCTTTCCAGGAAGCAAAACGTTTTGAAACTCAGCCTCGTGGACATTACAGTTGGTATTTGAAGACTCTTGTGCTGTAAACTATTTCTGATCTGTTGTTTTTTGGCAGTCTTGCAAAAAACTTGGCAAGGCTCTTTCTTGTTGGAGCTAATTAGTTAGAAGCAGCCTTTTATCTATGAAGAAACAGAATTCATAGATGAAATATTAAAAGGTTGTGCAGCTGCCTTTGTCTTGTGTTTGCTCTCTTGGAACCAGGTTTGGGTCAGAACAAGCACTGAAAAATGTGGCTTATGACCATTTTTCACACTTATGACCGTTGTAACATCCCCAGTGTTCAAAATTCAGACTCTTGGCAACTGACTCATATTTATGACGGTGGCTGTGCCCGGGTCATGTGATCCCCTTTTGACAAGCAAAGTCCATGGGAAGCCAGATTCACTTAACAACCATGTTACTAACTTAACCACTGCCGTGATTCACTTAACCGCCGTGGCCTAAAAGGTCTTAAAATGGGCCCAAACTCACTGAACAACGGTCTTGCTTTGCAACGGAAATTTGGGGTGTAATTAATTGTCATCTTAATTTTGTATTTTGCAGGGACACGGTGGCTCAGGGACTAAGATGCTGAGCTTGTCGATCAGAAAGGCCGGCAGTTCGGTGATTGAATCCCAGCGCCATGTAACGGAGTGAGCTCCGTTCCTTGTCCCAGCTTCTGCCAACCCAGCAGTTCAAGCATGTAAAAAAATGCAAGTAGAAAAACAGGGACCACTTTGGTGGGAAGGTGGTTCCCTGCGCCTTTGGCATTTAGTCATGCTGGCCACAGGACCACGGAGGTGTCTTCGGACAGCGCTGGCTTTTCGGCTTTGTAACTGAGATGAGCACACTGCCCCTCAGAGCCAGAAATAACCAGCACATATGCTAAGGGAACCTTTACCTTTAATTTTGTATTTTAACTTTTTTATTTTGGAAACTTCATAGATTCCTTTAGACAAAATGAAACCTAGAAGTCTGCAGAGACTTTTTTTTTTTTTAATTTTGGGAATTTAGAGACTTCTTTTTAAAAAAACAAACAAACCTAGAAATCTGCAGAGGCTTTGTATTTTAGCTTCTGGTTTTGGGGTTGGTTTTTTTGAAACTTCATTAAAAACCCATTTAAAAAAAACCTGCAGAGACTTTGCAGCTGTCATAAGCGAGTGTGACTCAAACATGCATATGGCGGCTGTTAAATCAATTCCGATGTCCTTTTTTTTTTTTTTTTTAAAGAAAAATAAAATAAAAGGAAACCACCACTTTCCATCTACCCCCAAATCTACAAGGGTGTATTAGCACTAAACCTCATTAGGAGGCTTCCACCCCACCCACCCCCAATCTGGCATTTCTGCTTTTTCTTGCAAACTCAATTGAAAGAAGACAAGGTACAAGCCTCAATTTAGCTGACAAAAGACCCAGGGGCTATTTGAAGTGGGAAATTGTTCCCACTTTGCAGTGGGGGAATCAAAACTCTGCACCCCTTCTGCTATTTAAGCAGCCTGGGGAGGAAATCTGTAGAAGGCAGCTGTTGGGATGGGAAGATGAGATTATGGAGAGGAAGAATTTAAAGTCCCTGGCCAACCTAAACTGCCTCCCTATCGTCTAATTTTGAGCTAAATTTAGTTTGCAGGCTGGCCCCATGAAAGGGGCCTCTGGATGGGAATGTGTAAAACAGGGAATTGCTTAGAACATCGTATAACAGGGTTGGAAGGGACCTCGGAGGTCTTCTAGTCTAACCCCCTTGGCTCAAGCAAGAGACCTAATGCCATTCCAAACATTCCAAATCCCCCAGCCAGCATGCTTTAAGAGGGGTGGACATCAACTCACAGAATTCCTCAGCCAGCATGCTTTAAGAGGGGTGGACTTCCACTCCCAGAATCCCCAGCCAGCATGCTTTAAGAGGGGTGGACATCAACTCCCAGAATTCCTCAGTCAGCATGCTTTAAGAGGGGTGGACATCAACTCCCAGAATTCCTCAGCCAGCATGCTTTAAGAGGGTGGACATCAACTCCCAGAATTCCTCAGTCAGCATGCTTTAAGAGGGGTGGACTTCCACTCCCAGAATCCCCCAGCCAGCATGCTTTAAGAGGGGTGGACATCAACTCCCAGAATTCCTCAGCCAGCATGCTTTAAGAGGGGTGGACATCAACTCCCAGAATTCCTCAGCCAGCATGCTTTAAGAGGGGTGGACATCAACTCCCAGAATTCCTCAGTCAGCATGCTTTAAGAGGGGTGGACATCAACTCCCAGAATTCCTCAGCCAGCATGCTTTAAGAGGGGTGGACATCAACTCCCAGAATCCCCCAGCCAGCATGCTTTAAGAGGGGTGGACATCAACTCCCAGAATTCCTCAGCCAGCATGCTTTAAGAAGGGTGGACTTCCACTCCCAGAATCCCCCAGCCAGCCTGCTTTAAGAGGGGTGGACATCAACTCCCAGAATTCCTCAGCCAGCATGCTTTAAGAGGGGTGGACATCAACTCCCAGAATTCCTCAGCCAGCATGCTTTAAGAGGGTGGACATCAACTCCCAGAATTCCTCAGCCAGCATGCTTTAAGAGGGGTGAACATCAACTCCCAGAATTCCTCAGTCAGCATGCTTTAAGAAGGGTGGACTTCCACTCCCAGAATCCCCCAGCCAGCCTGCTTTAAGAGCAGTGAATTTCAACTCCCAGAATCCCCTAGCCAGCGTGCTTTAAGATGGTGAACTTCAACTCCCAGAATTCCCTGGCCACCATGCTGGCTGGAGAATTCTGGGAGTTGAAGTCCACTGACTTTGCTGCTGAAGTTCAGCCTCTCTTTCTCATTTCCAAGATCCCCCTGGGTGTCTTTCAATGCTGGGGGGCGGTGGGGGGGGGCGGAGGCTAACCTTTTCCCCTGGCCCAGGTATAGGTGTGATCCATCCTGCTGCCCCGGAGCTCCAACGATGATGGTTCCGGACGAGAAGGTGGGGGCCGAAGGCGGATTTCCTTGGTTTTGCTGCCACTGGTCTCTTTTAATGGCAGGATGCATTTCGGGAGGCCTTTGAAGAACCAGGCTCCGGATCGTTTCCAGACCTAAGGAAGACATTTATTTCTTAAAAAGGGGGAGTCCTTTGTTCTGACTGCTCCTTTACTTTAATTTATTTTCTCACTTTATTTAATATGCATTTAATATTCATTCGCTTTCAGGCTTGCAAAATTAATGTCAGCCTTCCCACACAGAGCAAACGCAACAAGATGAAATAATTTTACTTCATTGTTAAAGCTACCTTCACAGAATCTTGCAAAAACGGATTTGTCTGTAGGTGAACCAGGGTAAAAACCATGCAAAACCAACTTATTTCTCTAGCCGCATCCCTGAAGCATTTTGTAATAATGATTAATGTTGTTCCTTTTTTTAATAGCACTGGTGCTCCGTCTGTAAGACTTTTGGTGGGGGGGCGACAGTGGAAATATATACAAGCAAAAAAATACTGGGGGAAAATAAAGGTTTGGATAGAAGAGATGGTTAAGCAGAAAGTAGAGTTTAGACCAGAAATGTTCTTACTGGGAATTATTAATGAGAAATACAGTAAAGGAACAATATGTTTAATGATGCAAATAATAACAGCTGAGATTGTGTATGCCCAAAACTGGAAGAATGAAGATACCCCTACAGAAAGTGAAATAATAAGGAAAATATGAATCTGTGCAGAGATGGACAGACTAACTTTAGAAATCAAACATAAGGGTGTGTGTTACAGAGTATTATGAAAGGATTGACACTTTATAGGAATGAAAGCTAAAGTTTTGTAAACTAAAGAGAATGGAATATAATGGACAAATATGAGATGATAAGAATGCATGAGTATAAAAGACGGTTGTAAATATGTACATAATTGTAGATAAATGTAGATAAATGTAAATAGAAACAATATGCAACCAGCACTATACTAATAACATAAGGGAAAAAGGAAAATTAACTGTTCTATGTATTTCTATACTATAGCTTGTATGGCCAAAATGATGGCCAAGAAAGTTGCACTGTGTTCATTTGTTTTTAAGGATTATTCAATAAAAATTTATTTTTAAAAAAAAAAGACTTTTGGGGCAGAAACACCGATGAAGACACAACCCAATTCTAAAAAAGTGTTCGTGAACTTCTGTGGTTGTTATTATTTAAATTTTATGTTAACCTCCCCCAGGCTGGGTGGCTATAAAAATTTAAAATATGAATAATAATGGTGTATTGTATTATTATAATGATATCATAATAATTCCAAATGGTGACCTTGAATTTGGGAGGCTGGGCAGAAAAAGAGACCTCGATATTCATTCACAGTTTGCGCACATGTGTGCAAAGGCACAAGTAGTTGTCTGTTCCAAACTTCAAGAGATGTATAAAAGTACTCCGGAAATTACAATTTTCCGTGATAAAACAACATTACAAGATTGGGCGTGGCTACATGATGCAGGGAATCCTCAACTTACAACAGTTCACTTACTGACCGTTCGAAGTTACAACGGCACTGAAAAAAGTGACTTAGGACCACTTTTCACACTTAACAACCACTGCAGTGTCCCCGTGGTCACATGATCAAAATTCAAGTATCCGAACTAGACTGTGTTGTATCTCCGTGTCATATACCGTGTTTCCCTGAAAATAAGACCCTGTCTTATATTTTTTTGCCACCAAAAAAGGCACCAGGTCTTATTTTCAGGGGAGGTCATCCAACTGACTAGCCTCACTTGCGCACGTCGCCCCCGGCCTCCTTTTTGCTGTCAGAGGCCTTCAGGAACTACTTCTTCTTCCTGAAAGCCTCTACGGCCGATAACAGAGCTCTGGATCGATCCGGAGCTTTCTAATCAGCTCCAGAGGCCTTCAGGAAAGCCTTGCCAGCTGCAGAAGAAATGGGCTGGCAAGGCAGGTGTTGGGAGGTGTGAGGCCTGGCTACAACTCTCCAAAGGTAAGGAGTAGGGCAGCTCCACCCCCCATCCCCACCCTAGCTTAATTTTTACCGTGCACTCTGGAGTGGGGATCTTAATTAGGCTTATTTTGGGGGTATATTGCACGTAAAAATCAAACTAGGACTTACTTTCAGGGTAGGTTGTATTTTCAGGGAAAGAGTAATATAGGCGTGTAATAGCATAACTTTTTATTTATTTAGTTATGTTTGTATACTGTATATTGGAGAGCTGTAGGCTGTCAGGATTCCGGTAGTTACCCCCATTTAAATCATGAGTCTCGAGCCAAACTTCCAAAATTTCAAAAGGATTTATTGGGAATTAAACTGTCTGGCACTGCCTGGGTGTAGCCAACTCTGAGATACATAATTCATTGTCACCCTTGACCCTGGTTTTCCCACACACCCCTGGGTGTATCATAATTCATATTCTCCAATGGGACACATCCATAGCCAAGAATCATCAATCATGCTCTCCAGTTAGATATTTGCATGGCAGAAACTTCGGTCACCTAGTTACTATCGTTGAAAACATTTATGGAATGCGGTTTCAGTTTGCAAGCAGCTGCACTGCTCCCCCTCCCTTTCTATTGGCAACTCTAAAAAGACCAGAGAAATATTTTATGAGTTGACATAGGCAATGAAATTTCATTTCAATGTATGCCGATTAGTGTACATTCAAAGTGACAATAAACTTGTTCTAAGATGCTTGGCAATTGGTTCAACTTTTATGATGGTCGCGTGACTCCCGGGGATCCACTTTTGCGACCTTCTGACAAAGCAAAGTCAATGGGGAAGCCAAATTTGCTTAATGACGGCATTGCTCACTTAACAACCGCAGTGATTCACTTAACAACTGTGGCACAAAAGGTGGTAAAACGGGGGGGAAATTCACTTAGCGACTGTTTCATTCACTTAGCAACAAAAATGTTGGGCTCAGCTGTAGTCGTAAGTCGAGGACTAGCCGTAAATGCATTCAGTAGAAAGCCAAGGAGGACATTTTGGGGGACATTCAGCTGAAAATGCATTCAAGCCAAGAGAAAAGTAATTTCAGTTAAAAAGGGGGTCAAAAGCTCACAGATGATAAGAGGACATGAAAGTTGGTCACCAATTTCACCCCGGGTCGTTTTTTGTGAGAGCGCACTTTTCCTTCCAATTTAGATTTTAATACAGTGATTGGGGACCAAGGGAACTTACTAAAACATGTTTTAATCTATACAGCCTCGCACAAAAGAGCAATTTTCACAGAAAGGAAGGCGAAACCCTGAAACCCAATTTAATTTCTGCCCGCCAGCAAAGCTCATCAAATACTCCACAAGATCATCGGAGAACACACTTTACACACAAACACACGCACATGCACACACACCAAGAGTCTTAGACCTACGAAAACTGTGCAAGATAAAGACATTTTCTCCCCCATGAGAAACTTATTTTTCCATCCCGGAAAAAAAAGAAAATGTGAATCGATGCTCAACGGATTAGAACAGACTGATTTTCAGCCTCAAGATATTTATCCTTTAAAATTGGACAAGAAAAGACAGCATGGAGAAATAAACGTGTAGCTGATATCATGGTAAGAAACAACTATCAGAGATAGATGATTTATTATTATTCTTCAATCCCCAAAGGAGTCCAGACCAGTGTGCGTCATACACTTGGTTCATTTCTTGCCATCTAAGGCAGAGGTCTTCAAACATGGCAAATTTAAGACTTGTGGACTTCCCCTCCCAGAATCCCCCAGCCAGCATGCTTTAAAATGGACGGACTTCCACTCCCAGAATTCCCTAGCCAGCATGCTTTAAGAGGGGTGGACTTCCACTCCCAGAATCCCCAGCCAGCATGCTTTAAGATGGACTTCCCTCCCAGAATCCCCCAGCCAGTATGATTTAAGAGGGGTGACTTCCTCCCAGAATCCCCAGCCAGCATGTTTTAAGAGGGGTGACTTCCACTCCCAGAATCCCCCAGCCAGCATGTTTTAAGATGGGTGGACTTCCACTCCCAGAATCCCCAGCCAGCATGCTTTAAGAAGGGTGGATTTCCATTCCCAGAATTCCCTAGCCAAAATGCTTTAAGATGGGTGGACTTCCACTCCCAGAATTCCCCAGCCAGCATGCTTTAAGATGCACGGACTTCCCCTCCCAGAATCCCCAGCCAGCATGTTTTAAGAGGGGTGACTTCCACTCCCAGAATCCCCCAGCCAGCATGTTTTAAGAGGGGTGACTTCCACTCCCAGAATCCCCCAGCCAGCATGCTTTAAGATGCACAGACTTCCACTCCCAGAATTCCCCAGCCAGCATGCTTTAAGATGGACGGACTTCCACTCCCAGAATCCCCCAGCCGGCATGCTTTAAGAGGGGTGGACTTCAACTCCCAGAATTCCCCACTGCATTACTGGCTGGGGAATTCTGGGAGTTGAAGTCCACCCATCTTTAAAGGGGCCAAAGTTGAGAAACTGATCAAAATAATCCCCAGTGACAAACAGCAAATGCAGATATCCACCATCACTGCAACCATTATCAGCAGAATTGTGGTCCCATCGCACAACTCACCTCTCTCTGCTCGCTGCAGATCTTACAGAACCAAATGGGCCGTTTGTGGGGACCCCCCGGCGTTTCTATGCCACACTTTGTGCAAACTTTCTGGGGAGACAGAAGGAAAAATCAATCAATCCAAAACCTGGTGATACCAGGTGGGACATGGAGGAGAAAGCATCAATCTCTAAAATTGTGGGAAAATGCCCTGCCTGCTGCAAAGGAAGAAATTGAATTCTATAAATATTAATTGCCAAAAAAACCCTCCAAGTTTCTAGGCGGTCCTCGACTTACGACCATGATCGGGCCCAAAATGTCCATTGCTAAGCAAGGCAGTGGTTGAGCAAGTTTTTCCCCATTTTACAACCATTCTGGACACCGTTGTTAAGTGAATCACTGCACTTTAGTTAAAGCAAATCGTGTGGTCCTTCAGCAAATCTGGTTTTTTTGGCGGAAGCTGGCTGGGAATGTCGCAAAAGGGATCATGGGACACTACAACCGTCGTAAATACAAACCAGTTACCAAGTGCCCAACTGGTCAGGTGACCATAGGGATGCTAGAATAGTCATAAGTCTGAAATACGGTCATAAGTCATTTTTTTTCAGTGTTGTAGTTTTGAATGGTCACTAAACTCTAAAAACTGCCTTGGTTATTAACAACGGAAATTTAGGGTCAGTTGTGGTTGTAATTCAAGGACTACTCTATTAACTTCGGATCTGAAGTTTCCTTCCAAATATTGGAACTTTGACCCCAAAATATTTTTCCACAATGCACCTGAGGTACCCTTGTGTGAGGCTCAAATACAGGTAGTCTTGAACTGACAACAGTTCATTTTTCTTTTGAAGACGTTTCACTTCTCATGGAAGAAGCTTCTTCAGCACTGACTGGATGGTGGGGAATGGAAGGATTTATACTTCTTGCAGACAGCTGGTCATTTGCATCCTTTGGGTCGTTGAGGCCACCTGGAGGTTTATCTGTGTCTTCAGGGTCACCTGAGTGGTGCAAATTGGTGGCAGCCTTCTTGGAACAGCGGAAAGGATGTGTTGTAGAAAGCTTTACATCTAGTTTGCACTACTCAGGTACCCTGAGGACACAGATAAACCTCCAAGTGGCCTCAACGACCCTCTAAAAGGATGCAAATGACCAGCTGTCTGCAAGGAGTGTAGATCTTCCATTCCCCACCATCCAGTCAGAACTGAAGAAGCTGCTTGGATGAGAAGAGAAAGGTCTTCAAAGAAAAGCCAGAAAGTCCAGTTGCCCCTTGAAAAAAGCACCTTTGGGACTCCAAATATCCTCAACGACTCTTTAAAAGGTTGCAAATGACCAGCTGTCTGCAAGGAGTGTAAATCCTTTCCATTCCCCACCATCTGGTCAGAGCTGATGAAGCTTCTCAGATGAGAAGAGAAACGTCTTCAAATAAAAACCAGAAAGTCCACTTGCCTCCTGAAAAAGCACCTTTGGGACAACCAAGACCTGGGTGATTTGAGGATCTCCCACGGACACACACGTTAAAATGAAATTTTGGTCTCCCGTAATCGGATTACGCCCAGAACGAACCACCAAGGCCTTTGTGCTTCCCATCTCTTCCCCTCTTCTGATTTCCAAGACCAGCCAGCAAAAAGAGAGAGAGAAAGAGAGCCAGCCATTGTTTTTTTCCAGCCATCTGGACAGGCTGAAGCAGCCCGCAGGGCCAAGTAGTTCAGAAAGATTTCAAAAGAGCTGCAAGGCCCGAACAGAAGGAATAAAATCAAACGGAAGACTCAATAAAAAGAGCATTTTTTAAAAAAATAAATTTCCACAGCGAGATGGAATAACCATCTCCCCTGCACGGCACCCGTAAATTAATGCCGCCGGCCGTATCCACAACAGGCACGGACAGGATGCTGAATAGCCACAGGAGGTTGAAAAGAGTCAACCAGTGGGCAGTCTCAGCCAAAAACGGTTTAGGCAAGAAAAACCAAATGGACAAGGACAGAAAAACCAAATGGCTCAACAGCAGCAACTGAGAGAGGGATCAGAATACAGACTGTGAGTTGGGAGGGACCTTGGAGGTCTTCTAGTCCAGCCCCCTGGGGCTCAGGCAGGAAACCCTGTACCATTTCAGACAAAGGGTTGTGCAATCTCTTCTTAAAAACTTCCAGTGTTGGAGCATTTACAACTTCTGGAGGGAAGTTGTTCCACTGGTTAATTGTTCTGTCAGGAAATTTCTCCTTAGTTCTAGGTTGCTTCTCTCCTGGATTAGTTTTCACCCGTTGCTTCTTGTCCTACCCTCAGGTGCTTTGGAAGCTGGACAACTCCAAGGTCTGGGAATCCTGGTCAACAATCACTTAAATATGAGCCAGCAGTGTGCTGCAGCAGCCAAAAAAGTCAACACAGTTGTTCTGCCCCTTAATTACTAGCTGAATATAAGGCTGGCAGATAACTCTACAAAACATCAATTCAAAGTTTCTTTATTGGTTCATCAGGTATCCTCATATATGATTCACGGTTACGTCGAGATTCATCTCAATGTCCAAATCTTTGCTTAGCTGAATTCATAGTGTAAAAGGATAGTGCTCTTTTCATTCCCATAGTGATGGATCAAGGCGGTGAGGCACCAGCACGCTGCTGAAGGAACCTCCCCCAACCCACCAAGGGTCAATTCAGTGACCAATCAGGATTACAGATGTGACCACATGACATGGACTACATTTCCCAGGATATCTTAACTACATTTACCATGATGCATTCCCTTAAGGGGACAGCTCGCAATTTCTAACTAACTATCTCAATTCCCATTACCTATAAACTGTCTGGACAGCACAACAGTCCTTAGGTTTTGTTGCCACGATGTTAAAAAAAAATGTTGAAAAAAAGAGTGCGGAGAAGAGCAACCAAGAGGATTAGGGGATTGGAGGCTAAAACATATAAAGAACAGTTGCAGGAATTGGGTACACCTTAGTTTAGTGTGATGAAGTACTAGGTGGGACACAATAGCAGTGTTCCAATATTTGAGGGGCTGCCACAAAGACGAGTGGGTCAACTTGTTCTCCAAAGCAATGGATGGTACAAGACCAATGGATGGAAACAAGTCAAGGAGAGAAAGAAACCCGTATCAATCGGGCTTCAGGGCCGGACACAGCACGGAGACAGCATTGGTCGCACTGATGGATGATCTCTGGAGGGCGTGGGACAGGGGTTGTTCCTCTGTCCTTATCCTGTTAGATCTCTCAGCGGCTTTCGATACCATCGACCATGGTATCCTTCTGCAGCGGCTCAGAAGACTGGGGGTGGGGGGCACTGTTTTGCGGTGGTTCCCCTCCTTCCTCTCGGGCCATTCGCAGTCGGTGTTGGCAGGGGGGCAGAGGTCGGCCCCGAGGCCCCTCACTTGTGGGGTGCCCCAGGGGTCCGTTCTCTCGCCTCTCCTGTTTAATATCTACATGAAACCGCTGGGCGAGATCATCCAAGGTTCTTGGGTGAGGTATCATCAGTATGCTGATGATACCCAGCTTTATATCTCCACCCCAGGCCAGATCAGTGATGCTCTCTCCGTGATGTCCCGGTGCCTGGAGGCAGTACGGGTCTGGATGGGGAGTAATAGGCTTCAGCTCAACCCTACCAAGACTGAGTGGCTGTTCTTACCGGCATCTCGGTCTTTATTGGATGTACCATCTTTGGTCATGGGGGAGAGGTGTTGCCCCGTGGATAGGGCGAGGAACCTGGGTGTCCTCCTGGATTCACAGCTTGGTTTGGAGGAGCATGTGGGAGCTGTGGCCAGGGGGGCTTTTGCCCAGGTTCGGCTGGTTTGCCAGCTCGCCCTTATTTGGACCAAGATGCCCTTCGAACGGTTACTCATGCCGTCACCTCTAGAATCAACTACTGCAATGCTCTTTACATGGGGCTCCCTTGCGGATGACCCGGAGGTTGCAGATGGTGCAGAATGCGGCCGCGAGGCTGTGATGGGGTATCCCGATACTCCCATGTTACACCCTCCTGCACGGCTTGCATTGGTTGCGGTTGCCTCTCGGTCGCCTTCAAGGTGTTAGTAACAACTTATAAAGCCCTAAATGGCTTGGGTCCAGGGTACTTGGGGAACGCCTCCTGCCAGCATCACTTTCCATCGCCCTGTTCGCTCTCATAGGAGGGGCCTCCTTGGGATACTGTCGGTCAGGCATTGTCGGCTGGCGGTTCCCAGGGCTAGGGCCTTCTCCGTGGGAGCACCTGCCCTCTGGAATCAGCTCCCCATGGATCTCCGTTTGGCCCCTGACCTCTGCTCCTTCCTCCGAGACCTAAAGACTTGGTTGTTTCAACAGGCCAGCCTTGAATGACCCGGGGGAGGGTTTTGAGGGTTTTAATTTTCTCAACTTTTAATTGTATTCGGCTTGTTTATTTGTTTAATTGTCTTTTTATTGTAAACTTGTCCTGTTTTAATGTTCGCCGCCCTGAGTCCTTAGTGAGTAGGGCGGCATACAAGTCGAATAAATAAATAAATAAATAAACAAACAAACAAACGAACAAACTAAGGGGAAATTTCCTGCCAGTGAATTGTGGGCAACTGAATGGAGCCACTGCACCACTCGGTTACTAAATGAATGGCTGCTGTGAAAGCAAATTCATAGAGCTCCCTGAGTGATTTTGTCCTCTGGTTCAGAACCCAATTCCAGTTTTCTAATTTTGCCTATTATCTCTGTAAAAAGACGATCCTGCTAAATTGCATTTGGATACCAAGCCTTCCCTCTTGTGGAGCTTATAAAATTGGCAAATCCACTAATCTGCTTTTCCTTTGTCATTGTTATTTATATATACAGCATTAAAAAAAAACCTTGCCATATCACCCAAGAAACAGCACTTTTCCTTCCCTTCAGAAAGGCCGGAAGGAGAGAATAAATAAATATAAATCAATAAATAACATTTCGAGGGAGATTATTGACAGTTAATTAAAACCCCATTTTTTTTTACAAAACAAAAAATAAAACAAAATAAAATAGCCTCGGGGGGCCTTCCAAAATGTTAATTTTAACAGTTCAAAGGGAGGACCAAGAATAATGAGAAGGCTGTTAATCTATAGCCTAATTAACTGCAGAATTTCTGCTTTGATTGATATCGGCTGTCAGAAGGTGGGAGGGGCAGAGCAGGAAAAGGCATAGGAGAATGGCTCATCCATCTGTTGGGACTACAAATCTCATCACTCCACAACTGCAGGGAACTACAGGTGGTCCCTGACTTACAAACCATTCATTTAGTGACCACTTAAAGTTACAACGGCACTTAAAAGTGACTTATGTCCATTTTTTCACACTTACGACTGTTGCAGCATCCCCATGGTCAGGTGAACAAAATTGGCAACTGGCTGGCTTTCATTTATGATCATTGCAGTGTCTCCCAGTGTGATGACCCAGGGTGGGATACAAAATAAACACAGTCACAAAAAACAGGTGAAGTCCCTTTTATTCTTTCACTTTGCTTCCAAGCCCCAAATATCCTTGACTGGAGACAAAAAACTCCCATACAAGCAGTTACAAGAAGGAGGAAATGCCGTTTAAATTATAAAGAGTAAAAAACAACACAAACCAGGCAAGGTAAGGGCTGGAGGACGTCCACAGATAACAGAACACACACTGGGAAGGAGGCCAAATTCAGAGAGGAACCATAAACTAGAGATATTTCCACACTTTGTTTCCAGTACTGGTCTATACGCTTGTCTGTCCTCTTATCCAGTTGTCACAGCTGCAGCCCATGAAGAGGATCAAGGCCCTTTCCTCCCACGTAGAGCACGTCTCTCCCTTATCCTCTCCTCCCTGTGTGCCCTAGGATGCAGAGGGGATGGGCCTGGTTCTTCCTCTGACTGCCCAGCCGGCCTCTGCCCTTCCCCAGCCTCCTCCACAACCTCCGGAGCCACACTTCCACTCCCTGTCAGCTATTCCTCCTCTCCCTCAGAGTGAGTCTCCATCAGGGGCATGACACCCAGGATCATGGCAAGCAAAGTCCAGGGGAAAGCCAGATTCACTTAACAACCATGTGACCCACTTAACCGTTGCAGAGATTCACTTAAAAGCTGTGGTCATGACACGGTGCAAAACTCATTTAACTGCCCCCGCTTAGTAACTGAAATGTGGGGCTCCATTGTGGTCACAAGTTGAGGACTACCTGTTCTCGATTGCCTATTAAGCATAGCTCAAGGCATTTCCCAACAGGGGGATTCTGGGAGTTGAGGTCCACAAATTTTACAGCTGTGAGGTTGATAAAGTTTGAGAAACTTTCTATAAATACCTTTTAACGGGGAAGCCAGATTCACTTAACAACTGTGGGACTAACTTAATGACTGCACTGATTCAATTCACAGCATGATGCAACATTGTTAAGAAACGGTCATAAGCCACTTTTTTCCAGTGCCCTTTGCAACTGTGAACCATCACTAAATGAACTGTTGGGAAGTTGAGGACTACGTGGGATAATTCTGCCCTGTCACCTGGTGTTCATGTTGGGGCCTGCCAGCAGTCAGGGAAGCTGGCAGCAGACTTGGGCAGTGAGGAGGTTGGGGAGGAAAATGGGCCAGTCCTGGAGTCTGGGGAAGGCTCTGACGAGGGCTCTGCATCGGAGGCAGAGATGGGGCCAGGGTCTTCCGACAGTTATCAGCTGCCTTTGGAGTCGGAAATCAGGAAGAAGAACAGCTAGAGCCTGTTCCCAGTGTGGACATGCACAGAGCTGCCAGGAGAAGGGAACAGCTAAGGAACAAAGGCTGACTCAGAAGTAAACAGCAATAGCAATAGCACTTAGACTTACATACCACTTTATAGTGCTTTACAGCCCTCTCTAGGTGGTTTACAGAGTCAGCCACGTGGCCCCAACAATTTGGGTCCTCATTTTACCCACCTCGGAAGGATGGAAAGCTGAGTCAACCTTGTGCCTGGTGGGATTTGAACTGCCAAATTGTAGGCAGTTGGCTGCAGCAGAAGTAGCTTGCAGTACTGCACTCTAACCATTGCGCCACGGAGGCTCCTTAAAGCCACAGGTGGACGGTGAATGGCCCCTCCCACCAGGGAATAAAGAGAAGGGAAAGGGGAGGGGTGTTTGCAGGAGACAATTAGTACAATTCATTAGGGTGAAGATCTGTTCCTGACTCTTTGCCAAGTATTGTCTGCTACAGAGTGGCGTTTGGAAGCTATCAGCCTGGCAACTCTCCCAGCCTGATAAAGGTCTGTAGTTGTGAAATCAATTGAAAGACTGTTTGTTGGGACTTTGCTGGAGAGGAATTCCCTTTAATAACCTAAATAAAAGGGGTTCTATTGGGACGAGGAGTCGGCTTCATGATCTTGGGAAGGCTGGGTCAGAACAATCATGACCACCTCAAGATTGACTCCAGCAATACAGGTAGTCCTCGGCTTACAACAGGTCATTTAACAACTGTTCCAAGTTACAACAGCACTGCAAAAAAGGGACTTATGGCCATTTTTCAGAGTTACCACCTTTGTCACCACCCGATGACCACGTGATATAATTCAGTTGCTTGGCTACTGACTCATATTTACAACCATAGCAGTGTCCTTGGGGTCATGTGATCCCCTTTCGCGACCTTCTGACAAGAAACATCAATGAGGAAGCCAGACTCACTTAATGTGATGACCCAAAGGGGCGTGGCACAAAGGCAACCCAGTCAGATAATCAGTAGGAGTCCCTTTATTAGCTCCAACTTTGTCCCCAAGGTCCTGGTTACCTTCTGGGCTGGAGAAAAACTCTCCCAGGAACAGCCTTTGGCTGCAGAGAATCAAGTCCAAAACATGGTCAACAAAAACTGTAACTATTAAGTCCAATCAAGGCAAAATGGGGTAATTAGTCTGGCAGGGCAGGAGCAAAAATTCCAGATGTGAAGGCACAACAATAACTCAACGCGGTTGGGAGGACACCAGGAACACAGATAAGCAAAGTCAACACAAGATAAACTCACGTTTGTTCCCAGCAGCCACCGCACTCAGCATGCATTTCTTTTAAACTCTCATTCTCAGGTGTGGCTAATGAAGGGAATCAGGGCCCTTTCCTCCCCCGTAAGCCAAGCAACCCAGGTTGCTCTCTTCTTTGTTCCTCCCTGAGTGCCCTAGGATGAAGAGGGGGTGGCTCTGAGTCTTCCTCTGAACTCCCTCTCCCTTGTTCTACCTCTCCCCTGCTCTGCCCAGCCTGACTTTGCCCTTCCCCAGTTTCTTCCACAGCCAACGGAGCCCCCCTTCTTGGATTCACACTTTTTGGATTCAGGGGCATGACAGCTTAACAGCCGTGGTTACCAACTTAGCAACTGCAGGGATTCACTTCACAGCTGTGGCCAGAATGGTCGTAAAACAGGGCAAAAACTCCCTGAACAACTGCCTCCCTCAACAATGTAAATCGTGGCCGTAGAGTTGAGGACTACCTGTACTGCAACGGTTGTAAAGTGTGAAAGATGGGTCACAAGTCACTTTTCTCATTGCCGTCGTATCTTCGAACAGTCGCTAAAAATGAAAGGGTTGTAAGTTGAGGACTCACCTATGTTAAGATCGGTGCGGGAAGAAGCAGAATGGCAGGCATATTACCGGGATCAATTGCAAAAAATGAAAAATTTTCCCAAAGCACCTTTCAAAAGTCACCCAAGCCGGAAAAGTTTCTAAAGGACACCTCAAATATTTTTCTAGGCCGCACCTGAAGCCGGGGGGGGGGGAAGGGGAAGATGGGGTGCTGGCTTACCTTTTTGCAGTCTTGGCAAAACACCGCCGTGCTCCCCAAAAACCCCAGGCCTTCCCCGCAGAGCAGGCACTGGGATGACCCGTTTCCCAGGACGTTTTTCTGCATGTTCTCCAGCCGTTCCACCAGGCGCCTGCGAGCCAAGAGACTCCTGTCAAAACAGCCAATCCAACCAACAACTGCAGTTGTTAAGTTAGGAACCCAGTTGTTAAGCGAATCTGGCTTCCCCACTGACTCTGCTTTGCCAGGTCGCAAAAGGGGATCACGTGACCCTGGGACCTTGCAATCATCATAACTACGAGTCAGTTGCCAAGTGTCTGAATTTTGGTCGTAAGGTGAAAAACGGTCGTAAGACACGTTTTCCCAGGCCGTTGGAGCTTCAAACAGTCACTGAACAAACTTATAAGTCTAGGACTACTGTGCAAGTCTGAGACAATCATGCGGTCACCTGATTAATGATTTCCAGGAGTTATGACTGTAATTCCGGGCTCAACTTGCAGCCATAATTCAAGGACTACCTGTACTTGAATAAAAGTTGCATTAGACATGTGTGTGTGTGTGTGTGTGTGTGTGTGTATGGTATTCAGCTTTGTTCAGATGTTATTATAGTTGTGCTTTTAAAGTTGTAGCGATGTTTCAGCAGAATCTCATCTGCCATTATCAGACTTGTGTATTGGTACACAAGCCTGATGATGGCAGATGAGATTCTGCCGAAATGTTGCTACAACTTTAAAAGCACAACTATAATGATGAAAATACCAAACAAAGCTGAATACCATACATATAAATACCTGCAAAAACTTAAGAAAACATACACAGAGACACACACGGACATATATATAACTGCAATTATGCTAAACTCCAAAATGATATATAGCAGCAGTGGCTAACCTTTTTGGGTTCCTGTGCCAAAAATTGTGTGTGCGCAATGCGCGCCTCCCACACCCCCTATGCATGCGCGCGCAATCCCCATCCACCCAACCCCATCGCCCCCTTTCCTGCACTGCACCTCACAGCTGATTTTCAGCGGTTTGAGGTTTGGCCTCCCAAAGGCTTGAGGAAGGCTTCTGCAGGCCGAAAACTAGGCCCATTTCATCACTTCCAGTACCGGAAGTGATGAAATGGGGCTAGTTTTCAGCCTGCAAAGCTTGCAGAAGCCTTCCTCAAGCCTTTGGGAGGCCGAAAATCAGCTGTGAGGCGCGTGTATGCCCAGTGAGGTAAATTTGCCTGCAGCTCGCGTGCCAGCACAAATGGCTCTGCAAGTCACCTGTGGCACGCGTGCCATAGGTTCACCATCACAGATATATAGGGTTTCCTGCCTGAGTGGGGGTGGGGGGGGTTGAACTAGAAGACCTCAAAGGTCCCTTCCACCTCTGTTATTCTGTTAATTATATAGTTAAAAATGATCTATAGTACGTGATTTTCTTTTGTCCTGTGTTATATTCATTTGCTTAAAAAAAGAGAAAAAACCTTTCCATGAGTGTTTTTCTTTCTTTGACACTGTATATATTTTTATCCTAATTATCTATTTCCTTTTCTTTGACAGTGTGTGTGTGTACGCACATACATATACATACATACATACATACATACACACACACATATATATATATATCCCAATTATCTCAGCTTTCTTTTTCCTGTGTTGTCATTATTTTAAAAGCAATTATATACTTTTTTTAAATTAAAAAACAGTCCCTCCCAACACAGGCACTATAAGGCTGCAGATAAAGAGCTGTTTTCATCTCCAATTCACACAAGCGTGTGCAACCTACGGGAGCTTTAAACACGATCGGGTGAACGTGCAAGACTTTACAGCTTACTTCTTTCCAGGCCAGAACTAATAATCTCTGCTACTTTCCTCAAATCCCTTCTGCCCGATTTAATGCCACCGACCTTGAAAATTAAAAGGTTTCCAAATCCTTTAGCAGACAGATAAAAGAGATAAATAGCTTTCATCCAAAGACCCAGACAATGACAAAAGGTATGAGTGACTGGATTTTTTTTTAAACCTATTTAAAAAAAAAAGTTCCAGCTAGGAAAATGGTTGTAGTGGACTCAACCCACCACAAAATTCAAAGTCACTTTATCCTCGCCTCAAAATACAATTTTTCAGGGGCTTAAGTAAGTAGAAAAGAACACGTTCTTCGGAGCAGCTACCCCATCGATGACTAAAGATTTCTCGGCAGCAAATCCTAGGTGTCTTTACTTTAAGGTTGTAATTCTTTTTAGAACTGTCACCCTGGCTGCAATTTAAAAAAAAAGGTTCAAATAATGCAGAGCATTAACCCTGCTGAACGCTGTGGGATTATTATCTCAATTAGTTCCAGAAGGTGGAAAACCGGTTACAAAACACAGCTTAGCCATTTATCTTTCAACCAGACAAGCTTATGACCTGTTGGCACATCCATTAAAAGGATGATGTGACTAGAATGAAGAGTTAGAATTGTTTAGGTAGAATGTACATACATATAAATACATATACACATACATACATGCATGTGCATGTGAGCGTGCGCATATATGCATAAGTATATGCATATATACACACCAGATAGACACTAGATAGACTAGACAGATAGAAGATAGAGATAGATAGATAGATAGATAGATAGATAGACTACCTGTAAATGTACTAAAGAAATCAATAAAATATGTATCAGTAATCCATTCAGAGGGGAATAAAATGGAAGTGGTGGTATCACCCAGAACCCCTTTATCAGGAAGAGGGATAGATAGATAGATAGATAGATAGATAGATAGATAGATAGATAGATAGATAGATGATAGATAGACAGACTACCTGTAAATGTACTAAAGAAATCAATAAAATATATATCAGTAATCCATTCAGAGGGGAATAAAATGGAAGTGGTGGTATCACCCAGAACCCCTTTATCAGGAAGAGGGGTGGATAGATAGATAGATAGATAGATAGATAGATAGATAGATAGAAAGAAAGATAGATAGATAGATAGATAGATAGATAGATAGGCAGGCAGGCAGGCAGGCAGGCAGGCAGGCAGGCAGGCAGGCAGGCAGGCAAATACCCTATTCTCTTCTGCTCTATTATGTCCAACTTCTCAGCTCTTTGGATGACCGCCAGAATGACCTCCATTTCTTTCGAATCCAGAGCTTGCATCTTCCTCTGACGATCCGTTTGGAAAGTGTGCACTGACCAACCGGTGTGAAGCCTGCAAAGGAAACAAACCAGTTTTGAGGGTTTTTTTTCAGCCAATCAGGGTTTCTGTTTCTTTAAAGGCAGTATTTGCATACCTAAATGCGGGTTGGCTCGAATTTACGACCGTTTTTAGGGCTGTTAAGAAGAGATTGAAGAACCATTCATCGGAAGTGGCGTAGAGTTCTCCTGTTCGAACAGGGGGTTGGACTAGAAGACCTCCAAGGTCCCTTCCAACTCTTGTGATTCTGTTAAAACCAGTGCAGCATCCCCAATTATGGTCACATCATGACTAAAATTCAGATGCCTCACAACTGTCTCGTATTTATGACAGTTGCAATGTCCCAGGGTCATGTGACCCAGGCTTCGTCAAACTTAATAAAACACAAACTGAATTTAAAAGTAAAACCTTTTTAATGCCACGCTGGGAATTACTTGCATTCCTAGCCAAAACTCATTAGACACAGTTCCTCCAGATAAGAGCACGCTGTTCAGTGCTGTCAAATGCTTCCAAGAAACAGACGTCCAGAAGTATTTCACGAGAAGAGTTACTACACTCCTCTGCTTGCAACAGAATACCCTGCACCACCAGGCTTGAAATTTTGGGCTTGGACAACCTTGAACTTCACCACCTACGGTTGGACTTAAGCGTAGTACACAAAATTATCTGCTACAATGTCCCAGCAGTCAATGACTACTTCAGCTTCAACCACAACAATACAAGAGCACACAACAGATACAAACTCAATGTTAACCACTCCAAACTTGATTGCAGAAAGTACAACTTCAGCAACCGAGTGGTCAATGCCTGGAATGCACTACCTGACTCTGTTGTTACATCCTCAACCCCCCCCCCCACTCCTTCAACCTCAAATTATCCACTATTGACCTCACCCCATTCCTAAGAGGTCTGTAAGGGGCGTGCATAAGTGCACCATTGTGCCTCCCATCCCTGTCCTATTGCCCCCATTTATTCGTACCGCTTTCCTGTATTCTTACTCATGTTTATCCTTATATCTATTATCCTGTAAGCGATTGACAAATCAAATAAATAAAATAGATGAAGTGAGAGAAAGATAAAGTGAGAGATATGATGGATAGATGAAGTGAGAGAGATATTATAGATTGATAGATAGATGAAGTAACAGAAAGAGATAGATAGACGAAGTGAGAGATAGATAGATGAAGTGAGAGAGGGATATGATAGATAGGTAGACATTAAGACAGACAGATATAGATAGATAGATAGATAGATAGATAAACTATGCACTATGATCCACTACTGACCTTGAGGTCTGTAAGGGGCATGCATAAGTGCACCATCGTGCCTCCCGTTCTTGTCCTATTGCCCCCATTTATTCGTACCTCTTTCCTGTATTCTTACTCATGTTTATACTTATACCTATTGTTAAGAAATATCCCCATTAGGAGAATGAGTGCGCTCAGGGAAACATAGTGAGAGAGATTATGAATAACACACCCTGACACGAAGATATACTGAATACTGAAATGTAGGTTTTACTTCCAGTAAGTGGTTAAGCAGAACCCAAAAAACAGTCCAAGTCAAACACAGTGAATGCAGTCAGTAGTCAAAGTAATAATTCAGTTGATATCCAAAAAACAAAGTTCTTTTCCTTATCATTATCATACATAGAGTTCAGTACACGGAGTTTGCAAACAGTAGCAAAAACCCACAACAATATCAGCAGAATGATGAGTAATCCAACAGCAAAAAAACTCGTACAAAATACAAAGGAAAGTGGAATGGAGCAGAGCAGAGAGCAGAGAACGAACCAGGTTTCTGGCTCCATCTTATGGCCGTTGGCAGAAACTGCAGCCAATCACAATCGGCATTCTCTTAAAGCAACAATTATTAATTTACTATCCTGGTTTATATATTGCTAACGCAACTGTCAGGTGACTATCATTCCTAACACCTATTATCTTGTAAGCGATTGACAAATCAAACCAATAAACAATTAAGGCTAACATAAACCAACCCAAAAACCCAGAAAAAAACGACCAGAGTACAGAGCTTCATGAAGGACTCGGAGATTACTGAACTACCTTGCTTCCTGCAAAGTTCTTCATCATTGGGGACTGACTTTTATCCCTGATGGGAGGGGCAATCACCTCCCAGCCTTACTCCCAAGTTGCTCCTTCTGCTTCAACTGCTCTCACCTTTGAGCAGCTCTGCACACACGCGCACTGGGAACAGGCTCCCTTGGGTCCTCTGCCTCACTGCTGCCAGACTCCGAAGGCTCCAAAGGCAGCACCCCACTCCCAGATGGTCCTGGCCTCCTCCCTGCATCGGATGCACGACCCTCGTCCAAGTCCTCCCCAGACTCCCTGACGGGTTCCCTTTTGTCCTCACTGTCTGATACCTCTGCCGTCCGCACCGGCTGCCGGCGAACCACAACAATCCATTTTGCGACCTTCTGACAAGCAAAGCCAATGGGGAAGCCAGGTACATTCAACGACTGTGGCAAGAAAGGTCATAAAATGGGGGCAAAACTCACAATCTTGCTTAGCAGTGGATATTTTGGGCTCAAAAGAGGAGACAACCTGCAAATTGTCTCCGAGACCGCCCCATCATGCCTTACAATTTAAGTTTCTATCAAGCAAGATTGAGCACATTTCCATGAAGGAATGAGGTAAAACAAAATTCCAATTATGATCACAATTTGATTAAAGGATGGGAGAAAATTACGGATCCACCTACTTGGCGCGAAGGGCCAGGTGTCGGTCATTGGGACAAACCCACTGGTCATTCCCATTGCCAAAAATGGTTTCCGCCATGGATCGGTCAGCCCTGGGCCTGCAGAAAATAGAGTCAAACCTGCAAAGAGAGAGAGAGAGTGTGAAATTATTTTAGAGAAAAAGTGATTTTTAGAATAGAATAGAATAGAACAGAACAGAATAGAACAGAATGAATGAGCTGGAAGGGACCTTGGAGGTCTTCCAGTCCAGCCCCCTGCTCAAAAGTGACTATCTAGACCAAGGGTCTCCAATCTTAGCAACTTTAAGACTTGTGGACTTCAACTCCTAGAATTCCTGAGCTAAGATGACTGGAGGAGGAATTCTGGGAGTTGAAGTCCACAAGTCTTAAAGTTGCCAAGGTTGGAGGCCCCTGGTCTAGACTCTTCTTAAAAACACCCAGTGATGAGTCTAGGGTCAATCACCTTTTTAACATTTTAATAAACCAAGAGTCTTCAAACTTGGCAAGTTTAAGACTTGTGGACTTCAACTTCCAGAATTCCCTAGCTAACATGACTGGAGGAAGAATTCTGGGAGTTGAAGTCCACAAGTTTTTAAAGCTGTCAAGTTTGAAGACCCCTGTAATAAACCAAGTTTTACACACAAGTACAGGCAGTTCTTGACATACGGCCAAAGTTGAGCCCAAAATTTATGGTGCTGAGCAAGACAGTTAAGTGAGTTTTGTCCCATGTTATGACCTTTCTTGCCACCATTGTTCAGCGAAGCCCTGTAGTTGTTAACTTAGTAACCTGGTTGTTAAGTGAATCTGGTTTCTCCCCTTTGCTTGTCAGAAGGTCGCAAAAGGGGATCAATGTGAACCCCTGGGACACGGTGAACATCATAAATGTGAGACAATGGCCAAGCATCTAGATTTTGATCAAATGAGCAAAGGAATCCTGTAAGTCATAAGTATGAAAAATGGTCGTAAGTCACTTTTTTAGTGCCATTGTAACTTTGAACGGTCACTAAATGTTGTAAGTTGAGGATTAGCTGTACAAGAAAACAGTATGGACAAATAAGCACAGAGTAAATTTTACCTCAGTTTCTTGGTAATTTTTTTCCCTAAAAGGGGGTGATTTTGCCTCATTAGAGCAGGGAACAGGCAGTCCTCAACGTACAACCACCATTGACCCCAACATTTCTGTTGTTAAGCGAGACAGTTAAAGGTGTTTTACAACCCATCTTGCCACAGCTGTTAAATGAATCAGTGCGGTTAAGTTAATAACACAGTTGTTAAGTGAATTCAGCTTCCCATTGATTTTGCTTGTCAGAAGGTCACAAAAATGGAACACGTAACCCTGGGACACTGCAACCGTCATAAATGTGAGTCAGTTGTCAAGCGTCTGAATTTTGATCACACAACCATAGGGATCCTGCAAGAGTTACAAGTGGGAAGAAGGAAGGAAGGAAGGAAGGAAGGAAGGAAGGAAGGAAGGAAGGAAGGAAGGAAAAGAAAAGTTGTCAAGCATCTGAATTTTGATCACACCGCCACAGGGATGCTGCAAAAATTGCAAGTGGGATAAATGGTCATAAATCACTTTTTTCAGTGCCGTTGTAACTTCGAACAGTCAGTAAATGAATATTTGCAAGTGGAACACTTCCTGTATTGTTACCACAAATCCAACATAGATGTATCCGTGAAAGACTTTATTGTTTTGTTCGTTTGGGTGTCTGATTTTTTGCCTGTGGAAAAATATATTCTCACACATTCTTTCCTTTTTGATAAGGAAAAGGCAAACACTGTTCAAAAGCCAATTTTCCTTCCTCTTCCAAATGGTCAAGGCCGGTTTCTGCCCAACTGCCTCACCCGAGCAGTATAGAAACTACAAATAGCTTGTCCTTGGCTTCTTTTGCAGACAGGAAAAAACATATTTTCCAGTCTATTCTGTTCCCAGGGCGAAAAAGGCGCCATTCTGGCAGTCAGAAGGAAGAGGTGGGGAGAATCTCAGCCCCTAATTCCCAGCAACAAAAGTGCACCTGTCCATCACACAAGACCAAAACAGGGGACTCTGCTGCTTACAACATTTAGAATTTAAAACAGGGTTTTACAAATTTGGCAACTTTAAGATGGGTGGACTTCCACTCCCAGAATTCCCCAGCCAAAATGCTTTAAGATGGGTGGTCTTCCACTCCCAGAATTCCCCAGCTGGCATGCTTTAAGAAGGGTGGATTTCCATTCCCAGAATTCCCCAGCCAAAATGCTTTAAGATGGGTGGACTTCCACTCCCAGAATTCCCCAGCCAAAATGCTTTAAGATGGGTGGACTTCCACTCCCAGAATTCCCCAGCCAGCATGCTTTAAGATGGGTGGACTTCCATTCCCAGAATTCCCCAGCCAAAATGCTTTCAGATGAGTGGACTTCCACTCCCAGAATTCCCCAGCCGGCATGCTTTAAGAAGGGTGGACTTCCATTCCCAGCCAAAATGCTTTAAGAAGGGTGGACTTCCATTCCCAGAATTCCCCACCCAAAATGCTTTAAGAAGGGTGGACTTCCACTCCCAGAATTCCCCAGCCAAGATGCTAAACTTCAACTTGGACTTCCACTCCCAGAATTCCCCAGGAAACATGCTTTAAGATGGGTAACTTTCACTCCCAGAATTCCCCAGCCTGCATGCTTTAAGAGGGGAAGACTTCCATTCCCAGAATTCCTTAGGCAGCATAGCTTGGGAAACACTGGTCGAAAGCTGCAAAGAAGGCCAGACTAACTTTATCTTAGCTGTCCTAGCAAAGACAATGGAAGCAAAGCATTCCATCTTTATTTTTATTTATTTATTTATTTGATTTGTCAATCGCTTACAAGATAATAGGTGTAAGTATAAACATAGTTATGAATACATGGAATGGATACATATAAGAAAAATAAAAAGAATCAATAGGACAGGGACGGTAGGCATGTTGATGCGCTTATGCACACCCCCTACAGACCTCTTAGGAAGGAAGTGAGGTCAATAGTAGACAGTCTAAGGTTAAAGTTTTGGGGGTTTGGGGAAGAAACCACAGAGTCAGGTAGAGTATTCCAGACATTGACCACTCTGTTTTTTAACTAGGTGCCCAGTTTATTTCCCTAAAAAGCCTGTGGAAAATAAAACTCTGCAAGGCTGTAGTCCTCATGAGCGTGCAGTGCAGGCTTAAGAGGGCACGGGGCTTAGATGGTTCCATCTTGAGGGGAGAAACTGGAAGAATTCTATTTCAGCCTATTACTTTCATTATTTTACCACCAATTTTACTACTTTAAGCTGCTCAGAGCCACCTTGTGGTTGAGATGGGTGGCATATAAATTTAATTAATAAATAAATAGTTATGACCTGCTTCGTCACAACGCCCCATGGGGCTCATCTTTCTCAACAAATTTCCTCTTCCTAAACATGACCACTCCTCAAAGTGGCCTTTTTTTTCATCCTTTTGCAGCCTCACCCTACCATAATTAATTTTTAAGGGAAAGAAGGGGTTTTATGACGGGTTTCAAAGACCAGTCATTGTGCAGGGTGCCAAGATGTCTGACTGCCTGGGCAACGTTTATTACATTTATAGGGTCTTTACAAGAAAACAAAGGCAACATAGATACAGCATTTGGATTGGTGAATAGATATCACATTGGTAAAACCTCCCAACCAATCCTTAAGAATAGTGGTGATGTTAGTAAAATGAGATCATCTATAAGTCCGGAAAGTCCGGGACTTTCCAACCCAAGACAGAGAATGGTATCATGCAAAGAGCAAAGAGGCCCATATAGGTATTAGACGCTGCAGTGTGCTGCTGGTGCCATCTACAGGACCTCAATAGCTACTACAGTTTTATATTCCCAAAGGATGAGTAAAAGGCCTTCTTGGAAATAAACAGGATGCCAAAGGCCGTAGTTTAGCAAAATAGCTTCCTCTGGTTTTTAAACTCAAAGGGAAGTTAGTAGAAACTGAGGTCAGAATAAAGGAGATGTTGACCTTTTATTTCTTGGAATAAAAGGCAAGAGGCTCACAGGGTAGACACGCCAGCCAGAAAATCAAGCAGCTTTAGTCGCGCAGTAGAGAAAAGGAACCCATCAAATTAATTTTGCATGGTTTGTCTCTATCCCGCACTGGTGTAGAATGTATTAGTTTTGAGATATTAGACGTCCCCGTCTTTGACTGGGGAGACTTTATAATTCTCATTATTGAAATATCTTTTGCTTTTTGCAGCAGGTGACAGGAGGGAGGGAGGGATGGAAAGGAGGGAGGAAAGAAAGAAAGAAAGAAAGAAAAAAGGAAAAGGAAAAAGGAAAAAAGAAAGGAGGGAGGGAGGAGAGGGGGAAGAAAAAAAGAAAAAAGAAAAGAGGGAGAAAGAAAAAAGAAAGAAGGAAAAGGAAAAAAGAAAGAAAGAAAAAGAAGGAAGGCAGGAAGGGGAAGAAGAGAAAGAGAAAGAAAAGAAAAAGAAAGAAAGAAAAAGAGAGACAAAGAAAGAAAAAAGAAAAAATAAAGGAAGGAAAGAAGGAAGAGGAAGGAAGGAAGGAAGGAAGGAAGGAAGGAAGGAAGGAAGGAAGGAAGAAAATGAGAGGCAGGGAGAGAGGAATAGAGGAAGCCGATAAAAAGAAAGAGGGAGGGAGGAAAAGAAAGACAAGAATGAGTGGAAAAAAAACAAACATAGAAAAAAGGAACAGGAAGGAAAGAAGGAAGATGAAATAGGGAGGAGGAAAGAAGGAAAGGAAGAGATGGAGGTCAGAAAAAAGGAAGAATAAATATGGAAAAAGGAGGGAGGGAAGCCAGGACAGGAAGACAGGTAAGGTAATATAATACCAAATGGAAAACTTGAATCCACCCAGAGTAAACTCCAGGCCTGGTTTTGCACCTATCCACCCCAGCTTCCTTGCCAATACCTGGGTAACTATGATTATGCCAGGAAGCAACCATGGCAACCTGGACAAACAAGTCCTGGTTGCTAGGAAGAGGCCACAGCAACAAGCAGCCAGGAGATTAGAGTGAAGGACCAGACATTTATCCCCATCCCACCCCACCCCCATGAAATGGCACCTCCAGGTGCTTGGACTGCAATTCCCAGAATTCCCAAGAAATGGAAAGCTAGGGATTCTGGGAGTTGCAGTCCCAGAGGCTCACTTTCAGAAGCATATCTCTACAGAGAGTAGGAAAACATGGTCACAGAGATAAATCCGCCATTTTTATTCCGTCTCTCCATTGGCTTTTGAATGACAACAGTCTCCACCCCCCCAGGTCCTGAACGTGTTTTATTTTATAATTTATTTAGCTACAAGTGATCTTTGCCTTATAATCATTCATTTAGTGACCGAAGTTATAACGGCGCTGAAAAAAAGTGGCTTAGGATTGTTTTTCACACTTACGACCGTCGCAGCATCACCCTGCCCCCCCGTGGTCACTTGATCAAAATTCAGACGCTTGGCAACTGACTCGTATTTATGACGGTAGCAGTGTCCCAGGGTCACGTGAATCCCCTTTTGCGACCTCCTGACAATGGGGAAGCCAGATTCACTTAACAACTGTGGGACTCACTTAACAATTGCACTGATTCGCTTCACAACTGTGGTCGTAAAATGGGGGACAACTCACTGAGCAACCGTGATTTGCTTCAGAACTCTGAATTGCTCAACCACTTGATGAGAAACATCGTAAAATGCGGCACAACTCACTTAGCCAGCACCTTCCTTAGCAATGGTGGAAGCCCGGTTCGCTTTAACAACCGTGGGACTGATTTAACGACCGCCGCGGCCCGCTTAACAACCGTGGCAAGAAAAATTGTCAAACGTGACTAAACTCAGCATCCTCATGGCCACGTGACTGAAATTCAGACACAAACCGACTCGTATATACGACGGGGTTGTGCAATTCCCTTTTGCGACCTTCCGACAAGCCACGAGGGAAACCCGATTCGCTTAACAACCATGTGACTCACTGAACGACTGCTGCAGTTCCCTGAACTTATGGCAAGGAAGGAAGGGCATCCATCCAATGGGGCAAAACTCGCTTCACAGCTGTCCCGCTTAGCACCAGAAATCTTGGGACTCCTACTCCTGGTCGTAAACCGAGGACTCCTGTCCCCATCAGTTTAGCTGCGTAATCTTTGCAAGGCTGAACTTTGATCAAGGCTGAACTTTGATCGGCTCTGCTGAAGCTAGTTGCCTGGCTGCCTCCTGGCTTGTTTTCCTGCAACAGCGACAGGTTTGCAAAGGCGAGAGGGAGAGAGAGAAGCTTTGCTTCCCAACAAGGAAATTTGACTTTTGGAAAAACAAAAACCGAGCAAATAAAAACCGAGTTTTATTCAGGCCTTTTATTACGGGGAGCGCCCGGAAAGGAAGCAAAAAAGGCCAAGCGAATCTTTCTTTACTTTCTCTTGCTTTTTAAAATATTATTTTAAAAAAGGAAAAAAAAAGAAATTAAGAGGGAAAAGTAAGAGGCAGGAAGAGGGTTTTGGGGGCGCTTTGCACAGAGTGCAAAAAAAAGAAAAAAGAAAAAGAAGAAAACCCGGGGGATTTAAGAGGAGGGGGCGCCCCGTCCTTCGCCACATTTTGGAGAAGTGCCTTTTGCAAAAAGGACGAGGCGGGGGAGAGAGAAGTAGGGATTTTGCACGGCCCTGACGCACGCATTGCACACTTACCTGAAGGCTGGGAGAAGAGGAGTGCTTTACAACCCCTACCCGGCCACTTAGAGGAGGGGGCGTTCCGCCAAATGTGGAAAAGAAAAAAGGACGGGGGAAAGTAGGAATTTTGCACGGCCCTAACACACACATGTATAGCACACTCACCTGAAGGCTGGAGAGAAGGGTGGGGTGCTTTGCAGAGGGTGCACTACCACCACCACCCCGGCCATTCAGAAGAGGGGGTGTCCCGCCAGGCGTGCGAGAGAGAAAAGTGACTTTTGGAAAAGGAAAAGGGGGAGGAAAGTCGTAATTTTGCAACGTCCTGACACTCTCACGCATTGCACACTCACCTGAAGGCTGGAAAGAAGTTGTTTGCCTGAGGGGTGGGTGTTGTCCAGGAGCACCAGGCGCGTGCAAGACCCCCGACGACAGCAACGCTTCGCAAAAGAAAAAGTAATAAGCAAGGCTGCTAACCAACCATTAAATAAATACAGGGGCCAACCGTCCAAAAGGCGGACAGTGGCTGGGCGGGTGGCAAACTCCGGGCTGGGTTCCCGGAACGGATTGCAGCTGTCAGGAAAGGCCAGGGGAGATAGGTCGGCTTACCCAGCCCGGTTGTGTGTTGTTGCAAGAGTGTGACAAGCCGTGCGGAGGGCCAAAAGGAAGAGGCCGGATCCGGCCAGGCAGAAAGAAGGAAATGTGACTCAAAGGGCTGGACTCTTATTTTCTTTTCCCCTATTGTAAATAAGTTTATGGAGGTGCTAAATCCTTTCCTTGCAAGGGAAGGAAATAAATATCATATTTCACAGGCAGTCCTCGACTTAGTTAATATCACAATGGAGCCCCAAAATTTCTGTTGCTAAGCAAGACAATTTTTAAGTGAGTTTTTAAGGATCTTTCTTGCCAAAGTTAAGTCAACCAGTGCGGTCATTAAGTGAGTAACACGGTTGTTAAGTGAACCTGGCTTCTGCATGGACTTGGCTTGTCGCAAAAGGAAAGCACATGACTCCGGGAGACTGCAACTGTCGTAAATATGAGCCAATTGATAAACCACTGGATTTTGATCACATAACCATGGGGAAATGCTGCAAGGGTCATAAGTGTGAAGAATGGTCATAAGCAGGGATGGGATTCAACTTTTTAACAACCGGTTCTGTGGGCGTGGCTTAGGTGGTGGGCGTGGCTTGGTAGTCATGTTATTGGCTGAGTGTGGCCAACTCAATATCACTCACATCGAGGCACGCATCTCCTCGCCTGGCCTCTCATGACTGTGGGGAAGCTGCAACAGTCGTAAGTGTGAAAAATGGTCGTAAGTCACTTTTTTCAGTGCCATTGTAACTTTGAGTGGTCACTCCACACAAGCAAAGTACCAGCAAAGGAGGGGGAAAAAACTCCAGAGATGTTCCTGAGACAGGAAGTCTAGTCCTGCCAAGAATGTAATAAGGGTTTTAATGGAGAGGCACTTTCTGTAAGCAACACCAGAATGTTTCCTTCCTGCCTTCCTTACAGGATTAGGCCACTAATTTCTTCTAACAACTCTGAACTGCTTAGAAGGTTAACAACCAGTTCTAGCGAATAGGTGCGAACTGGGAGAATCCCACCCCTGGTCATAAGTTACTTGCTTCAGGGCCATTGTAACTTTGAATGGTCACTAAACGAAGTTGTAAGTCGAGGACTACCCTGTATTAACTGCCTACTAGATACAATTTATTTGTAGAGATGATAACCTTGGGAGAAAATCTGCAGTAGAAATAAATAAAACAAATTTTAAAAACTGAAGACTAACCCAGGAAAACAGAAAATAGTAAGAAAGAAAATCAAGATTGTCTCTCTTTGACTTTTTTTGGTATCAGAAAGAGGGAAGGAGAAATATTGTGAAGCTTTCAAGATTTTTCTGTATATTTTCTTCTATTGAAACTCACACAAAAAAACTCTAGTTTTAATTTTAAAAGGAAGAAGTAGCTATTTTAATCTACTTCTTCCTTTTAAAATTAAAAATAAAAACAGGAACACGTTTCCACGGTTTCCTAATCTCTCACCTTCAGTTGATTTACAATTTATGGTTGAAAGTAAATACAGGTAATCCTTGACTTACGACCACAACTGTCCAAAATTCCTGTTGTTAAGTGAGAGGTTTGTTAAATGAGTTTCTCCTCCTTTTTGCAACCTTTCCTGCCACAGTTGTTAAGCAAATCCCTGAAGATGATTAGTTTAGTAAGCCACTTGTGAAATGAATCTGATTTTCCCCACTGATGTTGCTACTCAGGAGGTCGCAAAAATGGATCACGTAACCTTAACAACAAGAGTGATAAATGTGAGTTCGTTGCCAAGAATCCAAATTTTGTTCCCATTGACCATGGGAATGCTGCAACGGTCATAACTCTGAAAAACAGTCCCAAGTCACATTTTTCAGTGCTGTCGTAATTTTGAACGTAATCACTAAACGAACTGTTCAGAGGTGGTGAATTCAGCCGGTTCTGACCGGTTCTGGAGAACTGGTAGCGGAAATTTTGAGTAGTTTGGAGAACTGGCAAATACCACCTTTGACTGGCCCCGCCCCCATCTATTCTCTGCCTCCCAAGTCCCAGCTGATTGGCTGGGTCTTCTTTGGTTGCCCTGCACAGGAGAACGGAGCTGGAAAGCAGGTTACTGGGGTGGGGAGGGAGTGAAGATTTTGCAATAACCTTCCCCCAGGAGTGGGGAGGGAATGAGAATTTTGCAGTATCCTTCCCCTGCCATGCCCACCAAGCCACACCCACCAAGCCACGCCCACAGAACCGGTAAGTAAAAACAATTTGAATCCCACCACTGGAAACTGTTGTAAATTGAGGACTACCTGTATACTTAATTTTTTTCCAGATTTTGTTCTATTGTACTTTTATTAATTTATTTGATTCTTTTTGTTAGTTTTTATTGTTTTATTTATTTATTATTTTAAATATGATTTTACATTGTGTAAGCCGCCTGGAGTCGCCATGGGCGAATAGGTGGCAATATAAATTCAATCAATAAATAAATATCAAAAGTTTCTGGGCACGTAGCTAACTTGTTATGCATTTAACCCACATTCATGTTGGGGCACCAACAGAAAGTCAGATTGGGTTCATTTTGTCCACACCGTGAATCTTGTTGAGACAGCTGCCCTACACAGCAATTGTGTGGTTGCAAATTTTCGCTTTCTGAATCCCAATGTTCCTCATACGCAGACAATTTACGAATGTCTCCCAAATGTCTGTCCTTATTACAAAGGACCCTGGGGAAATTCAAAATGCAGGGATTTGCACTCCAACAGAGCTCCAGGGGAAAAGCATCTGTTATCAAGTTTTAACTTTTAAAAGATTTGACTTTTTAATTGGGCCGTAGATCTGCACAGCTCAAAATCGTTCATTAAACACACGGCACTTTCCCTGCGCATCAATCCATCAACCCGTACAGAGCTGGAAGAGACCTTGGAGCTGGGATTCCAATTTCTTAACAACCGGTTCTGTGGGCTTCAAATTTCTTAACAACTGGTTCTGTGGGTATGGCCTAATTTGTGGGTGTGGTTTGGTGGTCATGTAACTGGGTGGGCATGGCTTGTTTGTAAATATTATAAATATTTATGTAAATATTGAATTTCTTATTAAAAAAAAGAGCAACTTTTACCCCAAATCAGGCAAAGCAATCAGGCAGACTGAGTTGCTCACAGAATCACAGATTCACTTAGAGATCTACCTTTCTGCAATCTGCTACCTGAGTCTGCACTGAAAAATAGAACCTTCAGTCCTAAGGAAGGTTCAGCTCTGCTTTTAGATTAGCTAGAAAGCAAGAAATCTAAGGATTTCCTGCTTTCTAGCTAATCTAACAGCTGACGGTCGGGGGAAGGAAAAATAGCAACTTACCAAATGCAGGCAAGTTTGATGGCATGTAGGCCAGGTAAGGAGTGGGTGAGTGGGGAGGGGAGGGGCCAGCCAGTGGCGCGATTTGCCGGTTCTCGAACTGCGCAGGATCATAACAACTGGTTCTTAAAAACCTAAAGCTCCAACAACTTCTGGTGGCAAGCAGTCCCACTGGTCTTCACTGTTAATTTCTCCTTAATTCCAGGTTGCTTCTCTCCTTGATTAGTTTCCATGATCCGTTGTTTCTTGTCCTGCCCTCTGGTGCTTTGGAAAATAAATTGACCACCCCTCCTCTTTGGGACAGTGTCTCAAATATTGGAACCACTGCTATCGTGTCCCCCCCAGTCCTTCTTTCCTCTAGACTAGCCAAACCCAAATTCTGCAACCATTCTTCATATGTTTTAATCAGGGGTGGGATCCGACTGGTGTAACTACCGGTTGGGTGATTTTATGTTTTGCTGCACGCGCGTGTATATTGTCATCAGCTTGCTGCGTGGATAGCTGAGCAGCGCTGCGTGTGGGTGCGCAGCGGTTGAAAAAGCACTTTTTTCCTGCTTTTTCAACCTCAGCTGTGCCGCGCAAAGCAGCTGAGGTTGAAAAAGCAGGAAATAAAGGTCAGGTAAGAGCCCGGGTGGGCAGGTGGGCCAAAACAGCAGCAGACATAGAACCGGTTCTGTGCCTGCTGCTGTTCAGAGCTACCAGTTCTACAGAGGTGGACAGAACTGGTAGAATCCCACCCCTGGTTTTAATCTTCAGGCCTTTAATTATCTTAGTTGCTCTTCTTTGCACTTTTTCCAAAATCTTAACATCTTTTTGTAATGTGGCGACCAAACGTGGATGTAGTATTCCAGGTGTGGCTTTACTAAGGCTTTACAAGCGGTATTAATGCTTCATGTAATTTTGATTCTGTGCCTCCGTTTGTACAACCAAGGATTGTATTCGGGGGTTTTTTTGGGTGCTGCCACACAAGTTACATGTCCCCAAAAAGCGACTTACACAGGTAATCCTTGACTTACGACCGCAACTCAGCCCAGTCTTTCCGTTGCTGAGACTTGTGAGTTTGGCCTCATTTTGTGACTTTCTTTCCATCGTTGTTAAGTGAGTCGCTGCAGTTAAGTTAGTAAAATGCTGTTAAATGAAGCTGGCTTCCCCATTGACTTGGCTCGACGGAAGGTCACAAAAGTGGATCATGTGATCCCTGGACACTGCCACCGTCATAAATGTGAGTCACTGGTCAAGCATCCGAATGTAAATCACATGACCATGTGGGTGCTGCAATGGTCGTACGTGTGAAAAATGGTCATAAGTCACTTCTGTCAGTGATGTTGTAGCTTGTAGATGTTGAAACCTTGTTCCAAGGAAACAACCACCAAACAGAGGTAACAGCAAAACCTTTTAATGATTCTTTACGAATTCTATTCCTTCCCGGTTAAAAGGCTGTTTCAAACTGATGGTCTCTGATAAGAACAAGCCTTGCCAAGGTTGTGCAAGGCTGCTAAGAACACTAGATAAAGTTACTAAGAAATATTTCAAACACAAAGAGTCTCCAAACACCAACCAAGATATTCCAAACGTCCACCACGCTTGAGTGCAAAAACTTCTTTGCTTCCTGCAAAGAACTCCGCTTTCTCAGCTGGCTTTTATCTCTCAAGGGAGGGGCCACCACCTTGCAGCCTTACTCCTGAGTTGCCCGTATTGCTGCAGCTGCTCTTTCCTTCGAGCAGCCCTGCGCGCGCTGGGCACAGGCTCCTCGGGGGGCTCTTCATCACTGCTGCCAGCCTCCACAATCTCCAAAGGCAGCACCCCACTCCCTGATGGTCCTGGCCCCATCCCTTCATCACATGCAGACCCCTCATCTGAGTTGTGCTGTCCAGACAGTTTAGAGTTAATGGGATTTGAGATAGTTAGTTAGGATTTGAGAGCTGTCCCCTTAAGGGAATGCATCATGGTAAATGTAGTTAAGGTATCCTGGGAAATGTAGTCCATGTCATGTGGTCACATCTGTAATCCTGATTGGTCACTAAATTGACCCTTGTTGGGTTGGGGGCGGGCTCCCTCACTCTAGCCTGAATCCTTTACCATGCAGTCGCTTCAATTATCATCATGGTCATCATCATGGGGATGAGAGTTTGATATCTTTCTACACCACAATTCAGATATGCAAAGGATTGGACATTAAGAAGAACCTCGTCATAAATGTGAGTTGACAGGATGCCTGATGAACCAATAAAAAAGACTTTGTATGGATGCTTTGTGGAGTTGATCTGTCTGCTTTATGCCATCCAAATATTAATCAGCAGAACATGAGTCCTCGCTCTCGAGACCTCAGCCGTCCGCACCTGCTGCCGGCGCACCACAACAGTACCTTTGAATGGTTACTAAGTGAACTGTCATAACTCAAGGACCACCTATACTTTTAATTGCTGCATTCTGTTGTTCGGCTTCACACTGGATGTTTTCTGGATGCTGAATCTAAGGCCTTTTCCTGAACATTGTTGGAGCTCTCCTTTTTTGTATGCAGATAGTCCTCGGCTTACGACCATAATGGCACCTGCGCATGGCAATTGTAAATGGTTTCCACTGTCTTTTGGGGTGGGTCACACAATCTCCTTTTGCGACCTTCTTACAAGAAAATTCAACGGGGAAGCCAGATTGACTTAACCAACCGCATTACTAACGTAACAACTGCGGTGATTCACTTCATAACAGTGGCAAGAACAGTCCTAAAATGAGGTCAAAACTCACTTAACAATTGTTTTGATTAGCCACAGAAATGCTGGGCTCAATTGTGGCCATAAAACAAGGACTGCCTGTCCTAGCAACAATAATATGATGCATGTGAAATCCAACACCAGCTGTAGAACTGACAGCTGTGATTTCAGATTGTTGTTCATCTATATATATATAAAAGCGAAATACCACTCACGCGTCATCACAAAATCTCCAGAATCGTAAAGCCTACAAACTTGAAGTCTGGCACATATGTTCCTCTCGGCTTCTAGGTGCTCACTAAGAAAGGATTTTTCCAAATGACCCTCAGAGCATTAGTATTTCCTATATTATTATTATTATCATCATTATTATTATTACTATTATTATTACTATTATTATTAACAGGCTCTAATGCTAAGGAGTTCTACTCCCCCTCCCCACCTGGAAAAAAATATCATCTAATTGCAAAACACAAGCAGAGGAGCGGAGTTTTACTTTCAGTTTTAGTTTCACAGCATCAAGCAGCTTTAGTACAGAACAGTTGAGCTAAGCCACGCCCAGGCTTCTTGCTGTCTCCTTGCTCACACAGCAAATACTGTTTCAGTTTCCAAACAGCCCTCAACTCTCTCACTCCCCACCTGAAAAGAAATTTGTTCCAACTGCAGTTGAGCTAAGCCATGCCCAGGCTCCTTGCTGTCTCCTTCTTGCTCACACAGCAAATACTGTTTCAGTTTCCAAACAGCCCTCAACACTCTCACTCACTGACAGGACGCTAGCCAGATGAATACCGATGGATGCTGGTAGGCAGAGGCAGAATTTTTCCCCCTTATTTTCCTCCCAAAACCTTTCCCGATCACAAAGTTTCGTAGCAAAGCACAGGTACCCTGCTAGTATAATAATAATAATATTTCTGTGCTGAGCAGAGCGGAGGACTTAGCGCAAAGTAATATAAATGCCCCCTTTCCGTTTGGAGATTTTGAGACTAAACATCCTCTCTGCAAACTGGTTCCTGCTTCTAAACTATAGTTATTTCACCACCAAGCCAAGGTCGAGGCTTCTGGCCTGCTGTGTTCAACCAGGCCTAACCCTGCCAGTTGCCATGGCAACCTTCATCTCTCAAGTGGTCTGCTTCAGTTACCAGCCAGAGCGATGGACAGGGATGTATGGAGGATGCTCATCCTTCTCAGATAACCTCTTCAGGGGTTTGCGGGGGGGGGTGACACCTTTTTTGCACCCTTTTCCAACCAATTTATTTCTCTCCACCAAATGATTTTAATTTCTGGGGAATTTGCAAAATGTGATAGAGAATTTGGTGTCTTCCAATAAAATCTGATCATTGCTTTACTTTTGAGGGTTTGGGTTTGTTTTTTTCCCTTCTTCATTTTAATCTCACCATGATTCATTGCTGCCAGTTAAGATATTTTAATCTGCAGTCGGCTGAGCTTAAAAAGCTGGTTTTCTGCTTAGATGGGAGACCACTAAGAGATCCTGTGCAATCCACTAAGGATAGTTTGGTTAAGCTTACTTTATTGTCATTGCACATCGTACAGCGAAATTGAATACCATCTTCAGTGTATATTATACCAGTGGTTCTTAACCTGGGCGATATCGCCCCCCAAGGGGCAATTTTGTTTTTCAGGGGGGCGATGGAACGAAAAGGGGGCGATATGGGGGCTATGGAGCGAGATATATTGGGAGAAAGAGAGAGAGAGATCTATATTGGTAGATAGGTAGGTAGGTAGACAAAAAGACAGACAGGTAGGTAGATAGGCAGGAAGGCAGGCAGGCAAACAGACAGACCTTTTGGATGGATGGACAGGCGCCGGTTCAGGTACGGTACAACAGTCAATGGGGTGAGCCTGCAGGGCCGGCGCCTCAAATGCCCCCCTGCTGCCTCTTAGCGTCCCCAAGGGGGCTGGCAGAGGGGTGCTAAGAGGCGACAGGGGGGCATTCGAGGTGCCGGCCGGCCCTGCAGGTTCACCCATTGACTAGCACTGCTTCGGAGCCAGCGCCTCCAATGCAGAAGCAGCGGCACGTTACATGCCGCCGCAGCCACATTCAACACGCTGCCCCCCTGCTGCCTCTTAGCGCCCCTCTGCTGGCCCCCTTGGGGACGCTAAGAGGTGGCAGGGGGCTTATGTTGGGGAGGGGTGATGACAACTTCCTCAATGGCTCAAGGGGGCGATTCTTTCAAAAAGGTTAAGAACCACTGTATTATACAGTAGAATTCAAGAGAGCTACGGCCCTGGGATAGAAGCTGTTTTTCAGCCTATGTGTCCTTGTTTTTATTATTATCCTGTACCGGCTGCCAGATGGTAATTGTTCCAAAAAAAAAGGGTGCCCAGGATGAGATGGATCTTTAAGGATGTTTTGAATTTTCTTAAGGCAGCAGGAGCTATAAAGCTCTTCCAAAGAAGGGAGAGGGCAACCCATGATCCTCTTGGCAATGACGTTAACCCATTGGAGTGCTGTCCTATCTGCCCCTGTGCAATTGGCAAACCATACACAGGTGCAGTAAGTTAAGATACTCTCTGTGGTGCAGCGGTAGAAGGTCACCAGCAGTTTTCCATTCAGTTGTTGTGTCCTGAGAAGCCTCAGGTAGTATAATCTCTGCTGGGCCCTTGACCAGGGCTGCAAGGTGGGCACCCCCAGGTCAGGTCCTCTTTTAGGGCAACACCCAGAAACTTAAAACTGGCCACTTGCTCCACTCGATCTCCCTTGATAAGCAAGGGCTGGATGTCTGACCTGTGCCTTCTATAGTCCACTATAAGCTCCTTGGTCTTATTGGTGTTGAGGACCAAGTTATTGTCTCCACACCACATTGTAGGTCGATCTGAATTATAGGTCCAGAAGGCGATGGGAAATTGGGGTTTAATTATCCAGAAAACAATATTGACGTGTCTGTGAAATTTCCAAAGAGCCAATTTTCCTTTGTTGCACCCCCTACAACAGCCCTGTGAGGTAGGCTGGTTGAGGGGAAATGACCGTCCCAAAGTCATCCAAGGAGTTTGCATGCTGAGGTGGGCTGGAATCTGGGTCTAACCTCTTCCCTACTCTATTACAGGCAGTCCTTGACTTACAGCCATTCGCTTAGTGGCCATTCAAAGTTACAACGGCATGGAAAAAGGCAGGGGTGGGATGCAAATTTTTAATTACTGGTTCTGTGGGCGTGGCCAGGTGGGCATGGCCAGGTGGTCAGGTGACTGGGTAGGCGTGTTTTCCCACTCCAGGAGGCGTCCCTAAGGTCCAGTAGGCAAAAAAAAAATTAAAAAAAATTTTTTTTGGCCTATTGGGCCTCAGGGAAGCCTCCGAGTGAAGCAGTACAACAGTGAGGGGGAGGGTGCCGCACAATTTAGATTAGCTAGAAAGCAAGAAATCTGACAATTTCCCGCTTTCTAGCTAATCTAAATCGTGCGGCACAGCTGATCTTTGGAAAACAGCTGATCAGTGGGGTAGGAAAAGGAAATACCTTGATCTTCTGGCATGGGTTCACTCCCAGCTGATCTTCGGAGCTACCGGTTCGCCTGAACCAGTAGAATTCCAACCCTGGAAAAAGGTGATTTATGACCATTTTTCACACTTACGACCATTGCAGCATTCCCATGGTTTACATTCAGATGCTTGACAACTGATTCACCTTTATGACGGTTGCAGTGTCCCAGAGTTACAGGATCCCCTTTTTGTGACCTTATGAGCAGCCAAGTCCACGGGGAAGCCCGATTCACTTAACAACCGGGTGACTAATGGAACAACTGCAGCGATTCCCTTAACAAATGTGGCAAGGAAAGTCATCAAATGGGACCCAAAACTCACTTAACACATTTCTCACTTGGCAACATAAACTTTGGGCTCGATTGTGGTTGTAAGTTGAGGATTACCTGTATTTATGAGAATTCCAGGGTCCTTCCTTCCTTTCCCTCTTCCCTTCCCCCTTCTTCTTTTCTTCCTTCCTTCTTCCTTTCTCCCTCCCCCAATCTTCTCCATTCTCCTTCCTTCCGTTTCTCCTTCTCTTCCTTTTCACTTTTCCTTCCTTCCTTCCTTCCTTCCTTCCTTCCTTCCTTCCTTCCTTCCTTCCTTCCTTCATGTTCTCCTTCCCTTCGTTTCTTCCTCTCTTCACTTTTCCTTCTTTTCCTCCTCCTCCTCCTTCCCTCCTCCCCTCTTCCTTCCTCCTCCATCTTCCTTCTTTCCTTCCTTCCTTCCTTCCTTCCTTCCTTCCTTCCTTCCCTTCCTTCTTCCTTCCTTCCCTTCCTCTTTCTTCTCCATTCTCCTTCCCTTCGTTTCTCCCTCTCTTCCTCTTCACTTTTCCTTCCTCCTTCTCTTCCCCTCCTTCTTCCTCCCTCCCTCCATTCCCTCTCCCTCCCTCCTTCTCTCTTTCCTTCCTTCCTTCCTTTCTCGCTACAGAAACACAAAGATGCAGGTGATGGCAGCAGGGTACCACAGAAAGCTCTCGTTCAGCATCCAGTTGATCGTCCGCACACCTTTGCAAACCAAATCTGGTAACCTCGCCTGCCCAGTCGGGTTCTTGCCCGGCTCCCAACCCTTCACACGTGTCCTACACCTACACAAACTACGGTCTTTTCCCTCCGCCTCTTCGCGTTGCGAAGGTCCCAGCCTCTCCTGCGCGGCGCTGCTGCCCTCTAGCGGCTGTTGCCGTTTTCGAGGTAGAGGTAGAACGCACCTGGCTCGCATTCAGAAAACACGCGGCGGGGGAAATTTACCCCCACGGAGGCATTTGAGCCTCTTCCCGAACTGGACCGAACACAGTTTCTAGAGATCCGTGGTCCATATTCCGCTAGCTTGCGAGTTTCAAGCTTGCAAGCTGCTGGTTTGGCGTGCGAAGTGCAAGCTTGGAAGCTGCAATCACACGACTCATTTGGCTTGCGAGGTGCACGCTTGGAAGTGACTTTCACACGATCTGCTAGGCTAGCATAGGGCTAGCATAGTTTTCTGATTTGTGCAAATGGAGGCAAGGCAATGATGGAAAGCAGTATGCCTCAATGAAGGGTCACAAGAAGCATCCTGGGCAAATGTGGTTTGATTGTGTGTACACACATTGTGTCTGTGTACACACACACACACACACACACACACACAGAGGCATGGATTTCTTGCCTGGTCTGCATTAAAGACTTTGGACAAGAGCTTGCTAGATACTGGTACTTGCAACATGTTTGTGGTTACAAATCAGCTTATTCAATTTCTTGAGTGGTTACATTCCCATGCTATTGTAGGAAACTGCCCACCCTAGAAATATTTTGAGGAGTATTATTAAAAGAGGCCGAATATTATATTTCCCCAAAGGAGAAATGGAGAAGCATGTTCTTAAAGGCAGGAAGCAACACCCAACAGCCTCCAGCAGATACCCGAAGTCTTTAGTGATGGTGTTTTGGGGTCCATTAAGAAATCCAGGCCAGCCTATTCACAAACCAAACACCTTCTGCTCCAAATGATGGGATTAAGAATTTACATCCCCCTCCACCCAAATTCTAAGAACAGGATAGGGCCTCTAGGAAATAATAGGATTAACCCACCACCATCAGAATAACAAAAGACACAAGGCTCACTACATTGCAAACCCCCTGGAGCATCTCAGAACCTCGTAACAATCCATGTACTCATCAAACAAATTTGTCAGCTGCTTCAGAACTACAAGCTGTGGTTGGTTATCCTCATCAATAAACAGAGTCCTTCTTTCCAATCAGTGTCCATTTTATTTCCAGAGCCTTTCTCCCGCCTTGTAACCGAACCGGATTTTTCTTCCAGCACTATGTTAATCCTGGTTTATTCCAACACAGTTTTGAGGGTCCTATTGCTACCCTTCACCATAAACCCCACCCAGAGTCTGACTGCAACAGCTGAGCTAAAATATTGGTGGTACGATCGATTGCATACGATTAAAAACACGAGGATTGAAAGGATCCTAGAGGTCACTTAGTCTAACCTTGTGCCCAACACAGGAATGTGTAGTTCTGGGGACCAAAATTCCCATTGCTAAGCAAGGCAGTTGTGAAGTGAATTTTGCTCCGTTTTATGATCTTTCTTGCCACGACTGTTAAGTGGATCAGTGTAGATGTTAAGTTAGGAACGGGTTGTTAAGTGAATCTGGCTTCTGTTGACTTTGCTTGTCAGAAAGTCACAAAAGAGGATCACATGACCTCCTGGGACACTGCAGCCATCATAAATATGAGTCAGTTGCCAAGCATCTGAATTTTGATCACATGACCAGGGTCGTAAGTATGAAAACTGGTCCTAACTAAGTAACTTTTTTCAGTGCTGTGTTACTTTGAACAGTCACTAAACGAATGGTTGTAAGTCGAGAACTGCCTGTAAGGTGGAGATCTAGGCTGGGAAAGCTCAGATTGCTGGCTGGGGAATTCTGGGAGTTGGAGTCCACCATCAGAAACCAGTCCAAAGTTGAGTAATGCTGGCTTAAACTCTGTTAGCCTCTCAGTGTAGGGCCAATAAGCTCCTGCCCTGCTTTGTTTAGCTTTTTCACACCTTCTGAGTTTAATAAAAAGTCTATGCATTGCACGCGATTGCACGTGTGTCCTTTTTTTAAATTATTTTTTAAATTATACATTTCATTTATTATACATCACATTTCCATTTCTGCAATGCCAGTGTACTGTTGTATCAAATCTTATTTAAGCATTTTGGATTGTATTTTATTCTAATATTATTCTGAATTGTAATTATTCAATTCCATTTTGGGTTGCTTTTGTCAAATTTTAGTGGTGTTTTGTTTTTAGAACTCTGCATTTTGATATGGCCCAAGGGCTAATCAATAAATAAAGATTGATTCATAGGTTTATACATCCTGATTGTAACCATTTTTCTCCTAATTATACAATGTAATTTCTTTTGAATATACATATTATTTTACATCATAATTATAACCGCTATTCTCATAGTTATACCGTATAGTCTTTTCCTCTAATCACTCTATAGACTATAATCTGTAGTCAAGTACAATCCATTAGTAATATTACTTATAGCATATATACTTATCTATATCTGTCATGCCCTTGCTAGAGTCAGACTCTGAGGGAGAGGAGGAACAGCGGACAGGGAGTGGAGGTGTGGCTCCGGAGGTTGTGGAGGAGGCTGGGGAAGGGCAGAGGCCGGCTGGGCAGTCAATGGAAGAACCAGGCCCATCCCCTCTGCATCCTAGGACACGTAGGGAGGAACGGAGAAGGAAACAACTTGGCTTGCGAGAGAGGAAGCGGCCATGATCCCACTCACCGGTTGCAGCTGGGGAGAATAGTATATAAGAGAGACAGTTAAAACACAGCATTGCCAGAAGCAAAGCATGTTTTATTTTAGACTGAAGTTATCTTGGTTGGTGTCCTTCCAACAGATTGTGCCTTGTTATCTCCTTGAAGTTGGTAATTACTTAACCTGGTCCTTTGTGGAAATTCCTTCATTGTAGCTTGTTTTAGTTTTTTATTTCACCTCTATCTGCTCATTAAGTTCGGACTGTATTGCTTTATTTTGAAGACTATTTTTGAATACATTTTATCTCCAACTGAGAATTACTGAATAGTGGGGCCAAGTTGGAGGCATTAAAGGACATTTATTTACGTTTTGGATTTTGTTACCTTTGTGTTACACTCCGGGTCATCACATCTATCTATCTATCTATTTATCTATTTATCTATCTATTTATCTATCTATCCATCTATCATCTATCTATCTATCTATCTATCTATCTATCTATCTACTTCTAAACAACTATTAACAAATATTAACAAAATGTCAATATTTTTCCATTATAGAGTTACTAATCTCTGAATCTGTTTTCTAACCATTTTTACAGTAGATCCCATGTTAAATATTACTCTGTTTTCTCTTTATCCTTAATTTCCATTGTTAACCTGTCCATTTCGGCACATTCTAATAATTGGTTCTGCAACCCAACAAGACAGACACAGAGTTCAGAGAGTAACTAGGACTGCAGAAAAAAACAATTACTACCAACCTGCCTTCCATCAAGGACCTGTATCCTGCACGAGTCAAAAAGAGGGCTGGGAAAATATCTACAGACCCCTCACATCCTGGACATAAACTGTTTCAACTCCTTCCCTCAAAAGCACTATAGAGAACTGCACACCAGAACAACTAGACACAAGGACAGTTTTTCCCTGAACACCATCACTCTGCTAAACAAATAATTCCCTCAACACTGTCCAACTATTTACAAAGTCTGCACTACTATCACTATTAATCTTCTCATCACGCCTTATCGCCCATCCCCTCCCTCTTGTGACTGTATGACTGTAACTTTGTGACTTGTATCCTAACAATTTATATTGACTGTTTCCTAATATGATTTGATTGCTTATTGTACCCTATGACTATTATTAAGTGTTGTACCTGATGATTCTTGACTCTTGACAAATGTATCTTTTCTTTTATGTATACTGAGAGCATTTGCACCAAGACAAATTCCTTGTGTGTCCAATCACACTTGGCCAATAAAGAATTCTATTCTGTTCTATTCTATTCTAATCTATTCTATTCTTCATTCCAGTATCTATTCTATTCTGTTCTGTTCTGTTCTGTTCTGTTCTGTTCTATTCTATTCTATTCTATTCTATTCTATTCTATTCTATATGCAACAAGACAAATTCCTTCTGTATCCAATCACACTTGGCCAATAAAGAATTCTATTCTATTCTATCTGTGGGTATACTTTCATATTTCCAGTTTTGTGCATATGTGATTCTAGCTGCTGTTATTGACATGTAACATTAAGTATGCAATTCTTTTTTATTCTATTTCCCCGGTAGTATACCTAATACAAAACCCCGTTCTGTTTTACATCTATAGGTTGGGCTGTCATTTCTTCTAACCACCTTTTATCTTTCTTAGGCCCGCGTGCGAATCCCCGGGCGTCGAGAAAAAACAAAACAAAAGGGTTTGTCTGTCTGCCGGGACTACTTTCTGTCAGTTCCCGCCGCGCGGATGGAGTCTCCAGAGGGCGGTTTCCAAAGGCAGACGCGGCACCGTTGCCTTGGAGACGCGTCGCCGTGGAAACGCGACGACCCACCGACAGGCGGCGGAAGAGCGCTGCGCCGGCGGAGGAAGGAGAAGCCGAGAAGAGCCGCGCGAGCCTGTAATTCCCGCGGGGGCGGAAAGGGGGGGGGCAGGGGGAGGGTGGTCCCCGAAATCTTCAAGGGGGGAGGGGGTGGAAAGACGCCCCCCCCCGCCTAGGGAGCCATTGCGTTTTAATCAATAAAAAGGTAATCCATAAAATGTAATTAATAACGGATAAAAGTAATAAACGGTTATAACAATAATGAAGGTTTAATATAAAGAAAGCAATAAATAAAATACAGATTTGATAGCACGAGTAATAAAACGAGGAATATTTAATTTAAAATGAAATAAGTAACAAATTAAAAACAAACTGTTACTAATATTGTTTATTAATTAATACTATATAACTATTTGAAATTAATACTAATGACTAATATAATATGAGGGCCCAGATTGTTGTGGGCAAGAGGCGGACTCTAAAGTCTAAACTGCTTAGAGGGGGCTGTAAAAGCACTGTGAGGAGGTATATAAGGCTAAGTGCTATTTATTATAATGATAAAATGTATAATTCGGTTATACATTTTAAAACCAAACAATAATAACTGCAGCTTCTGTGGAAAGGAAGAAGGAAGAAGGAAAGGAAGGAAAATGAAAGGAAAAAGGAAAGGAAAAAGGAAAGGAAATAAGAAGGAGAGAAAGAAAAGGAAGAGAGGAGGAGGAGAAAAGGAAGGAAGAAAAGAAAAAAGAGGCCAAGAAAAGGAAGGAAGAAACGAAGGAAGGAGGAGAAGGAAGGAAAAAGGAAAGAGGGAAAAAACAAGGGAAGAAGGAAGGAAGGAAGGAGGAGAAGGAGAGAAGGGAATGAAGAAAAAAGGGAAGGAGGAAGGAAGGAAAAGGGAAAAGAGGAAGGCAGGCAGGAAAATGGGAGGCATGGAGAGGATAACTGGAAAGAGGGAGGAAAGAGGAGAAAAAGAACAAAAATAGAAAAGAATGAGAATCCATTTGAGTTAAAAAAAAAAAATTAACCAATAAAGACACTAGGCCAACTTACCCACTGCAAAATAGGCACCTAAAAGCTAAAACTTTTAAAACTTAAACCTGAATTAAAATGCAATTTTTAAAAAAGAAAGCCTGGGGAAATTTTAAAAACCTTCACCCGGCACCGAAAGGGTGCTAATGTTGGAGACCAGGCAGGCATCTATGGGGAGGAATACCCATCCATGGGTCCTCAGTCCCAGAGAGCTGCTGTGCATAGCCGCTGGCTGGCTGTACAGGCCAGTTGCCAAGCATCTGAATTTCGATCACTGAATTTTTGAAGGTTGTAAGCGTCGGAAACGATCATAACTCACTTTTTTCAGTGCCGTTGTAACTTTGAACGGTCACTAAGGGAACTGCTGTAAGTCGAGGACTACTTGCATAATAGCAACAGCGAGAATGCCCACTAGTTGGTGGTTTAGGGGGTGCTTCGCCAACCCAGTCTACATAGTTACTCCGTTCTTGTGCGGATTTTTTATAACTTAACGGGATTTGACGCCCCATTTCTTTAAAGCGTGTGGCTGCAGCGCCAGAGTTGTGAGAGAGGAAAAATAACCACACATCTGTCCTGGTTGTTTGTCTTGGGTTCAGGCTCAGCGGCCGACAACGGTTTCCCGGAAGGATGGAGGCGGGCCGGCAGGATGCCATGTTTGATGGGGAGGGAGCGAAAGGCAGCAAGCTGGCAGCAAAATTGCCCCCGTCGCCCAGCAAGAAGAAAGTCAGCAAGAAAAAGAAGAAAAAGAAAACAGTTCCAGGTATATAAAATCTAAGTGATGGTTCAGTCGTTATCTTCCAATATCTTAGGGGCTGCCCCAAAAAAGAGGGGATCCACCTACTCTCCAAAGCACCGTAAGGCAGGACACGAAGCAATGGATGGAAACTAATCAAGGAGAGAAGTGACCTGGAACTAAGGAGAAATTTCCTAACAGTGAGGACAATTAACCAGTGGAACAGCTTGCCACCAGAAGTTGTAGGTGCTATCTGCATGGCAGGAAGAGGTAGGCCTCGACTTACGACCACTGTGGAGCCCAAAATTTCCATTGCTAAGCAAAAAAAAGTTTTGAAGTGAGTTTTGCCCCATTTACGACCTTTCTTGCTAGAGCTGTTAAATGAATCCCAGCAGTTGTTAAATGAGTAACCCGGTTGTTGAGTGAATCTGGCTTCCCCATTGACTTTGCTCGTCAAAGGATTGCAAAAAGGGAATCACATGACCACCCCAGGACATTGCAACTGTCATAAATACAAGTCAGTTGCCAAGCGTCCAATTTTGATCATGCCACCATGGGGATGCTGCAGTGGTTGTAATTGTGAAAAATGGTCATGTCACTTTTTCCAGTAATTTCAAACGGTCACTAAATGAGTGGTTGTAAATCAAGAAGAACTACCTGTAATTCAATAATCAGGGACTGAGGGAAATTTATTATGGAAGCTCACAAATCCATCCCTTTGGCATGGTCCAGAGGGATACCTACAGGCTCTGGAAACTGATGGTTGGCCCGGGTGATAAGCAAAACGGATATTGTAGAAATGCTGGTACTCCTCCACTTATGACCACAACTGAACCCAAAGTTTATATTGCTAAGCAAGACAGTTTGTTAAGATATTTAAATTTAGTAGCTGGAACAGTGGAGTTGTGCAGTGAGCCAGAACACACAATTATGATTGATTAGTTGGAGAGCGCTGGCTCCTGCATTAGGCAATCTGCACTGTGATTGGTTGCTGTGGATGTAAAGGGGGAGTTTCCCTTTTTCCCTGCCTTTTTCTTCTGTGTATCCTTTTGTGCTCTGTGATTTACCTCAGGATGCTCCTGCTGTGTGGATTTGCCTCAGGATGCTCCTCCTGTGTGGATTTGCCTCAGGATGCTCCTCCTGTGTGGATTTACCTCAGGATGCTCCTTCTGTGTGGATTTACCTCAGGATGCTCCTGCTGTGTCGATCTACCTCAGGAAGCTCCTGCTGTGTCAATTTACCTCAGGATGCTGCTGCTGTGTAGATTTACCTCAGGATGCTCCTGCTGTGTTGATTTACCTCAGGATGCTCCTGTTTGCTTGACTCTCTAGTTTGCTGTATATGTGGTTGTAAAATATATTTATTTATATAAAACTTAACGTTTTTGTCAATGTCTCTGACTTCATTTGGACACTTACACAGTTGTGAATTTTGCCCCATTTAAGCAAATGAGTATCTGATCCTTTTAAGTCTATGGAGATTCTTAGTGATCCAGCAATATTCTAATTGATTGATCTCCAGGGTCACTTGATCCCAATTCAGGAGCTTGGCAACTGGCATATATTTGCAACAATTGCAATGTTCCAGAGTTACATAATCACCATTTGTAACCTTCCCAATGGCTTCTTGTGACAAGCAAAGTCAGCAGGGGAAGCCGGATTCGCTTAACGACTGCATGATTCACTTAACAAGTGCAGTTCTTTCTTTATTCATGTCAGAAGCCCCTACAAATTAGAGGCATAACATTCAACTCTGAGCAAATAAAACAAAATAAAAGTACCGCAGTTATTTATTTGCTTAGTAGCCATGCAAAAAAGGTAAAATTGGGCAGGATTGACTTAACATCCACCTTACTTAGAAGTGGAAATTTTGGTCCCACTTGTGGTTGTAAGTCGATCTGCACTGTGATTGGTTGTTGTGGATGTAAAGGGGGAGTTTCCCTTACCTCAGGATGCTCCTGCTGTGTGAATTTACCTCAGGATGCTCCTGCTGTGTGGATTTGCCTCAGGATGCTCCTGCTGTGTGGGTTTACCTCAGGATGCTCCTTCTGTGTGGATCTACCTCAGGATGCTCCTGCTGTGTCGATCTACCTCAGGATCTACCTATCCTGTAAAAATTCAAAATTGCTCCAAATCACTTTTCATTTTGATTTTTAAAAAAAAAACAGACAAGCATTCCAGCCAAGTCAAGAAAAAATCCATTTTTGCCATATTTCCTATGGATCTGCTCCAGCGCTGGAAATACGAAGTGCAGGAAGGTCACAGCAAGCGAGGACCAGGCAAAGCTACCAGGAACTCACTCTCGGCCTGCTCCTCGGCCACTTCGGTCTCTGCCCGAGGAGAAGCCATCCTGCCCAACGAGAGCCTTCGCTGGGACGGTGTGCTGGACGACCCCAAAGCCGAAGAGGAGAGGCTGTGCAACTATCGGTTGAGCCGAAGGAAACGCTACAGCGAATTCTTGCAGCAAAACCCCCGGTTGGATTCGCCCTTTCCATGCCAGCAGCTGCCTGATCTGGACAAAGTCACCGAGGCGGAGAAAGAGCGTTCCTTACACAAGAGTAAATCATCCTCTCTTATGGCCGCCAAAAACAAAAAGCGTCCAAATTCGAAGCAGGGCAGCAAAACCCCAAAGCGGCCGCTGTCGGCATTGCCGTCCAGTAAATCTCAGGGTGTTCTGTGAAACGCCCCGAATTTGAGCATAGTTTTTATTTTTATTTTACAGCCAAAGCGAAAGATCAGAGTTATTATTATTATTTTTGGCCTGAGGGTCTCGCAATGATCCAGGTGTATCTTTTGGTTTTTGCAAATTCTGTGTTGGAGAATAAAACGCTGTTTGACAGTCGCACCTGCTCGTGTTTGCATAAGTCGTATGCGAGGGGAACGTATGTAATTTGCACAAAAGGGATATTCTTCACAGGTGTGTTCAGGATGGCAAACATGTTGGCAGGACCCGAACTAACAAATTTATTTGCATAAATAGAGCAAGAGATAAAATCCAAAGGCTCAGGTGCGTATTTTTTTATTCAAAAATGCAAATACTTCCTGGAATGATTACACAGTAATCCTCGACTTATGACCACAACTGAGCCCAAAATTTCTGTTGCTCAGCGAAACAATTGTTGAATTTTGCCCCATTTGATGAGCTATCTTGCCACGGTTGTTAAATGAATCACTGCAGTTATTCAGTTAGTAACATTGTTGTTAAGGGAATCTGGCTTCCCCATTGACTTGGCTTGTTAGAAAGTCGCAAAATGGGATCACGTGACCCCAGGACACTACGACTGTCATAAATATGAAACCAGTCACCAAGAATTTTGATTGTGATCGAGGGAATGCTGCAACAGCCGTAAATGTAAAAATCAGTCATTATGTCACTTTTTTCAGTGCTGTTGTAACTTTGAACGGTCACTAAACAAATGGCTATAAGTCAAGAACTACCTATAAACCATGGGATTCTGGGAGTTGAAGTCCATGTTGTTGTGGTTCTCTGGCAGCCTGTGCAGATGGCAGCAGAATCGGACAGTGGGGAAGAACGGGGACCAGTCTGGGAGTCTGGAGAGGACTCGGACGAGGGTCCTGTGTCCGATGCGGAGATGGGGCCAGGGCTATCTGGGAGTGGGGTGCTGACTCGGGAGCCTCTGGAGTCTGGCAGCAGCGAGGCCGAGGAACAACGGGAGGCTGTTCCCAATGCGCGTGTGCACATAGCTGCCGGAAGGCAAGAGCAGCTGAGACAAAAGCGACTCAGGAGTAAGGCTGGGAGGTGATTGCCCCTCCCATAAGGTATAAAGGACAGGCAAAGGTGAAGAAATCTTTGCAGGAAGCAAAGTCTTTCATTCTGTTTGGATTAATCCTTGAAGCTCTGTGTGGACTTTGTACTTCGGTTGATTTTTTATAATTCATTTGGCACTCTAGTTGTTGGCAGCAATTCAAAGGAAAGAAAGGTGGGTGCTTATCTTGAGGGACTGTTTGGGATTCCCAGCTGGGAATGAAAATAATTCCCAGTTTTGAAATAAAACAAGAGTTATTTTAACTAAGTGTGTGCTTAATTACGGTCTCAGGAAGCCTTGGTCAGAACACATGCATCTTAAAGTTGAGAAAGTCACTAAGCAATTTAACCCACCACCATCACACAACAGCACAGCTCAGTTTATTTTCTTCAGATAATTTATTATGACATGAAAAAGAGGGATTTCAAAAGCAAATTATCTTTGGCCTGACAAGCTTTAAATCGCACATTTGAAACCTTTAAAAAATACACAATTATTTCAAAGAGTTCCTGTTGAAGAGCGAGACTTTTTTCTTTAAAAAGAAACAAGGATTTATACAAAGGATTCATTTTTATACATGCAACTTAAAAGAGCCCAGAGCACACCTACTCCAGAGTACTATTGCAAGACAGATGTATTTTTTTAAAAAATCTACCCTGTATCCTATGAAAACTGATGCTGTCTTTAGGGAAATTCATACTGGGAAAATGCCAGATTGTGAAAAACCTCGCCAGGTGTGTGTTTTGTGCATGCAAAACGCACACCAGGAGGCCACAGAAGACCGTTGTTACAACATGTCAAATGAACATGGACGATTTTTTATTTTTATTTTTTTGTTACAGGATCTAAGGCCCCTCTCAGATAATTTATGATCCCTGGCTTCCAAGTTTAGCTGGGCAGGTAAACCTCCCAAAGTTCTATTTTTTTAAAGTAATTTTGCAGGACAAAGTATCATGGCAAATAATTTTAACATGGGGAAACAGCCCAACACAATAAAATGCAAAAGCTGGCCAGGAATGCAACAATTTGAATTTCTTAACATGAACAGCAAAAACCAACCCTATCTCCTTTGTATTGCTAAAGTATTCCTTGACCCACTTTTAAACAATATTCTTTTAAAAATAAACTCCCACCCAATCCTGCCGTCAGCACAATTTCTTAAAATTGACTTATGGTGGTTTTCAGTTCAGGATATGTAGTTCTTGATTTACGAAGAATTTCCATTGCTAACCGGTTCTTGAATAAGCTGCGCCCAATTTTATGACTTTTTGGGGGGCCAGGGTTGTTAAGCAAATCACTGCAGTTGTTAAGTGAATCAGGCAATCGTTAAGTGAATCCAACCCCCCCCTGACTTTGCTTGTTGCAAGCCAGCTGGAAAAGTCACAAAGATCGATCATGTACCACTGAGGTGCTACGACCGTCGTAAATATAAATCCATTGACAAGTGTCCAAAGTTTGATCACGGCACCGTAAGAATGCTACAACAATCTTAAGTGTGAGAATTGGCCGTAAGTCACTTTTTTCAGGGCTGTGGCAACTTCAAACAGTCGGTAAACGATGTCTGTAAGTTGAGGATTACCAAAAATTCAGAGAAGAGCAACTACCGTGTTTCCCCGAAAATAAGACCTACCCCGAAAGTAAGACCTAGCACTATTTTCTAAACCTGCCCTAATATAAGACCTACCCCGAAAATAAGACCTAGTGTGTTTTTGGGAGCCAAAAAAAATATAAGACAGTGTCTTATTTTCGGGGAAACACAGTAAGATGATCAAAGGCCTGCAGATTAAAACATATGAAGAATGGTAGCAGGAACTGGGTTAGTCTAGAGAAAACAAGGATTGGGGGGGTGACATGTTAACAGTCTTTCAGTATTTGAGGGGCTGCCCCAAACAAGAGGGGGTCAACTTCTTTTCCAAAGCACCAGAAGGTAAGATAAGAAACAACGGATGGAAACTCATCAAAGAGAGAAGCAAGCTGGAATTAAGGACAAATTTCCTAACAAATGAGGGCAATTAACCAGAAGTTGTGGGTGCTCCAACACAGGAGGTTTTTAAGAAGAGACTAGACAGTCATTTATCTGAAATGGTATAAGATCTCCTGCTAGAGCAGGGGGCTGGACTAGAAGACCTCCAAGGTCCCTTCTATTCTAAATTTTAAAAAGAAAGCAGAAAGCTGTTTTTTTTTTTTTGCACAATGCAAATAACCAGAGCTCTCCCGTAAAACTTGCAGTAGCATAACAAACTGTTATTTTTAATTTTTCCATCCTCGGATCGTTTTACAGATTTTTTTTTTTACAAAATTATTATTTATTATTAAACGTTGCTGGAATGCACCGCCGATGACTTGAGTTATGTTCCTTTACAAGGAACACCGTGCCCTACTAAAATATTCCTCGTTTAAACCCGAGTGCGTGAGAGACAATAGCTGGCGGGTCCCAAACAGGTCCGTTCACAAATTTAAGGAATTCTTTTCTGCTGCCAGATTTTTTTTTTTTTTTTTTTTTAAATCAAGGCAGTTGGCTTGAAATATCGCTCATGTCAGCAATTCAGAGCAACTTTTAAGTTTTGGCTGGTTTACAAAACAGCCCACGGCGGTTTCCCTAACATGCTCCTTTCAGGAACATTTGCTTTTTAAAGAATAACTCTATTATCCCCCCACTTTGGCAAGGTTGAAACTGCACGTGATGGCTGAGATGAGATCTCATAATTTATTTGCACCCTGTTCTGGGTTCGAGACTTCCAAAAACTGGAGCTCTCTTTCAGCCAGAGGCTATTTTAGGAAAACTGCCTGGAGAAATGCAGTGTTTGCATAAAGGAATGTGCTTTCCCTATAATGTACTTCCCCCCCGCCCTCTTTCTTTACTTCTCAAGTTTCCTATCCAGCAAAAAAATAAAATAAAATAAAAATAAATCAGTTCTAACAAAGTGACTCGCTCTAAATCTTCCCAGTGAGTGAAAACCGAGAGTCCTAACAAATTTGACTTAAAGGTATAGATTTTCCAGGTTTTGTGACTGGTAAATAGTATGATTTTTTAAAAGACTCACAAAGCTTTTAATTTAAAAAAATTGGCTTAGAAAGTCCTGGTTTTTGGTGGGTACTATAGTTCAGCATTTTTCAAATTTTAACTATGGTCTAGGAAGGCTGGTCTATGGTCTATGGCTAGGGGATTCTGGGAGTTGAAGTCCACCCGTTTTAAGGTTGCCAATATTGAAAAAAAAATTGTAATAAATTAACACAGCATCGCTCCAACAAAATCCTCCCCACGGATCAGACTTAACACAAATATCACAAAATACTTCTCTGTTCTTATTATCACTTTCAAAGAACTTTCTCAATTAAAGCTAAGCATTGGGTCCCGCTCAACATTTTAGATTATGTATATTACATCCATTAAATCTGTTTGCACTGGGCTGTGTTGTTGTTTTTAAAACATTTTCTTTGAATGGGTGACTACCATTTTTACGGAATATTTTCTGTATTTACCAAAAGTGCCTAAACCATGGCTTACAGTCCAGTGTGCTATAAGAATGTGCCCACTGTGACTTCTCTTACAAATCATGATTAACCCAACCTTAACTTAGTTATGCAACTGCCTATGCAAAACCTTGTCTGAATTTTTCTTCCTTTTTGTGATTAAGGATTATTGATCCTGAATCCACAAAAGCAAATATTTGTTTCTCAACTTTTGCTTAATTTTTCTCCCTTTTTGTGATTAGGGATTATTGATCCTGAAAACACAAAAGCAAGTATTTTTTTTAACCTTTGCTTAATTTTTCTCTTATTTTGTGATTAGGGATTATTGATCCTGAAAACACAAAAGCAAATATTTGTTTTTTAACCTGTGTTTAATTTTTCTCTCATTTTATGATTAGGGATTATTGATTCTGAACACACACAAAAGCAAATATCTCTTTCAACCTTTTGCTGATTTTTTTCCTCGCATGTGGTATTGATCCTAAAGCCACAATTTATTTCACACAGGAAAACAGGTGGAAGACAATAAAACACACATTACATTTAATCAGATGTAAAAACTTCATCCTGGGGGAAATTTTGCAGCTGTCCCTTTCTCAAAATTAATGGCCAATTCCCAAAAGTGCACAAAATTACCTACTTTTCCTTTCTTCTGCCTTGTCTATATAAATTATCCCATGATAAGTAATTTTTCTATCAAAAGTGAAGCATTTAATGGTCTCATTGCTTGGAATTAATTATTAAAAGGCCTGCCTTGAAACAAAATGCTTTTGTTCAATCATTACAAGCAGAACTTAGCAAAAGTCACGGGGAAAGAATGGAGACGTAATTTTATAGCAAATAAGGTATGTTGGTTAATGTACATCTACTCTATATAATATCTTAATGGTCTTTTTCTTTAAATGTAAAATCATTTCAAGCAACTGTCTGGAGGCATTCTGAATTCTTCAAATATCCTGAATTGAATAACAGGTTTTGTTTTTAAATTCTACATCAATCTAAAATTAGGAACTGCTCCAGGCAAAATCTATATATTATACTTTAGCTCTATGTTTTTCAAAGTTGGGACCGTTAAGATGGGTGGACTTCTACTCCCAGAATTCCCCAGTCAGCCATTCTGGGAATTGAAGCCCACCTCTTTTAAAGTGGCCACGTTTGAAAAACACTGCTTTAACTTAACAAAGGAAGTGCTGAATTTAGCCATAACATCGCAATAAAAGATGAGATTTAAAAAAAGGTTTGTTTTTTATACTCTCCGAATCAGGAAAACCATATCAGCCCAAATCAATTCCTACAATCCGTTAAAAGTTCTTACTTTAAGTAAGAGGAAAATTAAATTTATTTAAGATAAGTTCCCTCTGAAAAAACAGATCCTGATTTTCAACCCGTAAAAGAAAACATCAGAACCACCAATAAAGTGGGGTTTTTTAAAAGGAAAGCAAAAAACGAAAAGAGAGGGAGGAAATTGCTATTTTTATACATAAAAGAAAAAATGAAGTACGAGAACTTTTAAGCAAAAATGTTAGAAGGGAATTGACTTTTAATGTGACTATGGGTGAAATTTGAGATTCTTTACTATTCCATGCTGGTGTAAAGTAGCTCTTGTTTTTTTTTTTCCAATTCCACCACATCAGTGGCGGGTGGTAGCCGATTTATTTCTAGCGTTATTCAAGATGGATTTGAAAATCTACATAAAAGCAGTGCTTTCTCTTCCAAAGACTCTGAAATGCCATCTCTCTCTTCTCCCATTTTCCCATTCAAGGAAACATTCTTCTTCCCCCGACGCCTTGGGCTTCAGCTAACTTTGCAGGTCCTTTCATAGGAATGGTGGCCCGACGGCTTTGCAACTACTTCCAATCAACCATCCAGATTTTATTTTCCATTGAACTCAACAAGACGAGGAATAAAAACATGGACGAAGGGAGGGAAATTTGATTTTTTTTAAATTTCATTTTTTGGAGCAATCAGATTAGAGGATTTTTTTTAAAAAACTCCATGGCTTGTAACAAGTAGGAAGCAAAGCCACCGTTGATTGATGCTCTCCCTTCCTCGTTCCTGTTGCCCGTTGAATCCATATTGGTGCAACAGGTCCTTCCGATGCTATTTTTTTTAGTTTTGAGCGTGAAAAAAGATGGCGGTGTGTAGAAGCCACCTGAATTTCAGCAAGAGAGAAATGGAAGTCAGGAGCTTTCTGGGTGGTTCTCATTACCGGACGATTCCAACTCCACGCTTGACAAGAATTTCCGGTTGAATTTTTTGCAATTGTAATCCAGGGTGGTGGTGTACACAGTCTTGTGTGCTTTGGGTACACAATGGTGGTGCTTTTGAAATTCCCGGGTCGGTTGCAAAGGTGGAATTGCACCTCCGCTTTGTAACTGCGCCACGTGCTGTCGGGAACGCAGACGATGGTTTGGCTACAAGACGACACCCCAAGCTGGACTGGCATGTAAATATTATTAATGAAGTGTTTTTCAGAGTCATACTTAACCGAGGAGGTATATCTGGGCAAAGAAGAAAATAAATACTGGTTAACATCATTTTCTTGGGAGGAAAAAACACAGAACCTCCTCGACTTACAACCACAATTCATCATCATCATAATCTTCTCATAATCCCTTGCAGGGTGAAGTCTGGGCAACTGAATGGAGCTAACAGAGTGTTTACTGGCCAGATGCCCTTCCTGTTGCCAATGCGGAGTTTTGTTCAGCAGATATATTCTCATTGTGCCCAGAGAGAGAAATACCTGCCTCCACGTTAGGATCGAACTCATAGCCTCCTGATTGTTAGGCAAGAGCCCCGCCTCTAGGCCACTGCACCACTCCCTTACAACCACAACTGAGCCCAAAAATGTTGCTCAATGAGACATTTGTGAAGTGGGTGTTGCCCCCATCTTAGGACCTTCCTTGCTACAGTTGTTAACTGAATCACTGCAATTGTTAGGTTCGTAGGATGGTTGTTAAGTGAATCTGGCTTCCCCATTGGCTTTGCTGGTCAGAAGGTCACAAAAAGGGGATCGCGTGACCCCAGGAAAACTGTAACCGTCATAAATACGAGTCAAAAGCATCTGAATTTTGATCATGTGACCACGGGGATGCTGTGGGCGGTCATAAGTGTGGGAAAAAATGGTCGTAAGTCACTTTTTTCAGTGCCATTGTAATTTTGAATCTGTAGTTACAGGTAAGGTGACTTACAACAGTTCATTGAATGACTGTTGCGAAGTTACAATGGCACTGAAAAAAATGACTTATGACCTTTTTTCGCACTTAACGACCATTACACCATCCCCAGGGTCACCTGATCAAAATTTCAGATGCTTGGCAACTGACTTGTCTTTATGACGGTTGCGATCTCCTTTTCTGACAAGCAAAGTGAATGGGCAAGCCAGATTCACTTAACGGCCATTTTACTAGCTGCAGTGGTTCACTTAACAACGGCGGCAAAACAGGTGGGAAAATGGGGGAGTCACTGAGACCACCACTGTCTCGCTTAGCCACAGAATTGGCTCAATTGTGGTTGTTAAGTCGAGGACTCCCCCGTATTTGAAGATTTCTGATGTGTCTTTTTATCACATTTTGTGTGGGTTTAACTGACTATTATGGGAGATTTTTTTTTAATGTGGGATTCCATGCAGAGAGACTTTGAAACCAATCCCATCTCCAAAGGCTGACGATTTCAAGGGAGACCTTTAATTCACACAGCTGTTCTGTTCTTCTAGCAAAGAAATCTGTTTTTATTATCTATTTAAAGCTGTAATGTGAGACTAGACCCATTTCCTTTTCATCCGGACGGAGACTCATTCCACGGTGCTGCTTAATGTTTTTCAAACATGGCAACTTCGAGAATTGGTGGACTTCAGTTCCCAGCATTCCTCAGACAAGTTGCTGAGTTGGCTCTGTGGGACTTGAAGTCCTGTGTTTTAAAGCAGCGGTCTTCAAACTTGACAGCTTTAAGATGTGTGGACTTCAACTCCCAGAGTTCCTCCTTTAGTCATGTTAGCTCAGGAATTCTGAGAGTTGAAGAACACAAGTCTTAAACTTGCCAAGTTTGAAGACCCTTGTTTTAAAGCATGCTGGCTGGGGAATTCTGGGAAGTGAAGTCCCCTCCTTTATAACTTGCTGGCTAAGGAATTCTGGGAGTTGAAGTCCCACGTCTTAAAGCAGGTTGACTGAAGAATTCTGGGAGTGGAAGTCCACCCATCTTAAAGTTGCCAAGGTTGGTAGACACATAACCATGAGCTGAATATATGGTATTTCAATGGCTACTAGAGAAAAACATGGCTGAAGTAAGAGACCGGGCCTCAAAACAGCTCAATTCAAAGCTGATATTAACCCTAACCCCAACCCAATGGATTTTAACCATGATATGCTGAGGGAACCTCAATGGCTTGGCACATGCAACCCATTAAACCAAGGGTCTTCAAACTTGGCAACTTTGAGACTTGTGGACTTCAACTCCCAGAATTCCTGACCTAACATGACTGGAGGAAGAATTCTGGGAGTTGAAGTCCACAGGTCTTAAAGCTGTCAAGTTTGAAGACCCCTGCGTTAAACCAATCCCAACCACGACAGCTTACCACAGGGCTGTCCAACCTCGGCAACTTTGTGACTTGTGGACTTCAACTTCCAGAATTCCCCAGGCATTCCTCCTCCAGTCATGTTAGCTCAGGAATTCTGGGAATTGAAGTCCACAGGTTTTAAACTTTGGACACATTCAGCAGTCCTTCAGCTATTTCCTTTTCAACCTCGCTTCTTGTTCTCTTGCCAAAGAGTTCCCTAAAAAGCCAAAGCAATATAAAAAAACAAATAAGCTACCTTACATCCTTGGGTGGCAACGGATCAAAGGCCACCCCTTCACCAAAGGAGAGTGGGCAGAGCCTCAAAGGGTTGGGAGAAGAAGACAAGGACTCCTGCAAAACAACCAACACAGGGAGGTCTTTGAATTCTGTGATTGGACACACAAGGAATTTGTCTTAGTGCAAATGCTCTCAGTGTACATAAAAGAAAGACAAAATATATGTGAAAAAACAGACTTAAAAGAACAAAGTCACGTCTAACTCAAGAGCAAGGAAAACCCAGCCAAACACAGTATCTGATCCTTGACTTCTGAGCATTTTTAACACTTATGACCATTGCAGCAACCCCATGGTCAGATGATCAAAATTCTGGGATTCTGGGAGTAGAAGTCCCCTCTCTTAAAGCATGCTGGCTGGGGGATTCTGGGAGTGGAAGCCCATCCCTCTTAAAGCATGCTGGCTAGGGGATTCTGGGAGTGGAAGTCCACCTCTCTTAAAGCATGCTGGCTGGGGGATTCTGGGAGTGGAAGCCCACCTCTCTTAAAGCATGCTGGCTAGGGGATTCTGGGAGTGGAAGCCCACCCCTCTTAAAACATGCTGGCTGGGGAATTCTGGGAGTGGAAGTCCACCCTTCTTAAAGCATGCTGGCTGGGGGATTCTGGGAGTGGAAGCCCATCCCTCTTAAAGCATGCTGGCTGGGGAATTCTGGGAGTGGAAGCCCACCCCTCTTAAAGCATGCTGGCTGGGGGATTCTGGGAGTGGAAGCCCATCCCTCTTAAAGCATGATGGCTAGGGGATTCTGGGAGTGGAAGTCCACCTCTCTTAAAGCATGCTGGCTGGGGGATTCTGGGAGTGGAAGCCCACCTCTCTTAAAGCATGCTGGCTGGGATTCTGGGAGTGAAGCCCACCCCTCTTAAATCACACTGGCTGGGGAATTCTGGGGTGGAAGTCCACCCTTCTTAAATCACACTGGCTGGAGGATTCTGGGAGTGGAAGTCCATCCTTCTTAAATCACACTGGCTGGGGAATTCTGGGAGGGAAGCCCACCCTCTTAAAGCATGCTGGCTGGGGATTCTGGGAAGCCCACCCCTCTTAAAGCATGCTGGCTGGGGGATTCTGGGAGTGGAAGCCCACCCCTCTTAAAGCATGCTGGCTAGGGGATTCTGGGAGTGGAAGTCCACCTCTCTTAAAGCATGCTGAGTGGGGATTCTGGGAGTGGAAGTCCACCTCTCTTAAAGCATGCTGAGTGGGGATTCTGGGGTGGAAGTCCACTCTCTTAAAGCATGCTGAGTGGGGATTCTGGGAGTGGAAGTCCACCCCTCTTAAAGCATGCTGAGTGGGGATTCTGGGAGTGGAAGTCCACACCTCTTAAAGCATGCTGAATGGGGAATTGTGGGAGTTGAAGTCTGCCCATCTTAAAGTTGCTGAGTTTAGATCACCTGCTCTCCAAGCCACCTAAACCAGTATCTGCAAAATACGTTGAGGCATTACTGGTGGGAATCCCAACCCACTTAGGAAAAAGGTGAGTGAGATGGGAGATGAGTTATTCAGTGTCTTCTGCATGGCCAGCATATTTACTTACAGCTCATGGGTCATGACATAGCAGCAATACTCCACATCCAACTCAACAGCTGCCTCTAATCCACTTTCTGGAAGAAGAAATAAAATAGCTTTGCAGCATCTCTGGCAGTTTGTATTTCCCAGCAGGCATAATGTACATTCCTGCGGGGAAACTCCAGCCGGAGATGCTCTCCGGCTTTTGATGTACAGCTTTGTAGATTTCCTGTGGGGCTGGCCCATATTTGCCCCAGGTTGTTTGCAGCAATTAAACCAGGGATTCTCAACTGTGGCAACTTTGAGGTAGGTAGACTTCAGCTTCCAGAATTCCCCAGCCTGCATGCTTTAAGAGGGGTGGGCTTCCACTCCCAGAATTCCCCAGCTAGCAGGCTTTAAGATGGGTGGACTTCAAGTCCCAGAATCCCCCAGCCAGCATGCTTTAAGGGGGGGGGGACTTCCACTCCCAGAATCCCCTAGCTAGCAGGCTTTAAAAGGGGTGGACTTCCACTCCCAAAATTCCCCATCCAGCATGCTTTAAAAGGGGTGGACTTCCAGAATCCCCCAGCTAGCAGGCTTTAAGAGGGGTGGACTTCCACTCCCAGAATCCCCCAGTCAGCATACTTTCAAGGTAATCCTCCACTTTCAGCCATTTGTTTGGCAGGGGCATAGAAAAAAAAACCTGACTTCCATCCACTCCTTACCCTGATGGCCATCGTAGCATCCCTAAGGTCACGTGATGGAAACTGCCAGTGAATTATGAACTCCGCAATGTCGGACTGAGCTGGCTCCCTCAAGCAGGGAGCAGAAAGGGCTACTGTCTTGGCACGGGGGAAAGGTTGGAACCGGTTGCTAACCACTCCCTGCTCTTAATTTGATCCAGTCTTCAAGCTGCGTTAGAAACCATTTTAGTTTCTGCCTGAGCCAGGGCCAAACGCAGCCGCATTCCCCACCCGTGCCAGACCATTCCTGTTTCCCCCCGGTTAGGAAAAACTGCTCTTTCAGGAGGAAAACGATGCCTGAAAGAGGGCACCGAAGAGAGCCTTAAAAATCCACTTTGTCTGCCATTTGGCTTTGCCGTTCTGCTTAAAAAAAGGAGGCGCTGAACAGCAGTGGAAGGTTAGGGAGCAAACCGTGGGCTCCTTGGTGGTCTCTGAGCTGGGTGGTTTTTTGGCATTACCCAACTGGGTAACATTAACAATGCTAGAAGGGAAGAGGGTTTGTAGGGGGGAGGAGAAGGAGGAAGAGGGGGAAGAGGAGCAGGAGGAGAAGAATTGTGGTCCCCTTGATGTCCTCTGCATTTGGTTGTTTTCTTGCAGATGTTTCATTACCAGACTAGGTATTATCATCAGTTCTAGAAAGGAGGAGGACTGTGGGGACCTTGATGTTCTCTGAGTTTGGTTGTTTTCTTCCAGATGTTTTATTACCAAACTAGGTAACATAATCAGGGATAGAAGCGAGAGGGGGAAGAGGAGTTGGGGAGGAAGAGGAGGAGGAGTAGAACTATGGGGTCCTTGGTGCTCTCTGAGCTTGGCTGTTTTCTTGCAGACATTTCACGACCCAACTAGATCATCAGTGCTAGAAGGGAAGGAGGAGGAGTGGGGGAGGAAGAGGAGGAGGAAGAGGAAAGGAGGAGGAGGGGGCCTATGGGGTCCTTGGTGCTCTCTGAGCTTGGCTGTTTTCTTGCAGACATTGCATGACCCAACTAGGTGACGCCATCAGTGCCATCCATGTTCGGAGAACACAAAAGACCTCACAGTTCAATCCTAACCTACGAATATTCCGTTCAACAGAAAGAAAAGTTTAAGGGTGATTCTCCAGCTTGGAATGGGGCAGAACTGACAGGGAACGCTCCAAAAGGATTTTGCAGCAGCAGCAGGGGGGGTGGGGGTGAAGTTGGTGCAGAAAATGACGGGGCATTATAAAAGGGGGCATTTGCTAGGTGAACCCCAAACCTTTCTGTTTATAACCTTTGTGGGATGGTGCCTGTGTTAGTCTGTAAGAGTCCAAAATCAGGAGGAGCCTGAGAGCATCTTCCCAGACCAATATATACATTCATTTAGACTAGGTTTTTATTCCGCCTCTATTACTTTATAAACAACTGAAGGCAGCAAAACATACCTTTCTCCTCCTATTTTCCCTGCCTGCAACAACAACCTTAGGAGGCGGGCTGGGCTGAAGAAGAGAGAGACTGGCCCAAAGTCACCTAGTCAGCTTCCATGCCTAAGGCAGGACTAGAACTCACTGTCTCCTAGTGATTGGCCCAAAGTCAACCCCTCGCTTTCACAGCTAAAGCAGGACTAGAACTCACCATCTCCTGGTGATTGTCCCAAGGTCACCCAGCTGCCGTTCATGCCTAAGGCAGAACTAGAACTCACAGTTTTCTTGTGATTGGCCCAAAGTCACCCAGCCAGCTTTCATGCCTAATATGAGACTAGAACTCACCCTCTCCTGGTGATTGGCCCAATGTCCCCCAGCTGGCTTTCATGCCTAATACGAGACTAGAATTCACTGTCTCCTGGTGATTGACCCAAAGTCACCTAGCTGGCTTTCAGGCCTAAGGCAGAACTAGAAGTCACCATCTCCTGGTGACTGGCCCAAAGTCCCCCCGCTGACTTTCATTCCTAATGAGAGACTAGAACTCACAGTCTCCTGGTGATTGGCGTGCTTTCACACCTATGACGGGACTAGAATTCACCGTCTCCCAGTTTCTGGCCTGGTGCCTTCCCCACTACCCCAAACCGGCTGTCTGATTAAGCCGTGGCTCACCCGTACGACCATTTTTAGCCCCAGTTCATGGCCCCCTCTGCTCGTGGGCGCCTTTGTCGCCCCACTCCACTGTGAAACCGAAAACTTGACTTGGTTGTTGTAATCCAGAGTATTAACCGGGAAGGGGAGAGGAAGTGGCTACGGTACAATTTGAATTTCATCTATCTTTCCTTCCTCCCCAACCGCCCCCCCCACCCCACAGCTGATTCTACAGTTGTGGTTGCAACACCCCCAACCTACTGCAAAAAAAAACCCAACCCATCCCACCCCTTTGCAACCGAAATCCGGTTACGCATGTTGGTTGACAGAGCAGCTGCCCGCCAAATGTTGCTTGCAGCTGTGAAGGCGACCGAGAGATTGCACAGACATTGTATTTCCTGGGCAGGGAAAGGGGATCGCATGGGTGGGGGCTGTGGGGAGGAGAGAGAGAAGAAAGGCAGGCAAGAGGCTTAAGGGACAAAGCTCAGGGCCTGAGACTGCAGCCCACCCCCTGCTAAAAATTCCCAAATGAGAGTTTGGAAAGGCTACACTGACTTTGAGGGTTTTTTTGCACTATAAAAGAAGTTTTGGATTCTTATGCAAAAATGCATGCTGGGATACATACAGACCTCAGCTTAACGGCCACGACGGAGCCCAAATTTCTGCTGCTAAGCGAGACTGTTGTTAAGTGAGTTTTGCCCCATTTTACAACCTTCCTCGCTGCCACCGCTAAGTGAGTCGCTGCAGTCAGTAACACAGTTGTTGAGCGCATCTGGCTTCCCCATTGGCTTTGCTGGTCAGAAGGACCCCTGGACATGCCATCATAAATACGAGTCAGTTGCCAAAGCATCTGAATTTCGATCAGGTGGCCACTGAGAGCCAAAGAGGATGGGCTTTGTAATACTTGAAACATGGTTCTTGTAATACTGTTGCACAGACTAACGAACCTGGGTTTTCTTGGATTTTAAATTTGCTTTTCAATTTAAACCCATGTTCATTAGCCAGTGCAATGGTATTACAGAGACCATGTTTCCATTGTCACAAAAGTCCATCCTCTGTGGCTCTCACCGAGGGGATGCTGCAGCAGTCGCAAGTATGAAAAGTGGTAATTTTTCAGTGCCATTCTAACTTTGGTCACTCAACAAGCTGTCGTAAGTCAAGGACTACATATATAAGCTAGGCAGCTGGTGTGGTCTCCTGGCTGCAGTCCTGGGAGGAATGGGGGCCACATTATGACCCCCTCTTTTATTTGGGGGGCTGAAACCCAGGGGCCCTTCCTGCTTTCTTCCTCTCCATGCACCCAAGAAAGGTAGATTCACATGATAGATGATGAGGGGACTGGAGGCTAAAACATACGATGAACGGTTGCAGGAACGGGACCTGGCTAGTCTAGGAAAGAGAAGGACCAGGGGAGACAGGATAGTAGTCTTCCAGTATTTGAAGGGCTGCCACAGAGAGGGAGGAGGTCAAGCTATTTTCTAAAGCAAAAGGAAGGAAGGAAGGGAAGGAAGGAAGGAAGGAAGGAAGAAGAAAGAAGAAAGAAAGAAAGAAAGAAAGAAAGAAAGAAGGAAGGAAGGAAGAAAGGAAGGAAGGAAGGAAGGAAGGAAGAAAAGAAAGACGAGAGAAAGAGAGAAGAAAGAAAGGAAAAGAAAGAAAGAAAGAAAGAGAGAAAGAAAGGAAAGAAGGAAGGAAGAAAAGAAAGAAAGACAGCTGAGCAAACCATGGATGGACAGAAGATATGTCTAGTTTAAGGAAAAGAAGGATGGGGTGACATGATAGCAGTCTTCCAATGTCTCAGGACTTGCCACAAAGAAGAGATGTCAAAAAGAGGTTGAAACTCTGGAAAAAGTGCATAGAAGAGCAACCAGGAGGATTAGGGGACTGGAGACTAAAACATACGATGACCAGTTGCAGGAACTGGGCTTGGCTAGTCTGGTGAAGAGAAGGACCAGGGGAGACAGCAGAGCATCTTCCAGTATTTGAGGGGCTGCCACAGAGAGCAGGAGGGGTCAAGCTATTTTCCAAAGCACCAGACAAGGAATAATGGATGGAAACTGAACAAGGAGAGATTTAACTTGGAAACAAGGAGAAACTTTCTGACAGTGAGGACAATCAACCATTGGAACAGAAGTTGCCTTCGGAAGTTGTGGGAGCTTCATCCCTGGAGGCTTTCAAGAAGAGACTGGACTCCCATCTGTCAGAAATGGTGTAGGGTCTCCTGCTTGGGTGGGGGGGTTGGACTAGATGACCTACAAAGTCCCTTCCAACTCTGTTCATCTAATATTTATCTAATGCACTTCCAACACCCCTTTAAGTCAAGCCACTAAAATCCCAGTGGCTGAATTCACACAAGCCCATTGTCCCCTTTACAGCTAGCTTAACGGTCAATGCATTGGAAAGACCCCTGGATCAGACTCATTTCAGTGACCATGTCAGCAAGATTTTTCCACTTGATCTGATAAATATGCTCCCTTACATTACATCTTGCTAATTTCTTGAATTATGTCAATCAAGCTGGAAGAATTTCCTCCGAACCTATTCCTGTCCTACAGGGTTAGAGAAAAAAAATCACAATTGTTATCTGTTGGACTTGATTCCAGCCTTCTGGGCACTTGTTATTAAATACCACCTGGCAGCCCTTAAAACATGCCCCAAACCTGAATAAGCTGGCCTGAGGCTGGGGTGGGTGGGTGGGGAAAATGTAGAGCTGAAGAGACAGAGAGAGATAGATGATAGATAGCTGATAGGTAACTAGAGATAGATGATAATTAGATAGACAGATGACAGCTAGAGAGAGATTGAGAGAGTGATAGTTGATAGCTAGCTAGCTAGAGATAGATGATAGATACAGATGATAGCAGATAAAGAGATATAGATAGAGAGAGAGAGAGAGATAGATAGATAGATGAGAGAGAGAGAGAGAGAATGAGAGGGGATAGAGAGGGGGGATAGAGAGAGGGGGGACAGATAGATAGAGAGATAGAGAGATAGATAGAGAGAGGGGGGATAGATGGATGGATAGATAGAGAGAGAGAGAGAGAGAGAGAGGGAGAGATAGATAGATAGATAGATAGATAGATAGAAAGAAAGACAGAAAGATAGGAACATAGGTAGAGAGAGTTAGAGAGATGATAGAGATGGAGTGATAGCTGGAGAGATAGATAAACAGATAGATAGATAGAGATAGCTTGATAGATAAACAGATGGAGAGAGAGATACGTAAATAGAGAGAGATGATAGAGATAGAAAGATCGAGAGACAGACGGCAAGAGACAGAGAGAGAATTTATAGAGGTAGTCCTCGACTTACGATCACAATGGACCCCAAAATTTCTGTTGCTAAGTGAGACATTTGTTAAGTGGGTTTTGCCCGTTTTACGACCTCTTGCCACAGTTGTTAAGCAAATCTGGCTTCCCCCATTGAGTTTGCTTGTCAGAAGGTCTCAAAGCTTTTTCTTGGCTTGTGACAGGTAAATCACATGCCAACCGTCATAAATACGAGTCGGTTGCCAAGCGCCTGGATTTTGATCACCTGACCAGGGTTAATGCGGCAACGGTGGTAAGCAAGAAAGACGGGCTTTTTTAAAGCGCCGTTGCAACTTCGAACGGTCACTAAACAAACTCCTGTAAGTGGAGGAGAAACCTAGTACACCTATTTCTCAATCAAGCGACTCCAGGAAGTTTACATTACAACACCCTCAAAGCCAAAGGACAAAACATGAAAACAGGTTTAAGTATCGAAACAGAGAAAGATTAAATAAGTGAAAAACCAGAATCCAACCCGGTGGAAGGCAAGTTCTTCCCAGTCCAATTTCAAACTGGAAAATTGGGGTTTGGGTTTAGCCAACCAAGAGAGAAGATGGACCAAGGGGACATGAAAGCAGTCCTCCAACATTTGAGGGGCTGCCCCAAAGAAGAGGGAGTCAAGCCATTCTCCAAAGGGCAGCTCTGGTGGCCTAGAGGTCCCTCCTCACAATCAGGAGGCTGTGAGTTCAACCCTAGGTAGAGGCTCCTACTTGGAACAGACTCTCCTGGCTGAAGCAGGGGGGTTGGACTAGATGACCTCCAGGGTCCCTTCCAACTCTGCTGTTCTATGATTCAAAGCACCAGAGAGCAGGACAAGAAACAACGGAGGATGGAGAAAAGCAAGCTGGAATGAAGGAGAAACTTCCTTACAGTGAGGACAATTAACCAGTGGAACTGCTTGACACCAGAACTTGTGGGTTGTGCCCCAATACAGGAGGCTCCCACAACTTCCGAGGGCAACTTTATTTTTATTTATTTATTTGTCAATCGCTTACAAGATAACAGGTATAAATATAAACATAGTTATGAATACATGAAATGGATACATATAAGAAAAATAAAAAGAAACAATAGGACAGGGACAGTAGGCATGCTGGTGCACTTATGCACGCCCCTTACAGACCTCTTAGGAAAGGGGTGAGGTCAATAGTAGACATTTATTTATTTTATTTTAATTTTTTAATTTTATATTATATTATAATTTATTTATTTATTTATTTATTTATTTGATTTGTCAATCGCTTACAAGATAATAGGTATAAGTATAAACATAGTTATGAATACATGAAATGGATACCTGGCGGCCTGAAGACGTGGCTATTCGAACAAGCCGGCCTGGACTGAGGTGGGGGGGTGGCTTTTTAGATGTTTTAATGTTAATATCTGTTGAATTTAATAACTTTTAATAACTTTTAATCAATTTTAATTTTTGTATTGTGGGTTTTATGTTGTGAGCCGCCCTGAGTCCTTCGGGAGATAGGGTGGCATACAAGTCCAAGCAAAATAAATAAATAAATAAAATAAGAAAAATAAAAAATAAAAAGAATCAATAGGACAGGGACGGTAGGCACTTTGGTGCGCTTATGCATGCCCCCTTACAGACCTCTTAGGAAAGGGGTGAGGTCAATAGTAGACAGTCTTCTGTTACATCTTGTATATCTTGTATGTATATAGATATAGATATAGATATACATACATACATACATACATACATACACATGTATATATATATATATGTAATAGTTTTCTGTTCCATGGGTTGATTGTCCTCACTGTCAGAAAGTTTCTCCTTATTTCCAGGTTGAATCTCTCCTTGTTCAGTTTCCATCCATTATTCCTTGTCTGGCCTACAGGCGCTTTGGAGAACAGCTTGACCCCCTCCTCCTCTCTGGGGCAGCCCCCCAAATACTGGAAGACTGCTCTCCTGTCTCCCCTGGTCCTTCTCTCCACTAGACTAGCCATGCCCAGTTCCTGTAACTGGTATGTTTTAGTCTCCAGTCCCCTCATCATCCTGGTTGCTCTTCTCTGTACTTTTTCTAGAGTCTCAAATATCATTTTTATAATGTGGTGACCAAAACTGGATGCAGTACTCAAGGTGTGGCCTTACTAAGTCTTCGTAGAGTGGTATTGGTACCTCCCTTGATCTTTTAAGAAGAGAACTGGACAGCCACTTTGTCTGGAATGGTAAGCCCTAAAAGTTTCACCATCACTGGTATAGGCTCTCTTGCTTGAGCGGGGCGGGGAAGGGAGGTGGGGGTTGGACTAGGGGATCTCGAAGGTGCCCCCGAGCTGTATTCTGATTCCGATGGATTGAACTCCTTTCGCTCCGGCTTCGTTTGTGCCCCGCGAAATCCGGAGGGAGAGTCGTCGCCTCCACCCCCTCCCGTCAATCCTCTTCCACGCTTAAATCGGATTAAGATTTTGGGGGGTGTTTGAATTCACCCCCTCCCCAACCGAGTGCCCCCTTCCACCCCGCATCCCGTAGCATTGCCCTCCCCCCCTGATTAAATTCCTCTTCCAACCCGCCCAGCTGTCATCGCTCCTTGCTGGAGGTGGGGGGGGGCTGCGCGATCCCGGCTCGATCCCCACGAGATACTGCTTCGTTGCAGGGATCCGCTTGCCAAGCGCGGCCGGCTCCCTTTGGCTAGTGGGGAGGGAGGGGGGGTGCCGATCGGCTTCTGGGGTTGCCAAAAACTCCCTCCCTCTCCCCCCTCCCCAAAAAAAGAGCCAGGCTGGATCGCGCGCAAACCCCGCGCAAGGAGGGCGCCCCAACACCCCGCGCGCGGCTCTTTCCATCCGTTTCTTCCCTCCGTTCACCTTGGCCGGCGGCTTGACGGCTCCCTCCGGCTCGGGCAGCCCCTGAGCGAGCCAGCTGGCCGGGCTGGGGCTGGGAGGCAAGCCGGAGTCGGGACTGTCCAGCGCCCGCTCGGCCCGACGCTTGGAGTCCGGCAGCTCCGGCGCCTCCGGCAAGCTCAGCCGCCCCACCATCGCTGCGCGGCGCTGCCCTGCCCTGCCCGGCTCTTCTGCCCGCTCGCCCAGCCACTGCAATGCTAGGCTGGTCCCGGGAGGGGGGGGTGGAGCCTCGCCACGCCACGCCCCTTGCCAAGAGTGGGGGGGAGAGGGGAGGGGAAGGGGGAGGGAATCCCAGGGCTGGAGAGGAGGAGGGGGGAGTCATCTACAACAGGGGTCCCCAACCTTGGCAACTTTAAGACTGCTGGGCTTTTTTAGAGTAGAGTAGAGTAGAGTAGAGTAGAGTAGAGTAGAGTAGAGTAGAGTAGAGTTGAATAGACTAGACTAGACTAGACTAGACTAGACTAGACTAGAATAGAATAGAATAGAATAGAATAGAATAGAATAGAGCAGGGGACTTCAAACTTGACAGCTTTAAGACTTGTGGACTTCAACTCCCAGAATTCCTCCTCCAGTCATGTTAGCTCAGGAATTCTGGGAGTTGAAGTCCACAAGTCTTAAACTTGTCAAGGTTGAAGACCCTTGGAATAGAGAATAGAATAAGAATAAGAATTTGAATAGAACAGAATAGAATATAAAATAGAATAGAATAAAGAAGAATTGGGGATAGAATTAGAATAGAAATAGAATAGAGATTTGAGTGGAATTAGAATAAAATGGAATGGAATGGAATTAAATGGAATAGATTCTGGATAGAATAGGACAGAATATAGAATAGGAAAAAAAGAAAATAGAATGGAATAGAAATGAATAGAATAGAATAGAAATCAGAATAGAATAGAAATTATAATAGAGTCTATTGAGAATAGAATAGAAATGGAATAGAATAGAAATGAATAGAATAGAAATTAGAATAGAAATTAGAATTAGAATATAATACAGTACAGTACAATGCAATGCAATGCAATGCAATGCAATGCAATACAATACAATGAGTTGGAAGGGACCTTGGAGGTCTTCTAGTCCAGCCCTCCAGTTCTCAACTTGCAACAATTCATTTACTGACCGAAGTTACCACGGCATCAAAAATAAGCGACTTATGACCACTTTTAACACTTAATGACTGTTGCAGCACCCCCATGGTCACATGATCAAAATTCGGACACTTGGCAACTGGCTCATATTTATGACGGTTGCAGTGTCCCAAAGTCCTTGTGATCCCCTTTTCTGACCTTCTGACAAGCAAGGTCCATGGGGAAGCCAGATTCACTTAACAACCACGTGACTAACTTAACAGTTGCAGCATTTCCCTTAACAACAGTGGCGAGAAAGGGCATAAAAGGGGGCCGAACCCCCACTTAACGACTGTCTTGCTTAGCAATGAGAATTTGTGGACTCCATTTTGGTCATAAATCGGGGACTGCCTGTAATAGCATTTTTGCAAGTTGAACCAGTTTAGTTCTGGTTCATAGAAAAAAAATTCATCTAGGTTTAACGTAGCCAGAACTCCTGACTAAGACCATTTAGGACGCCCTCCAGACATATAGATCTAGATGAAACCACGGCTTGCTTCAGCTTGAGAGAAAAGCATCTTTGCTTGCTCGTATGTCGGGGAGTGCATTGGTGGGAACTAGGAGGACTAGAATCCTCATTTTTTTCACAATTAGGAAAGATCCTGCCCAAAAGCTGAAGAGAATTTTTTAAAATTTTCGAAGTTCTTGAGAAAGGTTGACGAATTGTATTTTTACTTGGAATCTCCTTTGTACATTTTGCAAGAAGCTAAAAGAAATTAAAGGTGAAGATTAAAATGTTTTGAGATGCAAGAAATAACGCCGAAAGACCTTAGAGTAAAAAGTTGAGGTAATTTTTTAAAAAACTTCTATCTTTACCAAGGGAAAGACAGATATTGTTCCTGGTCAGTTCGTTCTTTTTCTTTTTTGACTCTTTTTTTTTCCTTGCTTATCTTTCCATTTTTAAAAAACCAATAAAGATATATATATAATTTTTTTTAAAGGGGGGGGAAGCCTCTCAGGGAGGGACATTGGTGCAAAGGGCAAGCCATCTGCAAGCATAAATAATTCAAATTGAAAACAGGCCTTCTCAACCAGCCAGCTGGGAGTGGTGTGGAATTTGCACTTTTCAGTGAATCACACAACCATCCCTCCTCATGGAAAAGGTGTTTTTTTTAAAGGTCAAAAGCACTTTATTACTATTTTACATTTTACTAAATAGATGGAGTCACTTCAGTGAAGGCACCGTGCATTCAGGATTTTAAGGCCCAACTATCCTCTCTAAGCTGTTTTGCTGAGCTTTTAACAGACAGAATAACAGTCGGAAGGGACCTTGGAGGTCATCTAGTCCAATCCTCTTCCCCCCCCCCCCACTCAAGCAGGAGATCCTACCCCATTTCTGACGGGTGGCAGTCCCTTATAAAAGCTCATTTGCTCTAGTGATTAAGGCACCAAGTGGGGACAGGGAATTCTAGTCCCTCCGCCTTATGTAAGAAAGCTGATGGGATGACTTTGGACTAAATCACCAGGAAACAGTGAATTCTAGTCCCACCTTTGGCATGAAAACTGGCTGGGTGAGTTTGGGCCAGTCACCAGGAGACAGAGAGTTCTAGTCCTGCCTTAGGCATGGAAGCTGCGAAGGATTTCAGAATCTTCTTTTTTTTCTAGTTCTGTTCCTTTCTTTTAATTTTTTTTCTACATTTCTGTCTTTTTTCTTTTCTGCTTTTAATTTTTATTATTAATTTGCACTTGTTATTACACTCTTTGCATTTAGATAGATTATATATAGATATATAGATATGTAAAAGAAGAAACAGGCATCTTGCGATCTCCGGAACTAAGTTATATTTATTATACTAAGTTTTCGTCAGCCTCTGCTGACATCATCAGAGGTGATGTTAACCTGCCAGCTATTGCAGTTTGTTGCTTTGCTTGTGACCTTGCAGTCAGCCTGGCTTGTTCTTCATTATTCCTGTCGGTTATAACTTGAGGCAGCTCTGCCGGACTCCTCTGTATTTGGACAGGTCTGGCAGGTTAACATCACCTCTTAAAGATAAGCATTCCAGGCTGGGCCTGACAAGGGAGGAAACAACAACAAGAGATAAGCCTCCTTTCACCAACATGATGGAAGCAAAAACAACAGAGTTAATGACAGATGGGAGCCAGTTGGAAGGGCCTATTACACGTGCAAGGGCTAAACTGATTAATGATATATGAAGGCAGAGATCTCTGTAATGGGCTGACAATGTCAGCAGAGGCTGACGAAAGCTTAGTAAGTATAATAAATATAATTTTAGTTCCAGAGATCGCATGATGTCTGTTTCTTCTTTTACAAGTATACCTGGAACTCGCATTTTTAGAATTGTGTGTGTGTGTGTGTGTGTGTGTGTGTGCCTGAAGATGGCGAGCGGGGTCTCGTCGAAACGTCGCCAAGATACTCTCAATCTTACACGGAATAAGACCCGAATACACCAAGACCTACATACCTTTACCCGTGAAAATCTACGAAAACAAATATTATTTATGTGTATCTATCTATATCTATCGACCATATCTATCAATCATCTATCTATCTATCATCTATCATCTGTATGTTTTTATTGTTGTGAGCCACCCTGAGTCCCTTGGGAGATAGGGCAGCATAAAAATCCAAATAAATAAATAAATAAATAAATAAATAAATAAATAAATAAATCTATCATTATTCTATTAATAATTATTCTATCTATTTATTTATTCTTCTATCTATTCTATCTATCTATTCTATTCTATTTGTCTATTCTATATTTATATATTCTATTCTATATTTGTCTATCTACTAAATCTATTAATAATTATCTGTTATTCTATTCTATTCTATTCTATTTTACTTACTTCTACTATATTCTAGTAATTATTTTATCATTTTATCATTATTTTATTTTATTATTTATAATTATTCTATATTCTATTCTATTTTATTTGTTTGTTTATTTTATCATTTTATTTTATTTTATTTTATTTTATTTTATTCTATTTTATTCTATTTTACTTACCATTTATATATTTTAGTAATTGTTCTATTATTTCATTATCTATTTCTATTATTTGTGAATCATTTTCTTTATATTTTATTCTATTTTATTCTATTCTATTCTATTCTATTCTATTTATTTATCTATTTCTCACTTCTACTTACTACTTATATTCTAGTAATTATTCTATCATCTATTCATTCTCCATATCTATCTATCATCTATGAATCATCTCATATCTATCATCTATTCCATCTATTCTATTCTATCTATCTATCTATCTATCTATCTAATAACGTTTTACTTCCCTCCTTTTTACCTTGTGTGCAGGACTTCCCATTCAATATCTTGCAATCTTTTGTGTCCAGCACAAATGAGGGCTTGAAGGGGACAAAAGCTAAACCTCTGAACAAGGGTTTGCCATTCCCATGTTCCCCGTTGCCCAGTGAGCTCTTCTGCATTTAGTCTTGATGGTTTCCAAGCAGAGACGACGGAGCCTCTCCAGAGGTGAGCATCTCTCTGAGCTCATTTCCCGTCAGGAACACTCTCGAGGCCACAAAGGTTCCCGTCGTGGGATTGGAACTAGGTGCCCGCAGGGGACTGGCAGCGGGGTTCATACAAAGAGTTGAATCCTTTTCCAATGATATAAAAAATATAATTGCTGCAACCAACCTCCTTTCCCTAGAAGACCTGCTTATTACACAAGTCTACAGGAAAGCTGAGGAAATAACTACAGACCCCTCACATCCTGGACATAAACTGTTTCAACAATTCCCCTCAGGATGGTGCTATAGGGAAGGGGTCTCCAAGCTGGCTCGGGAATTCTGGGAGTTGAAGTCCATGAGTCTTAACATTGCCAAGGGCTGGCTGGGGAATTCTGGGAGTTGAAGTCCACAAGTCTTAAAAGTTGCCAATCACATTTGGCCAATAAAGAATTCTATTCTATTCTATTCTATTCTATTCTATTCTATTCTATTCTATTCTATTCTATTCTCTCCGCTCCATCCTATTCTATTTAAATTCTATCCCTATATCATTCTATTCTATTCTATTCTATTCTATTCTATTCTATTCTATTCTATTCTATTCTATTCTCTCCTGTTCCATCCCATTCTATTTAAATTCTAGCCCTATATCATTCTATTCTATTCTATTCTATTCTATTCTATTCTATTCTATTCTATTCTACTCTACTCTACTCTACTCTACTCTACTCTATTCCCCACCCAGAATGCAGGGGGTACCACTTAAGGAAGTCCCCTCTGCACAAGGTCACCCTTTGAAGGGGAGGCCTGGGGCTAAGGCAAGTGGGCACCCGGTGTCTGAGCCAGCCTGCCAGATTGGCATTCTATTCCTCCTGGAATGGAAAAGGGATCCTGGCTGGGGATCTTCCACTGACCGGCCAGTTGCCGCCACCAGTAGGAATGCCACATTCTGTAACCAGAAAGGATCAGCCGTCCTTGGATGACCCCAGCTTTGCATCCATTAGGACGCCTGAAGAGCAGACGAAAGCGGATTGGAGCATTTGAGTTATTTAGTGGGATTTATTTGCTGGGTGTTTCCATCCTAGACCGAGACAGGTGCAAGCAGGAGAGCCAAAGACGCCTGGAGCCTAAAATATACGAAGAACAGTTGCAGGATTTGGGTATGGCCAGTCTAGAGAAAAGAAGTGGGGGAGGGGGGACATGACAGCAGCCTTCCAATATTTGGGAGGTTGCCACAAAGAAAAGGAGGGGATCAACTTGTTTTCCAAAGCACCTGAAGGCAAGAGAATCAAGAGTGGATGGAAACTACTCAAGGAGAGAAGCAACCTGGAACTAAGGAGAACTTCCCTAAACAGTGAGGACAATTAACAGCTGGCCACCAGAAGTTGTGGATGCTTCATATCAGTGGAGGTTTTTAAGCAGAGACTGGGCAGCCCCTTGTCTGAAATGGTATAGAGCCGTGATGGCAAACCTGGGCCGGCGGCCACAGGTGGCACGCAGAGCCATTTGTGCGGGCATGTGAGTCCCAGGCAAACTTACCTCACTACACACGTGTGCGCCTCCCAGCTGATTTTCGGCCTCCCAGAGGCCTGAGGAAAGCCTCTGCAGCCTTTGCAGGTCAAAATAGGTTTGTTTCATCACTTCCTGCATTTCTGGAAATACTGGAAGTGATGAAACGGGCCTGTTTTTCGGCCTGCAGAGGCTTTCCTCAAGCCTCTGGGAGGCTGAAAAAGCGGGCGAAAATCAGCTGGGAGGCACAGTGCAGGTAAGGGGGCAGCAGGAGTGGGGGATTGTGCGCATGCAGGGGGCTGGGGGACGGGCGATTGCCTTCTGGGTGCTAACACACGAACGTGCAAGTGCAAGCGCGCACACAATTTTTGGCACAGGAGCCCAAAAAGGTTAGCCACCACTGGTATAGAGTCTCCTGTTTGAGCAGGGGGTTGGACTAGAAGACCTCCAAGGTCCCTCCTCCCAACTCTTCTATGTTCTATCTACAATCTCCAATGCCTTGCACACCTCTGACAGGGCTGTTTGAAAAGTATGCAGCCAGGCTGGTTAACGGAAAGGTTGAGAACATAAGATACCGGAAGTGACGAAACGGGCCTATAATTCATCCTGAAAAGCCTTGCAGAGGCTTTTTCCAAGCCTCTGGAAGGCCGAAAAAGGCCTCAAACCAGCTGAAAAATCAGCTGTGAGGCACAGTGCAAGTAAAGGGGTGGGGATTGCTTGCGCATGCGCAGGGGGTGTGGGGAGGGGGGCACCCGCATTGCATTCTGAGTGCTGGCACATGAATGTGTGGGCAATTTTTGGCACAGGAACCCAAAAAGGTTAGCCACCACTGGTATAGTGGCCCCCGGTTGAGCAGGGGGTTGGACTAGAAGACCTCCAAGGTCCCGTCCAGCTCCATTCTAATAAAGATGAGAGGGTCCTCTCTGCTTTTGAATAAAAAAAAAGGAGTGGGGGGGCTTTCAAATTTTCTCAAATCAAATCAAAGCTCGTTTGTTACGATCTTGTAGTCCTTATTTGAGGTAGAGTCTCAAATCTCGCGGTGTTCTTTTCCATTGTTTCTTTTATAGTTCAATTGTCTTCTGGTTCTTTTTGTTTCTCCCTTTTTAAAGGTCTCAACTTGCGACCACAATGAAGCCTGACATGCCTGTTGCTAAGTGAGACATTTATTAAGTGAATTTTGCCCCATTTTATGACCTTTCTTGCCACCATTAAGTGGATCACAGCAGTTGTTAAAGTTAGTTACACGGTTGTTAAGTGAATCTGAGTTACACCCTCTGGTTGACTTTGCCTGTCAAGTCGCAAGAGGGGAATCATGTGACCCAGAGACGCTGCAACGGTCATAAATCTGAGTCAGTTGTCAAGCGTCCAATGTAAATCACGCGGACCACAGAGATGGTTGTGTGAAAAATGGTCCTAAGTCACTTTTTCCAGTGTCGTCGTAACTTTGAACGGCCACTAAATGAATGGTTGTAAGTCAAGGACTACCTGTCCAGTAGCTGATCCTTTCAGTTCAGCAATTACACGTTGTCCTAGACTTACAATAATTCATTTAGTGACCATTCAAAAATTACAACAGTCATAAATTACGAGTCTGTTGCCAAGCACCTGAATTTGGATCCCATGACCGCGGGGATGCTTTGAAGGTCGCAACTGTGAAAAATGGTCATAAGTCATCGTTTTCAGGACTGCTGTAACTTTGAATGGTCACTAAACAAACCGTTGCAAGAGGACTACCTGCAAAGAACTGCTGGCTGTCTAAATTTGGGAGCGTTTCTGCTCCTCAGCCGAGATCATCCTGTGGCTGGGTTCACAAGACATCGAAGCCACGGCTGCTCCTGGGCCACCCTGTTCCCCCATCACAGCCAGCCCTGGCTTAGCCTGTCATTTGAACCCAGAGCAGCTGTGGCAGCATTTGGAGCTTTCAGAATCCACTTGGAGGAAATTGACCAGCAGGAGGCTCAGCTGTACATTATTTGTGGCAAGTTTACTATTTATTTATTTATTTATTTATTTATTTATTTATTTATGAGACTATTATTATTATTATTATTATTATTATTATTATTATTATTATTATTTAGACTTGTATGCTGCCCTTCTCCCTAAGGACTCAGGGCTTAACATTTAAAAAACAACTTACAATAAAAAATAATTAAACAACTACAAGTCTAAAACCAGTTAATTAAAATTGAATTAAAACAACTAAAATAACCCACCCCCGGGTCAGTCCAGACCGGCCTGCTGAAATAGCCAGGTCTTCAGGTCTTGGCGAAAGGAGCGGAGATCAGGGGCCAAACAGAGATCCACAGGGAGATGATTCCATAGGGTGGACACTCCCACAGAAAAGGCCCTAGCCCTGGGAACCGCCAGCCGACAGTGTCTAACCGACGGAATCCCAAGGAGGCCCCTCCTGTTGGAGCGCACGGGGCGATCGAATTGTGATGCTGGCAGGAGATGTTCCCGCAAGTACCCTGGACCCAAGCCATTTACAGCTTTATAAGTTGTTACTAGCACCTTGAAGGACACTCTCTGCTTAGGACTGCCCTTGCATACCATCCGGAGATTGCAGCTGGTGCAGAATGCGGCGGTGCCGCTGGTGATGGGAGTCTCCGATTCTCCCATGTTACCCTCCTGCGCTGCCTGCATTGGTTGCTGGTTGCCCCGGGTGAGATTCAAGGTTTTAGTTTTAACATACAAAGTCCTTCATGACATGGGTCCTCAATATTTAAGGGAGCGACTCTGCCGACATCGAATGCCAACTGCCCTGTGCGAGCACACAGGCAAGGACTCCTTGGGGTCCGGTGGGCCAATGCCGGCTGGCGGTCCTCCCGACGACGAGCCTATTCTGTCACGCCCCTGACCTCTGGAACCAACTCCCCTGGGGCTCGACTGGCCCCTGACCTCCGCACCTTCCGCCATGATTTGAAGACCTGGTTGTTTGACCAATCCGGCTGTGACCCTTCTTGGGGGATGGTTTTATATTTTTAAGTATTGTAAATTTGTCTTTTGGGCTTGTGAATTTGGTTTAATCTTTTTAAATTATTTATTGTTGTTGTTTTGTTGTGAGCCTCGAAGTCTTCGGAGATGGGGCGGCATACAAGTCCCAAAAATAAATAAATAGATAGATAGATAGATAAATAAATAAATAAATAAATAATAAATGCCTCCCTATCTCCTGAAGGACTCAGGGCGGCTTACAAACTAAAAACAATCCAACACAAATATACAAATATTAAAAAGCAATTAAACCAAGGTCTCATAAATATGCCAATTAAAAACATTTAAAAACCCTCCCCGCCTGGCCTGGGAGAGACCAGGACAAGAATAAAGAGGAAGAGAACAAAAGAGGAGATGAAGAAACAACAAAAGAGCAGAATAAGAACAAAATGGCCGCTGAGCTCAGTCTAACCTGCGGTCTCCCAACCTTTCATTTTTAATGGAAAAACCCAACAAACTGAAACCAAACTCATTAAGAGACTGGAGAATCCACTTTATTAACAGGAAATGTACAACTTGAGGAATCTTAATTATTAGAATTAATTATTTATAATTAATTACTAGAATTATTTGGGTCTGATAAATTAGGCAACCATTTAAAAATCAATGGGAAGGGAGGGGGGAAGGAGAGAAAGGAAAAATAGGAAGGAAGGAAGGATAGATAGATAGATAGATAGATAGATAGATAGATAGATAGATATGGATGGATTGATGGAACAAAGGAGGGAAGGATGGAAGGAAGGAATGGGAGGGAACAATAGAGAAGAAAGGAAAGAAGGAAGGAAAGGAAAAAATAAGATGGATGCATGGGTGAAAGGAGGGAAGGAAGAAGGGAGGGAAGGAAGGAAGAAGGAACAATAGAGAAGGAAGAAAGGAAAGAAAGAGGAAGGAAGGAACGACGGAAGGAAAGGAAAAATAGAGAGAGAAGATGGATGGATGGATGAATGGAAGGAACAAAGGTGCGAAGGAAGGAGGGAAGGAAGGAAGGGGAAGGAATAATAAAGAAAGGAAAGAAAGAGGAAGGAAGGAAGGAACGACAGAAGGAAGGAAAGGAAAAATAGGAAGAGAAAAAGGAAGAAAAAAGAAAGGAAGAAAGAAAGAGGGAAGGAAAGGAAGAAAGACATTACTATTTACAAGGCAGCAGATTTCTCAGGAGGGCAAACCCCATTCCTGTTTGTTCAACCTTTCTGCTATTCGATGGCTGAGAGAGAGGGGGGAGGGAGCGGAAGGCCGAGATGCCAGCAGGCCAAATGATCTTCTGAGAGGTCCATAAAACCAGGCAGGTCCAGGTTACACCTTCCTTGATTAAACTCTGCCTTTCGCAAGCCAAGCGAGGGCAAACATTGCTCACCCGGGATCGCAACCAACAGGGGCAAAGGGCCAAGGGAACGAATGGCACCCTGCCCCACTTCCTGGGGACGTGAATGGCCTTCTGCTTTGAGGGTGCATGCATGGGGGGGGGTGTCAGCCACTGTCTGTCTGCAGGCCCCTCTCAACCCCCTCATTTGCAAATGGCTTCCACCTCCAAAGGCCCCTTGTGGAAGGAGAAACCTCTTAAATTAAAAAAACCTACTTGCAAACTCCGGCAGCCACAAGAATTGGGGGGAAGGAGAAACCTGTTTCCCTTGCATTAAAATGCAAAGCAGCCTGGGTTTTGTAGGAGTGAAATTTGGGGGGGGGGGGTTTCCCTAGCATGGAGTGATACCCCAGGCCAAAATCTGTGGAGTGGGAGCTCTCAAAAGCTTTTCGTCTCTGGAAAGCAGAAAGGAAAACTCGAAACCCAGCAGATGTTGAAAAACACCCCCGGGCACATTCCAGATCCAGAAATTCTCAGGAAGGAAAAAGTATCTTTTAAAAAAAAAAAATCAAAACATCCAGGAATTCAGGAAGTTTAAAAACAACAACAACAACCTTGTTCCATTGGGGACAAATGAAGGGCAGAGGAAGCAAAATTTTAAATCAGCAGCAGCAGCAGGCAGTTTTGAAAAACACACACAGAGACACACAAAGAGCACACGCAGAAAGAACAAGGGCTGTGCACAATCTGACTTTGGGAAAACCTAGCGGCCTCCCAAGTGGCTTTTGTTAAAAAACAAAAAATAATACGGAATGTTTCATCCTGGCAAAAACCAGTAGCTACCATGCTTCCCCCAAAATAAGACCGGGTCTTGTATTAAATTTTTGCTCCAAAAGGGGGCTTATTAGGGCTTACTTTCCAGTTCGGTCGTATTTTCTGGGAAATACAGTACTAAATGCGTCCGTCTGGCTGACAATCTTAACTGGAGCTTAGTTTTGAGGTAGGGCTTATATTACGAGCTTCTATTACGATTCTGGAAAATGATGCTAGGGCCATGATGACGAACCTATGGCATGAGTGCCATAGGTGGCACGCAGAGCCATTTGTGCGGCACGCTGAGCCCCAGCCAAAACTACCAGCACTGTGCGCCCCAGCTGATTTTGGCCTGTTTGAGGCCATTTTGCCCTCCCGAGGCTCACAGGAAGCCTCTGCAGCCTCAGGAGGCTGAAAAATGGGCCTTCTGGAAATACTAGAAGTGCTGAACGGGCCCGCCGCCTCCCAAGGCTGCAGAGGCTTCCATCAAGCCTTCGGAGGGCTAAAATGTCCTCAAACGGCCAAAATCAGCTGGGAGGCCATGCGCAGTGCAAGTAAGGGAGTGGTGTTATATGTGCATGCTGGGGGAGCAGGGCGATTGCATTGTGGGTGCCGGCACACGCTTTTGACATACCATAACAAAAGGTTCGCCATCACTGTGCTAGGGCTTATTTTCCAGTTGGGTCATATTTTGGGGGAAACAGGGTAATGGAGGAGAGAGGTTTCATTGTTTGGACTGTATCCGAGGTAGGTGAGAAACTCGGTGAGGATTTCTGCTTGGGTCAAGTTTGTCGGCAAAAAGGGAGAAGTTTAGTTTCTGCTCCCTGACTGCAAAAAACGAGGAGGGAAGGACTGCCCACCAAAGGTGGGGTGATGCAGGGTAGAAGGAACTCAATAAGGAATTATTAATTTGTCAAGTGGGTTTATCAAGTGTGGGACTGATGAATGAAATGTAAATTTTGAAGTTTATTTCTCCCATTTAAGGGAGTTGTAGCTTTTCCCCCCTGAAATTGACTATCAAATTTTTTCTGGAATTGACTCTGAAATTAACTGACATTTCTTTTGGAATTGACGCTTTCTGAAATTGACTGAAATTTCTTCTGGAATTGATGCTTTCTAAAAATTGACTGGGCCCCAATGAATTCTGTTGTGAGCTAGTTAGAGACTGTCTGTGTCGCTTTTTTCCAACCGCGGCAACTTTCACTCTGTGCATTTCAACTCCCGGAGACAGCTGGCGTCTGATTTCTGCTATTCAGAAGGCCCTCGATGGGGAGGAACACAACCTGCAACCAACGATTAAGTTTGGACCACGATGCCTTCAAGCAGCTGGAGAAGAAGATGGCTAGATAGCTGCTAGAGTCTCTTCTTGATCAGTTTTTCTAGTTTGGATAATGGAAGACTCCTGCTCAGGTGTGGGGCCACCAGGGAGACGAGCTGCCGGTTTCGCACCTGAGGGAAGAGCCGGAGCCTCTGACGGAATAAGTCCAGCATGCTACTTTGCTCGCTTCGCTTGAGACCCTGTGGAGATGGAGGGAGGAAGAGGAGGGGGTCACCATAGGAGGCAAAACTCAGGAGCCACATTTGGCTTCAGAGCTTGAGCTAAGATGGGCTTTGCAGGACCTCCAAGGCTGTGGTTTTGTCAGGATTCCGGCAGTTACCCACCCCAATTAAATCATGAGTCTCGAGCCAAACTTCCAAAACTTCAAAAGGATTTATTGGGAGTTAACACGACGGCACTGCCTGGGTGTAGCTGACTCTGAAACACATAATTCACTGTCCTCTTGACCCTGGTTTTCCTCCCACCCCTTGGGTGTATCGTAATTCATATTCTCCAATGGGACACATCCATAGCCAAGAGTCATCAATCATGCTCTCCAGTTAGAATTTTGTGCAGCAGAAACTTCGGTCACCTAGAAACTATCTTTGAAAACATTTATGGAATGCACTTTTCCAAGCTGCTGCACTGCTCTTTCAAACTCCTTTCCCTCCCTTTCTATTGGCAACTCTAAAAATACCATAGAAATATTTTATGAGATGACAGTTTATTATTTCATTGTGGATTGATGGAGAAGGCCATACAGAAAGTAAAAAGATGGTAAGGAGGTGTTGTGTTCCTGCAGAACATCTGCAGGCATCTGGAGGCTGTGCCCCAGAGCCTGGGAAACATGTCCTAAAACATCTGGAAGATATGCCCCAGAGTATCTGGAAGACATGCTTCCAGCTCAACTGCAAGACACACCCAGAATATGTGGAAGATGTGCCTCTGGAACATCTAGAAGATATGTCCCAGAACATCTGGGAGACATAGCCCCAGCATGTCTGGAAGACACACTCCATTACATCTGGAAAACACTCCTCCTGAACACCTGGACGACAATGCCCCAGAGGATCTGGAAGATGCACCTCAATCTAGATCATCTAGAAGACATGCCCCAGAACATCTGGGAGACATACCTCCAGTATGTCTGGATGACACACCCCAGAGCTTCAAGATAGGTCTCCAGAACACCTGGAAGACACAACCCAACACATCTGGAAGACATCCAGACTATCTGGAAGATGTGCCTCCAGAAGACTGCTCAAAACATCTGGAAGGTGTGTTTCCAGAACACCTGGAGGACTCAACCTGGAACACCTGGAAGACACAGACCAGAATATCTGGAAGATGTGCCTCCAGAACACAGGGACACCCCTCCCCAAAAAAACATCTGGAAAACACAACCCAGAACATCTGGAAGACACGCCTCTAGATATATCAGGGAAATTTGCCTGGGAAATTTGACAGCTGTAGTCCTACTTAAGCTACCCAGATATTTAAAGGGATGTCTGGAAAGTTGAATTACAGGGAATCAAAATGTTTGTAAAATGAAGTATATTAGGGCAAGTTGGGGCAGGCTGACTTGTCTTCTTTTTACCCAGGTGTGTTGGGGTGCAACCAAACTGGTCCCGGAGAATTTAAGTCCTTCAACACCCATCGTCCCCAATTTTTTTTTACATGCTCCAGAGCAAGTGGAAGAACTCTGGCTTGTCTCGCTGCCCAACGGCCCGGCTCACCTTCATCTCCAGAATCTTCTGGAATGTGTCAGTGGCGCAGTCGGAGAGGAGTTTGATGTAGTTGTCAACAAAGACCACCGCGGGCTCATGGGGCGCCATCACGACCTGCAGGGACAGGAGAGCAGCTGATTAGAAGAGCATTGCCGGCACTGTGGTTAGATTGCAGAAAAACTCTGCCCACTGCCAGGAGTTCGATCTTGACTGGTTCAAGGTTGACTCAGCCTTCCGCCTTCAGGTCGGTAAAACGAGGACCCAGATTGTTGGGGGCATGAGGCTGACTCTGTAAACAACTTAAGAGGGCTGTAGAGCACTGGGAAGCGGTATATAAGTCTAAGGGCTACTGTGAAGGGAGGGAGGGAGGGAGGGAGGAAGGAAAGAAGGAAGGAAGTCATGTTGGTAGTGGTTATAATACAGTATTGCAGGCTAACTCTGCCCACAGCCAGGAAGTTCGATCCTGACTGGTTCAAGGTTGACTCAGCCTTCCGTTCTTCCGGGGTCAGGAAAATGAAGACCCAGATCGTTGGGGGCCAGAGGCTGACTCTGTAAACTGCTCAGAGGGGGATGTTTTTCCAGCGTTGTGCATATACAATTCTTGCTGCTGTCGAGACATGTAATATTAAATACTAGCTCAATACCCATGCTTCACGACGAAACTATGTGGTTGGGCTTAGTTTTTTGGGGAGGAAAAGAAGGGGAAAAAAATTCTGCCTACCAGCATCCATTGGTATTCATCTGGCTAGCCTCCTGTCAGTGTGTGAGAAAGCTGAGGGCTGTTTGGAAACTGAAACAGTATTTGCTGTGTGAGCAAGGAGACAGCAAGGAGCCTGGGTGTGGCTTAGCTCAGCTGTTCTGTACTAAAGCTGCTTGCTGCTGTGAAACTGAAACTGAAACTCCTCTCCTCTGCTTGTGTTTTGCATTTGGAAGAGATTTCTTTTCAGGTGGGGAGGGGAGTAGAACTCCTTAGCGTCAGAGCGTGTTAATAATAACAATATAGGAAATACTAATAGCTCTGAGGGTCATTTTGAAGAATCCTTTCTTAATGAGCACCTAGAAGCCAAGAGGAACATACGCCAAACTTCAAGTTTGTAGGCTTTACGGTTCTGGAGATTTTGTGATGATGCGTGAGCGGCATTTCGCTTTTATATATGTTATATATATATATATATATATATATATATATATATATATATATATATATATTCCCTTCATATTTCTCTGACTGGATGGTGGGAAGGAAGGATTTATATTCTTTGCAGACAGCTGGTCTGCAAAGCTGATTGGGGCTTTTAATTGGGTATTTTAGCATAATTTAATTTGTTATTTGGACTGGTCTAACATTTTAACTATTTATGTATGTTCTTGTGTGAGCAGCTTGAGTCCCCGCCCGGAGATGGGGCAGCATATAAATCCAAATCAACATAAACATAAACATAAAGGTTTATAATAAATCCTTCCCTTCTCCACCATCCAGTCTGAGCTGAAGAAGCTATTTGGATGGGAAGCAAACGCTTCAAGGAATAAAGCAGAAAGTCCAGCTGACTCTTGAGAGAAATGCCTATGGAAGCCCATCCCATGTTTCCCCACCCGATTCCAGCCTCTTTCCGATTTCTCAGGAGGAGCTTCTCCCTTCGGCATCCCGGAGGCCAAACCCGCATTTGAGAAGCCGCCTAGAGGAGGGTTGGGAAATGCAGGGGCTGCTGTCCCCACCCAGGCACGCAGCAGCTGTCACCAGCCTTGTCTAGGGTCTAATTGGAAACGCCGAAGGAAAACCCATCCGGGGAAAAGCCGGAAGACTCAACTCTGGAACGGGGAAAAGAATTTGGGAAGGTCTCTGCACTCGGTTGTCTTTAAGAGTGAGTGATAGCTTGACAAATGCACAATTGGGGGGGGGGGAGGAAGGGGAAGAGAGCCAGTTTGGTCTAGTGGTTGAAGCTAGAAACTGGGAGACAGTGAGTTCTAGTCCCGCCTTAGGCATGAAAGCCGGCTGGGTGACTTTGGGCCAATCACCAGGAGACGGTGAGTTCTAGTCCCACCTTAGGCATGAAAGCAGGTTGAGTGACTTTAGGCCAATCACCAGGAGATGGTGAGTTCTAGTCTCACCTTAGGCATGAAAGCTGGCTGGGTGACTCTGTCCCAATCACCAGGAGATGGTGAGTTCTAGTCCCACTTTAGGCATGAAAGCTGGCTGGGTGACTCTGTCCCAATCACCAGGAGATGGTGAGTTCTAGTCCCACTTTAGGCATGAAAGCTGGCTGGGTGACTTTGGGCCAATCACCAGGAGACGGTAAGTTCTAGTCCCACCTTAGGCATGAAAGCAGGTTGAGTGACTTTAGGCCAATCACCAGGAGACAGTGAGTTCTAGTCCCGCCTTAGGCATGAAAGCAGGCTGGGTGACTTTGGGCCAATCACCAGGAGACAGTGAGTTCTAGTCCCTTAGGCATGAAAGCCAGCTGGGTGACTTTGGGCCAATCACCAGGAGACGGTGAGTTCTAGTCCCCTTAGGCATGAAAGCTGGCTGGGTGACTTTGGGCCAATCACCAGGAGACAGTGAGTTCTAGTCCCGCCTTAGGCATGAAAGCCAGCTGGGTGACTTTGGGCCAATCACCAGGAGACGGTGAGTTCTAGTCCCGCCTTAGGCATGAAAGCTGGCTGGGTGACTTTGGGCCAATCACCAGGAGACAGTGAGTTCTAGTCCCACCTTAGGCATGAAAGCAGGCTGGGTGACTTTGGGCCAATCACCAGGAGACAGTGAGTTCTAGTCCCACCTTAGGCATGAAAGCCAGCTGGGTGACTTTGGGCCAATCACCAGGAGACGGTGAGTTCTAGTCCCGCCTTAGGCATGAAAGCTGGCTGGGTGACTTTGGGCCAATCACCAGGAGACAGTGAGTTCTAGTCCCGCCTTAGGCATGAAAGCAGGCTGGGTGACTTTGGGCCAATCACCAGGAGACAGTGAGTTCTAGTCCCGCCTTAGGCATGAAAGCCAGCTGGGTGACTTTGGGCCAATCACCAGGAGACGGTGAGTTCTAGTCCCGCCTTAGGCATGAAAGCTGGCTGGGTGACTTTGGGCCAATCACCAGGAGACAGTGAGTTCTAGTCCCGCCTTAGGCATGAAAGCCAGCTGGGTGACTTTGGGCCAATCACCAGGAGACGGTGAGTTCTAGTCCCGCCTTAGGCATGGAAGCTGACTGCTCACACAATTGTTGTTACGGGGAAAATAGGAGCAGGAGGGAACATTAGATATATTCACTGCCTTATTTGCAAAAACAATAAAATCTGTCCCACGAGATGGCCTCAGGCAGGTATCCAGTCCCTTCCTTCCTCAGAAATTCTTTGGCGGGCAAGCTGGTCTAGAAGCAAGGCAAGGTCTACCTTCAGGATCATCTCGCTCAGGCCATGCCCTTGACCACGATCTTCGTGTAGCTGGAAGGTGCCTTCCTCACCACCTGCGAGATGGACTGGCAGGTCCAGCAGGACCATTTTCAGGGAGTGAGTGTCCAGCAGCAGCTGAAGCAGAAGAACAATACACAGATTTTAATACAATAAGATATAATACAATAACAAGAGGGAGGTTTAGAAATCGAATGGCGGTAGTATCAGGTGTGTTTAAACAATATGAAACAATGAAAATGAAATGTAATAGTCACGAGGGATAGTATCATGTTTATTTGTACCAAAATGTATGATACCCAGGTAACAGTGATAACAGATAATCAGAGTTGGGAGGGACCTTATAGGTCATCTAGTCCAACCCCCTGCCCAAGCAGGAGCCCCTACGCCATTTCTGACAGATGGCAGTCCAATCTCTTCTTGAAAGTCTCCAGTGATGGCGCTCCCACAACTTCTGAAGGCAACTTCTGTTCCATTGGCTGATTGTTCTCACTGTCAGAAAGTTTCTCCTTATTTCCAGGTTGAATCTCTCCTTGTTCAGTTTCCATCCATTATTCCTTGTCTGGCCTACAGGCACTTTAGAAAATAGCTTGACCCCTTCCTCTCTGTGGCAGCCCCTCAAATATTGGAAGATGCTATCCTGTCTCTCCTGGTCCTTCTCTTCACTGGCCTAGCCATGCCCAGTTCCTGCAACCATTCATCATTATCTATTCTATCGCGGCCCCTGACCTCTGGAATCAGCTTCCCCTGGGACTCCCTCTGGCCTGACCGCCTTCCGTGAATTGAAGACCTGGTTATTTAACCAAGCCGGGCTGTGACCCTTTGGGGGGTGGTGGTTTTTATCATGGTTTTATCATGTATTTATGTAATTATATTTCAATGGGGCTTGTTAGTTTAATTCTTTTTTAATTATTTATTGTTCTTGTTGTTTTAGTTGTGAGCAGAGTCTTGGAGATGGGGCTGACAAACAAGTCTCATTAATAAATAAATAATAAATAAATGTTTGAGCCTCCAGTCCCATCATCATCCTGGTTGCTCTTCTCTGCACTTTTTCTAGAGTCTCAACATCTTTTTTATAGGGTGGTGACCAAAACTGGATGCAGGACTCTAGGTGTGGTCTTACTAAGTGTTCAGGTTCACACATCGGTATGTATAAACAATATAAAATACAATAAAAAACTTGACTAATAAAAAAGGAACGTTGGAATGCAATAAGAAAAAAAAACATTCTTTGTCTCTTGTACTTGTAAGCCACAGCCCTGGGTGCATGGGCATGCACAGATCAATGTGGATAGTAAAACAGTCAAGAGATTATAAATAGCTAGCTGTTGGGAAACCGAAAGTGCTTTTCACTATCTTTTAAGTTAAATAAAAGAAGGAATACCTAGATGAAAGTTGATACTCCCTCTTTCTACAGGTAACCAGATCTAGATAGTGTCGGTTTAAATCCCTACCACACCTCTGACTTTTATCTTTTTTAAAAAATTATTTTTTAATTAGACAAACACACAAAAGAAGGAAAGATTATTAAAAACAATGAACATGGTACAATCCTCCTAACCCACATAGTTGTCTTACATTGCTAAGTCGTATATAAAAATAGTACATATTTACATTCTATATACATAGTATATATTATATACATGTAATCATTTCTTATTATCCTGATCCTTCCTCTTTTCTCACCAACAATAAAACTTATCCCATACTTCGTAATAGTCCGATTCATCCTTATTTTTTAATTCTTTGGTCAATTTGTCCGTTTCTGCACACATCCCAATTTTCCTGATTACTTCTGTTTCACTTGGAGTTTCTTTAAATTTCCACTGTTGTGCATAGGCCAACTTGCAGCAGTAATTACATGAATTATTAGGTATATAATATCTTTATCGTATTTTCCCACATTAATTCCTAACAAGAAAATTTCAAGTTTGCATTCTATTTTAATCTTACACATCTCTTCTAACCATTTCTGAATTTTCTGCCAAAACTTTTGGCCTTGACTTTTATCTTGTCTGGGTGTGTGGTGCAGGATTTTGAGGTGAATTTGATACAGGTAGTTCCTCGACTTACGACTGCAATTCAGCCCAAAACTTCTGTGCCTAAGCAAGACAGTTGGTAAAGTGAGTTTCGCCCCCACTTTACGATCTTGCTGGTTGCCGCCGTTAAGTGAATCACCGCCGTTGTTAAGTTAGTCACACAGTTGTTAAGTGAATCTTTGCTTGTCGGAAGGTCGCAAATGGGGATCGCACGACCCCAGAACACGGAGACCGTCGTAAATACGAGTCCGTTGCCAGGGATCTGAATTTTGATCCCGTGACCACATGGGTGTTGCGATGGTCGTTAAGTGTGAAAAACAGTCATAAGTCACTTTTTGCAGTGCCGTTGTAACTTCTGAGTGAACGGTTGTAAGTGGAGGACTACCTGTGTTATAGCTTTTCACAGTGTTTCTCAGCCCTGGCAACTTTAAGTGGGTTTATTTATTTATTATTTATTATTTGGACTTGTATGCCGCCCCATCTCCAAAGACTCGGGGCGGCTCACAACTAAAACAACCACAATAAATAATTAAAAAGGAATTAAACAGATCACAAGCCCGGGTTGGACTTCAACACCCAGAATTTTCAAGAAATTTTGGATGCGCCACTCAAAACTTTCGTTGTGATGTTGTTCCAGCACCAACCTGGCCTGGGATGCCAGGCTGATTTAATTCAATCCTAGGAGTTTCTCCTGATGCATCCAAAATCTCTCCAGTCAAATGCAAACATACCGATAAAGGAGAATATTTGTATCGCAGAGTTGTAATGGTGCTCTTTTTTTTTAAATCAAAAGGTTTTTTTTTATTTTTAACAACAAACATAAACATAACACAGCAAATAAAACCTTCTTTCAATTATATAGTGTGTCGGTTGGTGCATGTTTCTTGTGCACAGAATCTATTACTGTTAATCTTCTCATCACTCCTTATCACCCATCCTCCCACTTGTGATTGTAGGACTGTAACTTTGTCGCTTGTATCCTTACGATTTATATTGATGGTTTCCGAGTATGATTTGATTGCTTATTGTACCCTATGACTATCATTAAGTGTTGTACCCGATAATTCTTGACTCTTGATGAATGTATCTTTTCTTTTAGGTACACTGAGAGCATTTGCACCAAGACAAATTCCTTGTGTGTCCAATCACACTTGGCCAATAAAGAATTCAATTCAATTCTATTCTATTCTACTTTTATTGTACCCTATGACTATTATTGTTGTAGCTTATGATTCTTGACTCTTGACGAATGTATCTTTTCCTTTATGTGCACTGAGAGCATTTGCACCAAGACAAATTCCTTGTGTGTCCAATCACACTTGGCCAATAAAAGAATTCTATTCTATTCTATTCTATTCTATAGTCTTTTCCTCTGAGATTTAAGTTTACCTTCATATTACATTAATCAACCTTCCATGTCATATTATATTCTTATTACATCATCATTAGACTTTAATTCCAAATCCACACTATCCTTTAGAGAAAATCTTGAATTCTGATTTTAATTCATATTATAATTCATTCTATAACAATCATTGCTATTGTATTATACTTTGATTTCCTACTTTTTTTTAATCTAACCATGGATAAAATACATCCCATATCTTAAAATATACTTTTTCTTCTTGCTCTCTAATTGCCAATGTTAATCTACTCATTTCTGCACTTTCCCATTATTTTCATAATCACATCCTCCTCTATCGGAATTTTCTCATTTTTCCAATTTTGAGCTTGGTGGTTTTCTTGCAAACATTTCATGGCCCAACTAGGTAACATCATCAGACCGAAGTGGGGAATGCACAGAGGAAGAGAAGGAGGAGGAGTTTGGTCTAATGTTTAATGCGCCAAGTTAGAAACCAGGAGACGGTGAATTCTAGCCCTGCTGTAGGCATGAATGCCACCTGGATGGGCCTGTCATTCTCACTCAGCCCAACCCACCTCACGGAGTCGTTGCTGTGGGGAAAAGATGGGGAGGAAGGAGGAATATTAAGTAGGTGGAGATCTTGGTGCGCTCTGAGCTTGGTGGTTTCCTTGCAGACGTTTCATGACCCAACTAGGTAACATCATCAATGCTTAATTGTTCATCTGGCATTAATCCTGGGGTTAATCTCTGCATATCTGGGTATTTATCCAACAATCCAACAGCAAGCAAAACCCCAATCACCAAATACACTCCCACCAACACTGACAGAGCAAGAATATCCACAGGGAGCAAACCCCACTCCCTTCTAGCTCTGGTGACGTTACCTAGTTGGGTCATGAAATGTCCGCAAGAAAAAAATCCCCAAGCTCAGAGAGCACTAAAGAGCCTTCAAATACAAACCCAATCTTGCCGTGATTTGTCACGTATTCAACAAACGGTTCAGACAGTCTAAAAAACATTCTGAGAAGGATCAAGCCAGTCTTCTGAACTCACCTCTCACCGACGGTTTCCCAACAACCCCTTGCCCAGATTTAAACTTGGGATACTCACCTGTTCAGCCCCCACCATGCTGATCGGCTTGCACTTGAAAAGATGGTTAATAAACTTGGGGATGAAACAGCTGCAAGAAGGAAGGGAACAAATTTAAGCTTTTCCGTGAAGCTTAAAGGAAAAACAGATTTCTCTCATCCAGTATTTCTCAGTCTTGGCCACTGTAAAATGAGCGGACTTCAACTCCCAGAATTCCCCAGGGCCAGGGCCGTCTGACAGTTATCAGCCGCCTCCGGAGTCGGAGATCAGTGGGGCAGAAGAACAGCTGGAACCTGTTCCCAGTGTGCCCATGCACAGAGCTGCTAGAAGAAGGGAACAGCTAAGGAACAAGGATCGACTTGGGAGTAAAGACACAGATGGACGGTGAATGGCCCCTCCCATAGGGAATAAAAGAGAAGCGAAAGGGGTTTTGCAGGAGACAATTAGTTCATTGGGGTGAAGATCTGTTCCTGCGTTCTTGCCTGCTACAGTGTGGCATCTAAAAGATAACGGCCTGGCAACTCTCCGAGCCTGATAAAGGTCTGTGACTGGGAAATCTCTTGAAAGGCTGTTGGCCGGGACTTTGCCGGAGAGGAATTCAATGTAAAATAAATAAAAGGGGTTTTATTGGGACAAGGAGTCTGCTTTGTGCTGTTGAGGAAGCCCAGGTCAGAACGCGAGCGGGGGACTCACTTGGCAAACTTGATGCAGAACTGGGTGAAATATTTCCGGGTGGAGGCCAGGTTGTCCCGGATGATGGGGACGTTCTGCTTAATGTGCAAGATGACCGACGTCACGTAAGGACTCTGGTCCCCGACGTGCTCCACGTTTTGCCACTGCATCTGTCGAAGTCCGTAACAACGACAAGCTTGTATTTTACAATACTTTATAATTCAATAAAAACAATCTTGACTGTCAAATAATTATAAGAAAAGAAAGAAAGGAGACAGCTCAACCCAAGCCAGGACAGTGAAGAGAATTACGTCAGCCGTCCTCAGGCTGTCGCTGTCAGGGTTCCGACGGATGCCCTAATTCAGTGGTCACCAACCAGTGGTCCGCGAGAAATGTCACACCCAAAGCACCCCCAAAACAATTAATCCTGGCTGTGCAGGAACACAAGGCCGCGCTGCCCAACATGGCCTGTGGGAACACAAGGCTTGCGTCGCTTGCATGGCGAACAACACGAGGTAGTGAGGGGAGCAGGGAAAGGGCGAGAGGGGGACCTTGCCCCACGCGCCCCACATGCCTTGCCTGGCCACTGGGCTGCCTCTTTCCGCTTCTTTCTTCTTCTGCTTTTGTCTGCACGTAAGGAAAGCAGCCAAATTCTTTCTTTCTCTCCCCCAAACTCTGCCAGAAATGAGTCTTTGGGACCCTGCAGGGCCTCCTGCTCCAAGAGGCTGCACTGGTGCAACATGTCTCACAAAGACTCATTTCTGGCAGAGTTTGGGAGAGAGAAAGAAAGACTTCCCCTGCTTCTGCTGCTTTCCTTGCATGAAGCCAAAAGTCTCTCCCTCTCTCTCCCCCTGAGAATGGAGCTGGAGACTGTATCCTGCGATCCCAAATAAAGAACAATCGATTGGTAGGGAAACGAGGTGGGGAATTTTCCTGCAGACTTTTTCTGGGTCAGTCAAAATTCATATTATTGGTCCGTGGGATTTAAAATTATGAGTTTGGTGGTCCCTGAGGTCCAAAAGGTTGGCGACCCCTGCCCTATTTAATTCATGAGCCTCGAGCATTCCCGGACTGCTCTTGAATTGCCAGCCACATATAGGGTATAAACTATTGTTATACGTATAAATGTTATTATAATTCACCAAGCAACCATGTGGCTACAGCTGCCCATCCCTCAGCTGGCCCTGGCCTTCCTTTACATCAAGTTTTCCTTAAAACCTAGGATGTCGTAAGGTAGCTGCATAGTATTGTTTCTTTATTTGATTTTTTATCCTGCTTTTATTACTTTCATAAGTAACTCAAGGTAGAAAATGTATCTAATACTCCTTCCTCCTCCTATTTTACCCAGAACAACCATCCTGTGAGGTGGGTTGTGCTGAGAGAGAGTGACTGATCAGAGTCGCCCAGCTGGCTTTGATGAACTAAGGCAGGACTATAACTCACCATCTCCTGGTGACTGGCCCAAAATTACCCAATCAGCTTTCATGCCTAAGGCGGGACTAGAACTTGCCATTTCCTGCTTTCATTCATAAGGCGGGACTAGAATTCACCGTCTCCTGGTGATTGGCCCACAGTCACCCAGCCTTCTTTCATCCCTAAGGCGGGACTAGAATTCACCATCTCCTGGTGATTGGCCCAAAGTCACCCAATCGACTTTCATGCCTAAGGCGGGACTAGAACTTACCATTTCCTGCTTTCATTCATAAGGCGGGACTAGAATTCACCGTCTCCTGGTGATTGGCCCAAAGTCACCCAGCCTTCTTTCATCCCTAAGGCGGGACTAGAATTCACTGTCTCCCGGTGATTGGTCCAAAGTCACCCAATCGGCTTTCATGCTTAAGATGGGACTAGAACTCACTGTCTCCTGGTGATTGGCCCAAAGTCACCCAGCCTTCTTTCATCCCTAAGGCGGGACTAGAATTCACCATCTCCTGGTGATTGGCTCAAAGTCACCCAGCCTTCTTTCATGCCTAAGGCGGGTCTAGAACTCACCATTTCCTGCTTTCATTCATAAGGCGGGACTAGAACTCACCGTCTCCTGGTTTCTAAGCTAACACCACCACCACGCCACACTGGCTCCATGTGCAGATCCAGGCCCTGTGGCCTTTCGCAATTGACTGATGAAAATTTGGTCAATGGCCAGACTTCCCATGCACCATCCAAGATTTTTTGGGTATGGCACCGAGTATGCGAATTAACCCCTGGGACCTCCCCAGCCAGTTTATGACACAATCTTCCAACTGTGATTTTCAGATCTTGATGCATTTTGATCTTCTCCAATTCATTTTCTTCTGTTCTACAATCCCTGGTATTTTCACATCAATTAATTACACCAATTATTGTTATTTTTAAAAATCTTTTAAATGTCCCTTGCTTTTCCACTTTAAGCCTATTCACAGCAACCTTGTGGAGGAATTGAGGCGAGGTGGGCCGGGGCCTAAACTTTTTAAATTCTAAATTTAAAGGTGTATCCTAACCTCCTTACAGGCCGTCCTCTACTTACAACAGTTCAGTTAGTGACTGTTCGAAGTTACGACACTGAAAAAAGTGATGTGACCATTTTTCACGCTTACGACTGTTGCAGTGTCCCTGCGATCACATGATGAAACTTCAAATGCTTGGAAACTGACTCATATTTACGACGGTTGCAATGTCCCGGGGTCACATGATCCCCTTTTGTGACCTTCTAAACAGCAAAGTCAATGGGGAAAGCCAAATTCACTTAACAATGGGGTTACTAACTTAACAACTGCAGCGATTCACTTAGCAACGGTGGCAAAAAAGGGGGTAAAACTCACTTAACAAATGTCTCCACTTAGCGACACAAATTGTGGGCTCAATTTTGGTTGTAGGTCGAGGATTCCCTGTGATTCCTAATTTAACCTCCGCGCAACAACGGAAAAAGTTTTTCCCGCAGTGACCAGATAGATGCCCGCTTAAATAATGGATTGAAATCTCGCTGCGTGGGAATTCCCACACCTGAAAAGTACTTGATTTCTCTTAGAAATCAAACTGCCCTGCTAATCTTATTGAAGCGTGAGGTATTTCACCCCTACATGTCGGCAAAAACCAGGTGAAAGAGCCAAGGGCTGGGAAAAGTAAATAAAATCAAATCTTATCTTTAAAATATGTATCATGCATGAATCAGGTTTTCATCCAAATACGTGCAGCTTCGTGCACACTCACCAAGCCAGGACAACCAGAGGCAATGAAAGAACAAAAGTTAAGAAAAAAAAGGCACAGCTATCCTGTTTCTCTAAAAATACGACCTATCCTGAAAATAAGTCCTAGCTTGATTTTTACACGTGCACCCAATATAAGCCCTACCCCCCAAATAAGCCCTAATTAAGATCTCATTTTAGGCCAATCAGCAAGAGACTGTGTGTTCTAGTCCTGCCTTAGGCATGACAGCCAGTTGAGTGACTTTGGACCAATCACCAGGAGACAGTGAGTTCTAGTCCCGCCTTAGGCATGACAGCCAGTTGGGTGACTTTGGGTCAATCACTAGGAGCCAATGAATTCTAGTCCCACCTTAAGCATGAAAGCCAGTTGGGTGATTTTAGGCCAATCACTAGGAGACAGGGAGTTCTAGTCCCACCTTAGGCATGAAAACCAGCTGGGTGATTTTAGGCCAATCAGCAAGATACTGAGTTCTAGTCCTGCCTTAGGCATGACAGCCAGTTGAGTGACTTTGGACCAATCACCAGGAGATGGTGAGTTCTAGTCCCGCCTTAGGCATGACAGCCAGTTGGGTGACTTTGGGTCAATCACTAGGAGCCAATGAATTCTAGTCCCACCTTAAGCATGAAAGCCAGTTCGGTGATTTTAGGCCAATCACTAGGAGTCGGTGAGTTCTAGTTCCGCCTCAGGCATGCTAGTCATGTGGGTGATTTGGGGCCAACCACCAAAAGATGGTGACTTCTAGTCCCGCCTTAGACATGACAGCCAATTGGGCCATCCCTCTTTCTTAACTCTACCCACCTCACAAGGTTGCTGTTATGGGGAAAATAGGAGGGGGAACATGTGTTGGATATATTCGCTGTCTTGAGTTATTTGTAAAATAAAAGACGGGATACAAATAAATAAATATTTGCCAGTATTTTATAAATAAGCTGATAAGATTATTTGTTGATAAAGCTGGCGGAGTCGGCAAAACCAATCGCTCTAATTAAAGAGAACAGGTGTGTTGCCATCTGGAAACCCACTTCTGGATTTTGTATTAAATGAAACTTTGATTTTAGAGTTTGAGGACCAGGATAATTTTGTTGTTATAGAAACAGCTCAAAACCTTCAGCAATGTACAGCCACAGGTTGAGGTTGTAAGCTATTTTTGTATTTTATTGCATGAAAAAAAGTTGGAACTCATATTATGTTATATTATATTATATTATATTATATTATATTATATTTTATAATTTATTAGATTTATGTGCTGCCCATCTCATCTACCGATTTTTCCCCTTTCTGCACTTTTTTCCTTCTTTTTAAAACTTTCTTTAACTTTCTCCATTTTTGCTCCTATTCATATTTCTCTAGTTTTGTTTCTATTGCTATGATCGACTTGAATAAAATAGTTAAAAAACCGAGGAACTAAATACAAAACTAAAACTTTACAAACCCAAGCTCTCTTTCCCTCAAAACCTTCCGTATTTGTCTCCCTTCCTTTTGGCAGACAAACCCGTGTTCGCACCCCACCCCGCAAGCACACACACAATTAAAAACAAACAAACAGAGCTTTCAGGCACGGAGATGATTCCCTCGGGAGGAGTGTCAATCTAGCAAACGTTACACCCTTTTCAAATGGCCTTTTGTGGCTTTGAACGTGACAATCACCCTCCTTTTTTAAAAGCCTCCAAACCCCAATTCTCAAGTTTCAAGTTTTCCAGCAACTGTGTCAGCCTCCCAGGAGCACTGGAGGAGGAGTGAAGGGTCTGAAACAAGAAAGGGACTGAGTATTTCTCTCCCACCCCTCAATGACTGGGCCCTTTTCTACATAAAAATAGCTCCTAAAAGATAAGTGAGAAGAAATTATTTCCAAAATAATAAATATGTTCTAAGCCAAGGAGCAGCAGGCAAACCAGGGTGCAGGTTGGTTAAATTTCTGCAATTGAGGGTTGGCTAAAGACACCCCCAAAAAAAATCAAGGATGAGAAGAAATTATTTCCAAAATAATAAATATGTTCTAAGCCAAGGAGCAGCAGGCAAAAACCAGGGGTGCAGAATTGGTTAAATTTCTGCACGGAGTGGGGTTGGCTAAAGACACCCCCCCCCCAAAAAAATCAAGGATGGGCTGTGACCGGTTCGCCCCGGTTTGAGTGAACCGGTTGCTAATTTTAGGGCCGGTTCAGCGAACCAGCAAATCCCACCCCTGGCTGGCCCCGCCCACCCTGCCCCTCCCCTCCCAGGAGTCTCCGCACAGCCCATTTTGGACGCAAGATAAGTGCAGGGCCCGCACGGAGGGTCGAGGAGAGCGAAAAACGGGCCACCTGGAGCCGCCAGAAGGCCTGAAACAGGCCCATTTCTGGCCTCCAGAGGGCCTCAGGAGTCCGGGAGAGGCTGTTTTCGTCCCCCTGGAGGCTTGATGAAAACCTTCGGAGCCCCTGGGAAGGCAAAAATGTGTCCGTTCCCCGCCCCGTGGTGCAGGAGGCTGACTAGGCCACATCCACCATGGCCACGCCCACCCAGCAACTGGGCAGAGAACTGGTTGCTGAATTTTGAGCCCACCCCTGCCCCAAATCCTTCTGAAATCCCTTAAAGATTTTACTTTTGCTCATGGCGGTGAGGGCTGGATCACAAGCTCAGTCCAAATCCTGTACCAGAAGCTGGATGCTGCTGGAAATCACTTGAAACAGAGGGAGAAAAGGCACAGATTTTAGTTTTAGTGCCAGACCAACAATGACGCTGTAAACAATATACCTTCATTAAGATACCACAGACAATTCAAAGACACTCAAAGACAACATCTCGGTCACTCCTACCAACGACAGACAAGCCTACAGGTGTGTATGAACAGAGAGGAAATCCTGCACCCTTCTAGCACTGATGATGTTACCTAGTTGGGTCATGAAATGTTTAGAAGAAAACAAACAAGCCGGAGAGCCCTAAGGCCCCAGTCCTCAGGCTGAGTGTAATCAGCCTCATATTGGAAGACTTTGGGCTAATCACCAGGAGATGGTGAGTTCTAGTATCACCTCAGGCATGAAAGTCAATTGGAAGACTTTGGGCCAATCACCAGGAGATGGTGAGTTCAGTATCACCTCAGGCATGAAAGTCAATTGGAAGACTTTGGGCCAATCACCAGGAGATGGTGAGTTCTAGTATCACCTCAGGCATGAAAGTCAATTGGAAGACTTTGGGCCAATCACCAGGAGATGGTGAGTTCCAGTATCTCCTCAGGCATGAAAGTCAATTGGAAGACTTTGGGCCAATCACCAGGAGATGGTGAGTTCTAGTATCACCTCAGGCATGAAAGTCAATTGGAAGACTTTGGGCCAATCACCAGGAGATGGTGAGTTCTAGTATCACCTCAGGCATGAAAGTCAATTGGAAGACTTTGGGCCAATCACCAGGAGATGGTGAGTTCTAGTATCACCTCAGGCATGAAAGTCAATTGGAAGACTTTGGGCCAATCACCAGGAGATGGTGAGTTCCAGTATCACCTCAGGCATGAAAGTCAATTGGAAGACTTTGGGCCAATCACCAGGAGATGGTGAGTTCCAGTATCACCTCAGGCATGAAAGTCAATTGGAAGACTTTGGGCCAATCACCAGGAGATGGTGAGTTCTAGTATCACCTCAGGCATGAAAGTCAATTGGAAGACTTTGGGCCAATCACCAGGAGATGGTGAGTTCTAGTATCACCTCAGGCATGTCTTGGAAGACTTTGGGCCAATCACCATCTCAGGCATGAAAGCCAGTTGGGAGACTTTGGGCTCCAATGCTTTCCTCAGCTCAACCCAACTCACAAGTTTATTGTGGGAAAACAGAGAGGAAGGAGTATTAAGTGTGTTCCGACCTTGAGGTTTTTATAAAGAACTATAAGGAATAGGAATCAAAGGAATAAATTAAATTAATTTTCCTGCCACTGGGGACTTACGTGCTGAAGGTATCCATCTCTCCCATCAGGGTGATTCTTTCAACCAAGTTGTCATCCACTTTCTCCTTGAGCTTTTCTTCAAGCTGGAGGAACAGGGAAGAAATTATTCTGCAATGCCAGTCCCTAAACACTGATGGTGTCACCTAGTTGGGTTATGAAACGTCTAAAGAAAATACCCATGTGAAATGGACAGACTAACGCTAAATTAAAAATAAAGGAGATACAGAATACGAGGTGGAAGTTGGAAAATGAAAGAATCAGGTTAGGTGGACATGGAAAGAGATGTGTAAGTTCCTCTTGGCTTCTAGGTGGTCACTAAGAAAGGATTTTTCGAAATGACCATCACAGCATCAGTATTTCGTATATTATTATTAACACGCTCTGATGCTAAAGAGTTCTACTCCCCGTCCCCACCTGAAAATAAATCTCTTCCAAATGCAAAACACAAGCAGAGGAATTTCAGTTTCAGTTTCAGAACACCAAGCAGCTGTGGTACAGAACAGCTGCGCTAAGCCACGCCCAGGCTCCTTGCTGTCTCCTTCTTGCTCACCCAGCAAATACTGTTTCAGTTTCCAAACAGCCCTCAACTCTCTCACACACTGACAGGACGCTAGCCAGATGAATACCGACGGATGCTGGTAGGCAGAGGCAGAATTTATTTTTCCTTATTTTCCTCCCCAAAAACTAAGCCTGACCACATAGTTTTGTAGCGAAGCATGGGTTACAGCTAGTCTATATTAAAATCATCTTCTCCAAATTTGCAACTGCCCTTCTTCACCTTTTAAGCATCCTGACTGTAAGTCAGGGTTCTTTCATTACCCAAGAGCTATGAGGGTTAGAAACTTACATAAATTACAAAAATAATCTTATATACATGTATTAGAAATTAGTATGTATCAATCCATTGATTTATTTATTGTTTTGATCACCAGACGTAACAAGATAAAAACCTGCCAAATGTTGACAATGTATGCTGAAATGTACAAAAATGAGTAAAAACTTTAAAACAGTGTTGGAAAAGCTATAAAACATTTGGAATCATTGATAAAATATTCTGTTTAGGAGCAGCCTTGTTAATAGCCCCAACAGTGCCTCCTTGTCTAATTTACATATATTTACTTGAATATTGATATTATTTATGCTACATTATATATAGAATTTTCACTATTAACTGTCATCATGGTAGATCATATTTTTTTCTTGCATTTTTTCCATTTTTCAAGCAAGTTGTGCATTTTTTTCTTTCAGAATGTATTTTCATCCCAATTACTTTTCTCCTGCGTTTCTTTCCTTTTTTCTATTATTATCTAAAAGCATTTTTTTAAAAAAAAGAGTGCTTGAAACTCGGTGGTTTCCTTTTGCAGGTGAAATGGTATTTCAGCACTCTTTCTGACCTTTGGAAAGGAGGCCTGGAACAAGACTAGATAGCAATAGCAATAGCACTTATATATCGCTTCGCAGTGCTTTGCAGTCCTCTCTAAGCGGTTTTCAGAGTCAGCCTCTTGCCCCCAACAATCTGGGTCCTCACTTTACTGACCTTGGAAGGATGGAAGGCTGAATCAACCATGAGCCAGTGAGCATCAAACCTCTGACAGTCGGCAGAATTAGCCTGCAATACTGCATTCTAACCACTGCGCCACCACCTCTTATAAAAAGCTGATAGCACCCTCAAAGGTGGTATGGTATCTCCCTTTTCCCACCAAAAGTCAGAATTGGCATGTTGCAAAGCCCCAGGAATCTGTCTCAGAGGATGGCTGAAGTGTCCTTACCTGTTGGGTGGTCGCCAAACAATATTCAGCCGTGCTCAGAATGCTACAGATCAGGCAAAGTTCCTCTAAGGTGAATTTGGCCACCTCCGAACCGTCCTTCTCTTTCAGTAAGCTGGTGATGTTCAGGCCGCCACTGCTGGTGTTTGTTGTCCTGTTGTGGTCGCAAATGAGAATAATAATTTATCCAACCTGCATGCCGCACGACTCCTGATCGCTCTACATCGGAGGTGTCAAACTTGATTTCATTGAGGGTCGCATCAGACTTGTGTTTGACCTCAGGGGGCCAGAGTGGGTGTGGCCAGCATGTCACTCATGTTGAGGGGGTGCCTATGGTGGTCTGAGTTCTCTGCCAGCGAAAATGACTCCCGAGCTTCATTTTCGGCTGCGACAGCCTCCTGCAACCCTGTCAATGAAAACAGAGCTCGGGAAGGTTCCTGAGCTCCATTTTCAGCTGGGATGGCCTCCTGCAACTCTCTGCCAGAGAAAACGGAGCTCGGGAGGGCCACGCTCCATTTTCGCAGGCCGGATCTAAGCACCCCGTGGGCCGGATCTGGCACCCGGGCCTTGAGTTTGACACCCCTGCTTTAGATGTTAAGGTGCCAAGTAATATACCCATAGCAAAGAGAACTCCGATGCAGGTGAATTCCTCCAAGAACAGTTTTATTGGATATATGATATTGGCACAGACTGGCAAAAACCGACTCTGAAGGTTCCCACGGTTTTCACCTAATTAAAAGTAAAAGTTTTCTCCCTTCCCCAAACCATCAGTCACATGGTCCAATCAAAGTGCCATCCGGTCACGTAGTAACTTCACTCTTGCTCTCTCCGGTCACCTGTGGGAATGTCCTTGGTTCCCAGGAGAAAGTATTTTGTTTTGGCTACAAAACCCCAGCTATTTCTATTCCCCCCTCTGTATCTCTCAGCTCCAGTATGGCAACACTGAAGCCTCAAAATGGCTTCTGTCAGGTCAGCTTCAGGGTGGACACTAGATGGGAATCGCAACATCAAAAACACTGCGGGTTGGTCATCCTTGAATTATAATCTTACGACAGTCATATTAGCTTAACACTCTGTTGAACATCTAATTCTCACAGTGCTGTCTAATGGGTATATGTAGTTACACAGGTAGTGTGGCTGTAGTAATATTATTTATCCTTCTTATCTTCTTTATTCCCCCTTTTATTGGTATTATTATTATTATTTTATTCTGTTGCTTTTTGTGTACACTGTGAGCTTCTACACCGGGCACAAATTCCTTGTGCATCTAATTACACTTGGCCAAATAAAGTACAATTAGTCCTCGGCTTAACACCCCAATTGAGCCCAACATTACTGTTGCTAAGTGAGAAATTTGTGAATTTCGCTCCATTTGATCACCTTTTTTGCCACATTTGTTAAGTGAATAACTGTTCTGACCCAAACCCTTGTTCAATAAAACAATCACGAACCAAAGGGAACAGAAACCTTTTAATGGTTCTTACGAATCCCCAGTTAAAAGGCTGCTGCAAAATAATTAACTTTGATAAGTAGCCTTGGTGGTGCAGGCTGTTAATAGCCTAGCACTTAGTTCCAGCTGCCTGTAATTATTGCAGGCTCGAATCCCACCAGGCTCAAGGTTGACTCAGCCTTCCATCCTCTCGGGGTAGGTAAATTGAGGACCCAAGATTGTTGGGGGCAATAAGCTGACTTTGTAAAAATGCCGCTTAGTAATAAGCAGGCATATACAATGGAATGAAGGCTATTGCTGAGCACACTGGGTTGTGCTCCAAACATTGTAAGCTGCCCTGAGTCGGAGAAGGGCGGGATATAAGTATGAATAAAAATAAAAAATAAATAAAAATAAATAAATAAGCACGAGCCTCACCAAAACTGTGCGAGGCTGCCAAGAATAACAAATAAGGTTACCTAGAAATATTTTTTACAACACAAGAGTCTTCAAATACCAACTTAAGATACTGCAATGTCCACGAGGCTCGAGTTTCAAACGTCTTTGCTTCCTGCAAAGAACGTCTGATTCACAGCTGGCTTTTATCTTCTTGAAGAAGGGGGCATTACCTTGCAGCCTTACTCCCGAGTCACCTGTGCTGCTGCAGATGCTTTTTCCTGCGAGCAGCCCTTGCGCATGCGCACTTGGCACAGGCTCCTCGGGAACCTCCTCATCGCTGCTGCCAGCCCCCACAATCTCTGAAGGCAGCAGTCCACTCCCTAATGGTCCTGGCCCCTCATCTGAGTCCTCGCTCTCCTCAGTCGTCAGCACCTGGTGCCGGCTAACCACAACAATAACACACGTTATTAAGCAAACCTGATTCCCCCCATGGACTTTCCTTGTCAGAAGGTTGCAAAAGGGGATCACATGACCTCCCCCCGAGATACTGCAACAGTCATAAATATGAACCAGTCATCAAGCATCCGAATGGAAATCACGTGACCACAGGGATGCTACAACGGTCATAAGTATGAAAAATGGGACTTAAGTCACCCTTTTCAGTGCTGTTGTAACTTCGAACGGTCACTAAATGAACCGTTGTTAAGCCGAGGACTATCTGTATCCAATGCAATTCAATTCAAATGGCAACTCATAAAATATTCCTATGCCTGTTTTTGAGTTGCCATAAGCAAGGGAGGGGGGTAAAAATTTGAAGGAGCAGGGAGGCAGTTTAAAACCAGAAGAACATTCCACGCTTATCTTACAAAGATTATAGCTAGGCTACCGGATCTTCTGCCCAGGAAATCCTTCATTGGAGAATGTGATGGATGACACCCAGCCTGTGAACGTGCTTCATTGGAGAATCTGATTTATGACACACCCAGGGGAGAGGGGGGGGAAAACACAGTCACAAGTGATTGTAAATTATAAATGTGCCAGAGTTGGTTTCATTTAGGTTAATGGCAATAGCACTTAGACTTATATACCACTTTATAGTGCTTTACAGCTCTTTCTAAGCGGTTTACAGAGTCAGACTCTTGCCCTCAACAATTTGGGTCCTCATTTTACCCACCTCGGAAGGATGGAAGGCTGAGTCAACCTTGAGCTGGTGGGATTTGAACTGCCAAATTGTAAGCAGCTGGCTGCAGAAGTAGCTTGCCAACATGTTGCTCCTAATAAATCTTTTGAATTCTTTTGAAGCTTGGCTCGAAACTCATGATTTAATTAGGGCAATCGCCGGAACCCTGACATCAAAACTCACTTGGGTAAATTTCCAGAGAGGATCTTCCAGGCGTATTCCCGCAGATATTTCTGGAATATTGTAGTCAGGGCGATCATGGGCTCTCCGGTGCTTAGCTGCGAGCACTGGACCATGCACTTCTTGTAATACACAAAGAGGTCGGCGCAGCTTGGCAGAACGGCCCCGCCCTCATCCACGTTCGGCTTGGGGGGTCCCTGGGCTTTGAAGTCCCCCACGAAGCGGTCAATCAGCTCTCCGAGGTTTCTGATGACCCACAAAAGCAGAAACACAATGTGTTTGTTTAGGAAAAATCTATATATATATATAAAAGTGAAATACCACTCATGCATCATCACAAAATCTCCAGAACTGTAAAGCCTGCAAACTTGAAATTTGGCACGTCTGTTTCTCTTGGCTTCTAGGTGCTTACTAAGAAAGGATTTTTCGAAATGGCCATCAGAGCTATTAGTATTTCCTATATTATTATCATTAACACGCTCTGATGCTCAGGAGCCCTGCTCCCCCTCTGTTCCAAATGCAAAACACAAGCAGAGTTTCCATTTCTGTTTCCGTTTCAGAGCACCAAGCAGCTTTAGTACAGAACAGTTGAGCTAAGCCATGCCCAGGCTCCTTGCTGCCTCCTTCTTGCTCACACAGCAAATACTCTTTCAATTTCCAAACAGCCCTCAACTCTCTCACATCCTGACAGGATGCTAGCCAGATGAATACTGAGGGTTGCTGGTAGGCAGAGGCAGATTTTTTCCCCCTTATTTTCCTCCCCAAAAACAGCAAATACTTTTTCAGTTTCCAAATAGCCCTCAACTCTCTCATACGCTGACAGGGCATTAGCCAGACCGATGGATGTTGGTAGGCACAGGGAGAATTTGTGTTAACCTTTAATGTTTTACTGCCTGATGTTTTTAATGTTCTGATTGTTTTATTTTGTGCTTCTATAAAGTCGTACATGTTCGACCCAGCTCCGCAAAGAAGACAAACCCTCTGAAGTTAACTCAAAAGATTCCTTTTATTAGGAGCGCCGGCAAAAAGTTTCTCTCTCACTGCAGGCTAACAAGGGCGTCCGGCAGGGAGATGAATAGTTGTCTGCCACACCTCTTCATCTCCGCCCCCTGCCTTTTATCCCCAGAGCTAGGGTGGGGCCTCGCTAGCAGCGGTAGCTCTTCTGTCCCGAGGACCGGCCCATAGATTTCCAGTGCTCTCCTCTCCTCTCTGCCTTCTGCGCATCCGTGCATCAGGCACTGGACCCAGCTGTTCCTCCTCTTCATCAGCCACCTCCAGACCTGGGAGCTGTTTGCTCTCCATCTGAGGGCTGATGGATGGACCCAGGATCTGCCTCTGTCTCTAACAGCTCTATTCCCTCTTCCCACTTGGAGCTCTCAGGTTGCCTTGATGCTGACTCCCACGCCTCCTCCTCCTCTAATTTGGCTGTTGGAGCGGCTGGCGGCCGACAGCCCACAACAGTACACTACCTAAAGTTTCTTGGGTGGGGGGTTGGACTAGATGACCTACAAGGTCCCTTCCAACTCTGATTATCTGTTATCTGTTAACAGTGAGATGGGCAGCTTATAAATTTAATAGATGACAGATGATTCACACATAGATACACACAGATAGATAGATGATATGATATGTTATCTGTTATCTGTTAACAGTGAGATGGGCAGCTTATAAATTTAATAGATGACAGATGATTCACACATAGATACACACAGATAGATAGATGATATGATATGTTATCTGTTATCTGTTAACAGTGAGATGGGCAGCTTATAAATTTAATAGATGACAGATGATTCACACATAGATACACACAGATAGATAGATGATATGATATGTTATCTGTTATCTGTTAACAGTGAGATGGGCAGCTTATAAATTTAATAGATGACAGATGATTCACACATACACACAGATAGATAGATAGATGATATGTAATGTGGTTTCGGGGTGAGTTTTCATCAATATGCAGATGATACTCAGCTGTATATTTCCACCCCGAACCAGATCGGTGATGCCCTCTCCCTGATGACCCAGTGCTTGGATGCGGTACGGATCTGGATGAACGGAAACATACTTCGTCTCAACCCGGCCAAGACTGAGTGGCTGTGCGCACGGCATCGCGGCCCAGTCAGGATTATCCATCGTTAACCATAGGGGGAGGTGTTGCCCCCTGTGGATAGGCGCGAATCTGGGGGTCCTCCTGGATGCAGCCATTGGAGGAGCAGGTGGGGGCCGTCGCCAGGGGCTTTGCCCAGCTCCGTTTGGTTCGCCAACTACGCCCTTTTCTGGACCGCGATGCCCGCGCGGTTACTCATGCCCTTGTTATCTCCAGACTACTACTGCAACGCTCTCTATTTAGGACTACCCTTGCATACTATCCGGAGATTGCAGCTGGTGCAAAATGCGCGGCGCTGGTGGTGATGGGAGTTTCCGGTTCTCCCATGTTACCCCCTCCTGCGCTGTCTGCATTGGCTGCCGGTTGTGCTCGGTGGGATTCAAGGTGTTAACATTAACATACAAAGTCCTTCATGACATGGGTCCGCAATATTTAAGGGAGCGACTCCTGCCGACATCAAGTACTAACCGCCCTGTGCGATCACATAGGCAAGGACTCCTTGGGGTCCCGTCGGCTGGCCAATGCCGGTTGGCGGTCCCCGACGACGAGCCTATTCTATTGCGCCCCTGACCTCTGGAATCAGCTTCCCCGGGCTCCGTCTGGCCCCTGACCTCCGCGCCTTCCGTGAATTGAAGACCTGGTTATTTAACCAAGCCGGGCTGTGACCCTTTGGGGGATGACTTTTATTATAGTTTTATTGTGTATTTGTGTAATTGTATCTTAATGGGGCTTGTTAGTTTAATTCTTTTTTAATTATTTATTGTTTCCTTGTTTTTATTTGTGAGCACCGAGTCTTAGGAGATGGGCTGCATACAATCTCATTAATAAATAAATAAATAAATAATATTATGTCAAGTGCATTCTTAACTCTAATTATATGTTACTGGTTCAGTTATAGGTAATCATTTACAATAACAGAGCTGAAAGGGACCTCGGAGGTCATTTAGTCCACCAAGACAAATTCCTTGTGTGTCCAATCATACTTGGCCAATAAAGAATTTTAACTCTAACTCTAAATGAACTGTTGTAGGTAGGGGACTACCTGAAGTATTTTGTCAATTCTTCTTGAACTCTATATCTAGGCTTATTCTTTTCTTTTGTAAATGAGCCACGCTTTCTTCTCCCGCTGTGTCCTCCATCGCTCCCTCCCCCCATGGAAATAATTGTCACTCACCTGTCCTGAGACTCAATGTAGACATACAGGTGGGGCTCAAAGCACTTAGAAACAATCCCATGGAACGGATTATTTGGAATTTTTGGCTTTTGTGGCTAAGATTAAAAAAAGAGAGAGATAAGAGAGATTATAAAATCCAGTAAAGATTCTCAGGAAAAGAATGCCACTACAGGTACCCCTCAACTTACAACAGATCATTTAGTGACCGTTCAAAGTTACTAAAAAGTGACTTATGGCTCTTTTTCACACTTACGACCACTGCAGCATCCCCATGGTCACCTGATCAAAATTCGGACACTTGAAAACTGGTTCATATTTATGACGGTTGCAATGTCCCAGGGTTACGTGATCCCCTCTTGCGACCTTCTGTCAAGCAAAGCCAATGGGGAAGCTTGAGTCACTTCTAACAACTGGGGCGAGAAACGTCGTAAAATGGGGCAAAACTCAACTTAACAAATTCCTCACTTAGCAACATAAATCCTGGGGTGCACTGTGGTCATAAGTCAAGGCCTACTTGTATTGTGCTTTTTATTTTATTAGTTCCTTGGGCTAATAATTTACATAAAACTAGTTATATTTATTCTGTAATTTCATAAAGTGTTAGGGCAGTGGTGGCTAACCTTTTTGTGCACCTGTGCCAAAAATATGTGCACGTGCTTACACACTTGCACTCGTGTGCCAACACTCAGAAGGCAATGCACACCCCCCACACGGCCCCTACTCATGGGCACGTAATCCCCACCCACCCTGCCGCCCCCTTACCTGCACTGCGCCTCACAGATGATTTTCGGCCTCCCAAAGGCTTGAGGAAGGCTTCTGCAGGCTTTGCAGGCCGAAAAATAACCCCGTTTCATCACTTCTGGTATTTTTGGAAAAACAGGAAGTGACGAAACAGGGCTAGTTCGACCTGCAAAGCCTCCTCAAGCCTTAAACCTCAAACCAGCCAAATATCAGCTGTGAGGCACGCGCATGCCCAGTGAGGTAAGTCTGCCTGCCGCTCGTATGCCGGCACAAATGGCTCTGCGTGCCACCTGTTCACACAGGTTCACCATCACGGAGTTAGGGTCTAGCTAAAAATCAGTGTCTACTGTTTTTGAGTAACTCAGTGAATTTTAATGAAATACTAAATAATTTTGTTTTATAAGTGTGCTTGATTTGGGGAAAAACAATAAAACCAGCATTAAACACTATTGAATAGTTCTAAATAATTTTTTTCTCCTTTCTCTTCTAGGTTTTGGCCTTGGTATTGTATTTGCGGCTGCTAATGGATTTTCTCCTACATATGAGTTTTTTGCAGTCTCTCATTTCTCTTTTTTTAATAGTTTATTTAAACTTTTTTCTTATATCGCTTGCTTTGTGAACAGTGTATTGTTTGGGTCAATTTACTTACACATAATAATATTTATCCATTTTTCTTTAAGATACGTAAGTGCTTAGTAAACAATGTATTATCTGGATCCATTTTCAATTTCAATTTCTAATTTCTACCTCTTATTGTCTAACCATTGATAAAACAAATCCCATGTTAAAAAGTATTCTGTATCTTCTTTATCCTTTAACGTCAACCTATCCATTTCTGCACATTCTAGTATTTTTTTTAATTACACTCTCTTCTGTAGATATTTCCTCATTTTTCCATTTTTCCACTGCTGTGCTGCTATTAAGACAAATATTAACATGCAGTCTCTCATTTCTTGATGGGACTAATGATCACACAACCACTGAGATGCTGTGAGGGTAAGTCGCGAAGACTGCTTGTCACTTTTTTCAGCGCCGTTGTAACTTCAAACGATCGTTAAATGAATGGATATAAGTCGAGGACTATATAAGCACTGAAGGTGCTTATAACGGGTCGCTAAACCAATGTTATAAGTCGAGGGCCAACTGAAGATAATATTCAAGATGCTTGTAACTGGTCACCATAGAAACCATTATAAGCTGAGGACTACATTAAGACAACATTCACAGTGCTTATATCTGCATTAGCTAGCGGTGGTATTCTACCAGTTTGGCCCAGTTCAACCAACTGGCAGTAAAAAAAACATACAGCTTCTGACAATCAGCTGTGCCGGGATTGCTGTTGTTGGAAGAAATATCCTTCTGGGTTCAGTTCCAAGTGGGGAAGAAAGACACTGGAAACATGGCGACTGCTTAGAAAGATGGTTTAATGGCAGACAGGTTCACATGCCTTGGGTGAAGAAAGAAGGAAGGTGAAGAAGAAGAAGAAGAAGGGCCAATATGCTGAGAGTGCAATTGTTTTATACCCTCTGTTGGGATTTGAATTTGAGCTTGTATTCTGATTGGTTGTCAGACTCCCATGGGGCCATGCAGGGGCAACTCTGTAGGCTGTCCTGAGTCCCAGGCTTGGTTGAGCCTTGCTGGGTGATGAAGTAATGAAAAGGGCTTTGGGGAATTCCTATAGCTCTACCTGGAGATCTTTGTTATGTAGAAAACTCTGGCCTAGGCCTTAATGGTCGACCCATTAACAAAGGAGGGGTGAGCTTCTGCTTCTGAAGTGAGTGTCTGCCCCTGAGTTTCTACTTTTCTTTTTAGGGGAAATATTCTGCCTTTTTAGTATATCCTAAAATATTTCATTTTCCTAGGCAATGGGTGGGTGATAACTTCCAACACTGTCTTACTGCTTCCCTGAGGCCCAGGAGGCAAATAGGGGCACGTGGGGTGTGTGTGTGTGCTGTGTGGCTCCCCCACGCTCCATTTTTTGCCTTCCTGGGCCTCAGGGAAACCTCCTGGGAACAAAAACAACCCCCAGGAGGCTTCCTGAGGCCTAGGAGGCCCCAAAAAATGGAGTGGGGGTGGATGCACAAAAAGCCCCCACACCCAGTCACATGGCCACATCCACCTAGCCACTCCCACCTAGCCCCACCCACAGAACTGGTAGTAAAAAATATTATTTTATTTTATTTTTTATTTATTTTATTTTATTTTATTTATTTTATTTTATTTTATTTATTTTATTTATTTTATTTATTTGTTTATTATTTTATTTTATTATTTTATTTTATTATTTTATTTATTTTATTTTTTTTTATTTTTTATTTTTTTATTTTTTTATTTTATTTATTTTAATTTTATTTTATGTTTATTTTTATTTATTATTTATTTTATTATTTTATTATTTTATTTTATTTTTATTTTATTATTTTATTTTATTTTATTTTATTTTATTTTATTTTATTTTATTTTATTTTATTTTATTTTATTTTATTTTATTTTATTTTTTTTTATTTTATTTTGACTTGACTCAGGGCAGCTCACATCATAAAACCCACAATACAAAAATTAAAAATCAATTAAAAGTTATTAAATTCAAGCCAAACAAGTCTAAAACCCATGCAAAGATATTAACATTAAAACATCTAAAAACCACCACCACCCTCAGTCCAGGCCGCTTGTTGAATAACCACGTCTTCAGGCCACGGCGGAGCGGAGGTCAGCCAACCAGCTCCAAATTTTATAATTTGTTTTAGTTTAATTTGGCTTGTTGGTTTAATTCTATTTTAGGTAATTAATTTATTGTATTGGTTTTAATTGTGAGCTGCCCCGAGTCCTTTCGGAGAGGGAGCATACAAGTCAAATAAATAAATAAATAATAAATAAACTGGTTCCACAGGGTGGGCGCTCCCACAGAGAAGGCCCTACCCCTGGGAGTCGCCAGCCGACACTGTCTGGCGGCAACGGCACCCCAAGGAGGCCCTGTCTGTGGAGGACAGGGCGATGGGCAGTCAATGCTGGCAAGAGACGTTCCTGTAAGTACCCCGGCCCCAAGCCATGTAGGGCTTTTTAGGTCAGTACCAGCACCTTGAATCTCACCCCTGGCACTAGCTAAGAAAATTGCAAAAAGGCGGACTGTAGCCGGAAAGGGGAAGAAGAGACCCTTTAGCATCCTCCACCCGAAGGGTCTCCAGCACAGCTGGGAACGATGGGGATTGTAATCCAAGTGGATATCAATGTAGGGATGAGAGAGGAAGAAAAGGCCCATCTGTGTGTGTGTGGGGGGGGGGAACGTGGAATCTCAGAAACAAAGACATTTACCTTGTCAATATTGAGCCTTTCTGACGGAGTTTCCTCCTCATCCGTCGCGGATTCTTCCTCGAGAAAAGGGTTGGTGGAGACCGGTGGAGGATCTGGCTTTTTCTGTTGGGAGAAAAAAAAGGGGGAGTTTGAGGGAAAAGGCGATCACTTAACAGATAATCAGAGCTGGAAGGGACCCTGTAGGTCATCTAGTCCAACCCCCTGCCCAAGCAGGAGACCCTACATCATTTCTGACAGATGGCAGTCCAGTCTCTTCTTGAAAGCTTCCAGTGATGAAGCTCCCACAACTTCCGGAGGCAACTTCTGTCCCATCGGTTGATTGTTCTCACTGTCAGAAAGTTTCTCCTTATTTCCAGCTTAAATCTCCTTGTTCAGTTTCCATCCATTATTCCTTCTCTGGTCTTCAGGAGAACAGTTTGACCCCTTCCTCCTCTGTGGCAGCCCTCAAATATTGGAAGACTGCTATCATGTCTCCCTGGTCCTTCTCTTCACTAGACTAGCCAAGCCCAGTTCCTGTAACTGTTCTTCATATGTTTTAGGTCTCCAGTCCCTTAATCATCCTGGTTGCTCTTCTCTGTACTCAACATCATTTTTATAGTGTGGTGACCAAAACTGGATGCAAGGTGTGGCCTTACTAAGGCTTTATAGAGTGGTGTTAGTACCTCCCTTGATCTCGATTGTATCCCTCTGTTAATGCAACTTAGGATTGCATTGGCTTTTTGGCTGCTGCTGCACCACGCTGGCTCATTTAGCTGGTTGTCCACTAAGTCTCCCAAGATCCTTCTCACAGTTACTGCTACTGAGCCTGGTTTCACCCAGTCTGTATGAGCTAGCCATGTGTGGCAGCAGCCAACAAAGCGAATACGACCCTTGGTTGTATAAACAGAGGCACAGAATCAAAATCAGGTGAGGCATTAGTACCGCTTTATAAAGCCTTAGTAAAGAATACAGGGTCCAGTTTTGGTCTCCACATTACAAAAAGGATGTTGAGACTTTGGAAAAAGTGGAAAAAAGAGCAACTATAAGATGATTATAGGCCTGGGGCCTAAAACATATGAAGAACGGCTGCAGAAACTGGGTTTGGCTAGTCTAGAGAAAAGAAGGACCAGGGGAGACATGATAGCAGTCTTCCAATATTGGAGAGGCTGCCATAAAGAAGAGAGGGGGGATCAATTCATTTCCCAAAGCAGCTGAAGGCAGAAGAAGAAACAACAGGTGGAAACTCATCAAGGAGAGAAGCAACCTGGAATTTAGAAGCTTCTTAACAGTGAGGAAAATTAACCAATGGAACTGCTTGCCACCAGAAGTTGTGGCAGCTTCATCACTGGACGTTTTTAAGAAGCGACTGGACAGACACTTGTCTGAAATAGTATAGGTCCATGATGGCGAACTTATGACACGCATGCCACAGGTGGCACACAGAGCCATTATGCCGGCACACGAGCTGCAGGCAAATTTACCTCACTGCGCATACATGCGCCTCGCCTGATTTTTAGGCTGGTTGAGGCCTTTTCGCCTCCCAAAGGCTTGAGGAAGGCTTCTGCAGGCCGAAAACTAGTTCTGTTTCGTCACTTCCTGTTTTTCCGAAAATACTGGAAGTGACGAAACAGGCTAGTTTTTGGCCTGCAAAGCCTGCAGAAGCCTTCCTCAAGCCCCTGGGAGGCCGAAAAAGGCCTCAAAGTGGCTGAAAATCAGCTGTGAGGCGCAGTGCAGGTATTATTTTATTTTCCTCCCCAAAAACTAAGCCCGACCACATAGTTTCATAGCGAAGCACGGGTATCCAACTAGTAGTGGAATGGAATCATTAAAGGAGACCAAAATGAAATGTGAATGGCAAAAAATTAAAGCAATTTTTTAAAAATTATTTTAAATATTTAAACTGAATTGTTGAATTGTCTTGCAGCGAGTTGGCCATGTCGGGTTGTCCCTTAGTGAGTTGGCCGTGGTGAATTGGTTGTGGCGAGTTGTCGCACGCTGAGCTTTTGGGGGCTCCGTCGTAACGTCGATCAGAGTGACGTAGGCAAGAAAAACCAAAGTACACACATAGACTGGGTAAAACCAGGCTCAATAGCAGGAATTGTGAGAGGGATCTTGGAGTCTTAGTGGACAACCAGCTAAATAGGAGCCAGCCGTGTGCAGCAGCAGCCACAAAAGCTAATGCAATCCTAAGTTGTATTAATAGAGGGATACAATCAAGATCAAGGGAGGTACTAATACCCCTCTATAAAGCCTTAGTTAAGACCACACCTAGAGTACTGCATCCAGTTTTGGTCACCACACTGTAAAAAGATGTTGAGACTCTGGAAAAAGTATAGAGAAGAGCAACCAGGATGATTAGGGGACTGGAGACCAAAACACACGAAGAACAGTTACAGGAACTGGGCTTGGCTAGTCTAGTGAAGAGAAGGACCAGGGGAGACAGGATAGCAGTCTTCCAATATTTGAGGGCTGCCACAGAGAGAAGAGGTCAAGCTATTTTGCAAAGGGCCTTGGTGGCTCAGGCTGTTAATTGCCTGCATTTAAGTTCCAGCTGCCTACAACTGCTGTAGGCTCGAATCCCACCAGGCTCAAGGTTGACTCAGCCTTCCATCCTCTCGGGTAGGTAAATTGAGGACCCAAGATTGTTGGGGGCAATTAGCTGACTTTGTAAAAACGCCGCTTAGTAATAAGCAGGCATATACAATGGAATGAAGGCTATTGCTGAGCACACTGGGTTGTATCCCAAAAATTGTAAGCCCTGAGTCTCCGGAGAAGAGTGCATATAAATGTAATTAAAAAAAAAAAAAAGCACCAGAAAGCCAGACAAGGAATAATGGATGGAAACTGAACAAAGAAAGAGATTTAACCTGGAAATAAGGAGAAACTTTCTGACAGTGAGAACAATCAACCCATGGAACACCTTGCCCTTGGAAGTTGTGGGAGCGCCATCACTGGAGACCTTCAAGAAGAGATTGGTCTGCCATTTGTCAGAAATGGTGTAGGGTCTCCCGCTTGGGCGGGGGGGTTGGACTAGATGACCTACAAGGTCCCTTCCAACTCTGATTATCTGTTATCTGTTATCCGACGTTACATGAGAAGAAAATCCCTTTTTCCCACAGGGCCGCTTGGCTCCGGACCAGAGGGCACAAACTGCAAGCGGGGGAGGGAGGGAGGATGATACACAGGGATCCCCCTCTCTGACCGCAGGAGTGGGGAACCCTACAAAACGCAGGCTCCTTTTTTACCGTCACCGTCTCTGTTAGCGTGGAGCGGAGAAGCGTTTGGCCAACAGCCCTTGAAGTTGGTTGTCCTCTGGATTGCAAAAGTAACAGCTTGACGATCTCTCTTGCCGGTGCGCATGATTTTCCCCAGTTCCATCCTGCAAGGGAGAGAGGCAAAATCTGTCACGCCAGTACAGGTAGTCCTCAACTTATGACCACAGCTCAGCCCGGAATTGATGTTGCTAAAAGTGAGAAATTTGTTAAGTGAGTTGTGTCTCATTTTACGACCTTTCTTGCCACCCTTGTTCAGTGAATCGTTGCAGTTGTTAAGTTAGTCACGCAGTTGTTAAGTGAATCCGGCTTCCCCACTGAGGTCGCAAAAGGGGATCATGTGATGCCGGGACAGGACATAAATGTGAGTCAGTTGTCAAGCATCTGAATATAAATCACGTGATGTTGGGGCTGCTACTGCAATGGTCCTAAGTGTGAAAAATAGTCGTAAGTCCCTTGTTTTAATGCGTTGTAAATTCAAACAGTCACTAAATGAACCGTTGTAAGTCGGGGACTACCTGTACTCGTTCCAACATGTGGCATCCACAACAGAAATGCTGGAAAACCACACAGCCTTTTTATAAATCATCACATTGCTTGGATTTTACAGGTAGTCCTCGACTTACAACACTTCATTTACTGACACGTTGTCATGCCCTTGTTAGAGTCGGACTTTGAGGGAGAGGAGGAACAGCCGACAGGGAGCGGAGATGTGGCTCCGGAGGTTGTGGAGGAGGCTGGGGAAGGGCAGAGGTCAGCTGAGTAGTCAGAGGAGGACACAGACCCATCCCTTCTGCATCCTAGGACACGCAGGGAGGAATGGAGAAGGAAACAACTTGGCTTGCGAGAGAGGAAGTGGCCATGATCCCCTTCACTGGTTGCAGCTGGGGAGAATAGTATATAAGAGAGACGGTTAAAACACAGAAGCAAAGCATGTTTTATTTTGTACTGAAGTTATCTTGGTTGGTGTCCTTCCAACAGACTGTGCCTTGTTATCTCCTTGAAATTTGTAATTACTTATCCTGGTCTGTTGTGGAAATTCCTTCATTGTAGTTTGTTTTGGTTTTTTGTTTCACCACTATCTGCTCATTAAATTCGGACTATACTGCTTTCTTTTGAAGACTATTTTTGAATAAGTTTTATCTCCAACAGAGAATTATTGAACAGTGGGGCCAGATTGGTGCTATTAAAGGACATTTATTTACCTTTTGGGTTTTGTTACGTTTGTGTTACACTCCGGGTCATCACACAGGTAGTCCTCAACTTACAATGTAACAGAGCCTGCCCATCATGGACGCAAATCGTGACAGTTGTAAAACCAGTCACTTGCGTGATTTTAATCAAAGGCCATGGTTGTTAAGCAAATCAATGGTTTGCTATGGACCGGTTTTGCCTAAAACCTGAACGAAATGCTGATTTTCAGTGAAACTGTCCTAAAATACGGTCATGGGATTATGGGATGCTACAAACAGCCGTGTATGCAGTGTGCTTACTAAGCAGCTGATGTGCGGTCACATGATTGTGACGCATGTGTGAGAACTTCAGAACCAGCTTGCAAATTTGCAATACCCTGGTAGGTCCATTGACTTAACTGCAACGATCCACTTAACGACCGTGGTAAGGAAGGTCATAAAATGGGGCAAAGCTCACCTAACAACTGTCTTGTTTTGCGACATAAATTTTGGGCTCCATTGTGGTCAGAAATCGAGAACTACCTGCATAGGTTTGAGCAGTAAGTCACCTGAATTGGAACTTGTGTGCGACTCTGATTGTTGGCGCCCGACAAAAGAGAATTTTTTTTTTCAATAACACAGAAAGAAGAACCTTGTGCAATTCAGCTTTTAAAATGGGATTTAGAAGCATGACAGGGTCAAGGGTGACAATGAATTATGTGTCTCAGAGTCGGCAGTCAGGATTCTGGCAGTTACCCCCAATTAAATCATGAGTCTCGAGCCAAACTTCCAAAACTTCAAAAGGATTTATTGGGAGTTAACATACCGGCATTGCCTGGGTATAGCCGACTCTGAGACACATAATTCACTGTCACCCTTGACCCTGGTTTCCTCCACCCCCTGGGTGTATAAGTAATTCATAGTCTCCAATGGGACACATCCATAGCCAAAAGTCATCAATCATGTTCTCCAGTTAGATATTTGCGCAGCAGAAACTTCAGTCACCTGGTTACTATGTCTGAAAAACTATGCATGGAATGCACTCTCGATTCCAAGCTGCCACACTGCTCTTTCAAACCCCTTTCCCCCCCTCCCTTTCTGTTGGCAACTCTAAAAAGACCATAGAAATATTTTATTGAGTTGACGTTCAGCTTTTAAAATGAAAGTTTAAAATTAAGTGCTGTTTGCACTTTTAATGGTGTGGGTGAAAAGGACCCAGAACAAACATTCCTAAAAATGGGGGAGGGTGATAGTAGAATCCCACCTTGTAATATGACAGAAATCCACATCCGTTCCGTCATGCACCACTCTCCTGGGAACATCCGGCCGTATTTCTCCTCGTAGTCTACCAGCTGACGTTTGATCCAGGCATAGCCGGTCGATCTTGTCTAGCCAAGCCACCTGAGGGAGAACACAGAGAGTTCAGCCATCTTTCTCCTCCATGTTGATATCAAGATGTACAACGCCGTCCGGCGTTTTTAAGGGGGGGGGCTAAAGGAAGCGAATCACTCAATCCCTGAAGGAACATTCCAAATGTGCTTTTTCAAAAGACTTCCTTGGTTTGTCTTCTTCCCTTGAAGACATTTCACTTCTCATCCAAGAAGATTCTTCAGTTCTGTCTCTTAACTCCAGTCAAGTAGTTTCAGCTCCAGTTAAGGCAGGTGTAATTTTCTTTTCAGCATCAATCAAAATGAGAACGAAGAGCTTTTGTGAACAGCAGGAAAACACAGGGCCTCTGCAAGAGCGAAAGGATTTCTGAATCTTTTTAAGTGCGTCTGGCCAAAAGGAATCGAGAGCCCAACTCACGCCTTGGTTTTCCTGGAAAAGCACCAGATACTCGAGAGGTGCTGCTTAATGAACTTCTTGATGATTTCCTGCTTGATCCGGGGATCTAAGACGTTGGCGACCAAACAGGCATCACGGAGAACGTTGCTGGGACCGGCTGATCTCTGCTGAGAACAAAGAAACCCAGAGAATTAAGCTGGCCAGGTCTTTTGCTGCCCTTGGGAGTTCTAGTCCTGCCTTGGGCACAAAAGCCAGCTGGGTGACTTTGGGGGAAAAAACACCAGGAGATGGTGAGTTCTAGTCCTGCATTAAGTATGAAAGTGGGTGGGTGTGGGATAGTTTTAAATTTTAATTTGGGTTTTATTGGGCTTTAGTGATTTAATTTCTTTTTAATTATTTATTGTATTTATATGTTTTATCTGTGAGCCTGAGTCTTGGAGATGGGGCATATAAAGTCCAATAAAATAAAATAAATGAAAGTGACTGGGTGACTTTGGGCCAATCACCAAGAGATGGTGAGTTCTAGACCTGCATTAGGCACAAAAGCCGGCTGGGTGACTTTGAGCCAATCAACAGGAGATGTGGAGTTCTAGTTCCGTCTTAGCCATGAAAGCCGGCTAGGTGACTTTGAGCCAATCACCAGGAGACAGGGAGTTCTAGTCCCATCTTAGGCTCAAAAGCCACCTGGGAGACTTTAAGCCAATCACCAGGAGACGGGGAATTCTAGTTCCGCCTTAGCCATGAAAGCCGGTTGGGTGGCTTTGGGCCAATCACCAGGAGATGGTGAGTTCTAGACCCCTCTTAGGCACAAAAGCTAGCTGAGAGTTACTTTGTACCAGTCACTCTCTCTTAGCAATCCCTACCTTACAGGAAGGAGTATTAAGTATGCCTTGAGTTATTTACGATATAAATGGGTAAGATAAAATTCTGATAAATGAAATCCGCTCTGCTTGGTGATCATAGTGCTCAAAAGCTGCAGGCCTCTTTTCCATTGGAGTGTCTACTGCAGTGTTTCTTAACCTCGGTAATGTTAAAATGAATGGGCTTCAACTCCCAGAATTCCCTAGGCAGCCATGCCGGTTGGGGAATTCTGGGAGTTGAAGTCCACCAGTCTTAAAGTTGCCAAGTTTGGAGGCGCCTTGGTCATTAAAGCCTGCAGCGCCTCAGTTTTCCTTGCAAGCGGCTTCTTGCCATTAGCAATAATTTTGAAAACAGAAAAGATCAAGGTATTTAAAAATAAATGAAATAAACACCTTTGTGCCTTGGGAAGGAAAAGCCTCTTCAAAATCAGCCAGGATCTGTTGTCCCAGCTCGTTCTGGGCTGCCTTCACCCTGTCAAAGAGAGAACATGGAAACTCCTGTCATCCTTTGGCTGCAGGGCTGCAGAAGAAAACATGGGGCTGGCCCTCAGCCAAAAAGACGGTGCTTGACAAGCCAGGAATCACGGGGCGGATCTGGTGTCCTTTCATCCAGAGCGATAATTGAAAGCTAAAAGAATACCAGAGCCCTGTTTGCAAACAGGGAATACATGCAGTCCTCATCTTACGACCACAACAGAGCCCAAAATTTCTGATGGTAAGCGAGACAGCTGTTAAATGAGTTTTGTCCCCTTGTTCACAATTGCAACCATCATAAATACGAGAGACACTTGCGAGGCACCAATTTTGATCAGGTGACCATGCGGATGCCACAACGGTTGGGAGTGTGAAAAAATGGTCATAGATCACTTTTTTTCAATGACATGTGAATGCTCCAACACTGGAGGTTTTGTAAGAAGAGACTGGATAAACATTTAACTGAAATGGTATAGGGTTTCCTCCTGCCTGAGCGGAGGGTTGGACTAGAAGACCTCTAAGGTCCCTTCCAACTATTCTATACTATTCCATTCCATTCCACTCCACATTCTAACTTTGAACAGTCAGTCACTAAACGAATGGTTGAAAGTCAAAGACTACCTGTAGTCCCATTAGTGCTCCATTTTACATTAAATTCAAAATTACTTAGAATTGTAGAATCATAGGGCTGAAAGATACCTTGGAGGTGTCCTAATCTGTTATTTAAATTTAGTATAGGTAGTACTCGACTTACGACCACAACTGGGCCCAAAAGATGTTCTTAAGTGAGATGTTTGTTAAGTGAATTTTGTCCCATTTTACGACCTTTCTTGCCATGGTTATTAAGTGAATCATTGCAGTCATTAAGTTAGTAATATAGTTGTTAAATGAATCTGGCTTCCCCATCGACTTTGCTCATCAGAAATTTGCAAAAGCTAACCACATGACCCCGGGACATGGCAACCGTCATAAATATGAACCTGTTGCCAAGCATCCAAATTTTGATCATTATGACCATGGGAATATTGCAACCGTCGCAAGAAAAATGGTCGTCACTTTTTTCTGTGCTGTTGTAACTTTGAACAGTCACTACACAAATTGTTGTAAGTCAAGGACTACCTGGAGCAATGGGGTTGTACAATGCGCCAAAAACACAGAGTTATAGCCAACTAGTTGAAGGGCACTGGCTCCTGCAGGAGGCAATCTGTGCTGTGATTGGTTGCTGTGGGTGTGGAGTGGGCGTTTCCTTCCCCCCCCCCTGCCTTTTTCTTCTGTGTGCCACCTATTTGCTCTGTGATTTACCTCAGGATGCTCCTGCTGTGTGGATTTACCTCAGGATGCTCCTGCTGTGTTGATTTACCTCAGGATGCTCCTGCTACATTGATTTACCTCAGGATGCTCCTGCTGTGTTGATTTACCTCAGGATGCTCCTGCTATGTTGATTTACCTCAGGATGCCCATCTGCCTGACTACCGTGTTTCCCCGAAAATAAGACCTACCCCGAAAGTAAGACCTAGCACTATTTTCTAAACCTGCCCTAATATAAGACCTACCCTGAAAATAAGACCTAGTGTAAATCTCCAGTTCCAGGAAGACTTTTCAGGGAGCAACCGTGCACCAGCAAACACCCCCTACACACTCACACCCACTATTTGGCACCATAAATATATAAGACCTACCCGAAAATAAGACCTAGTGTGTTTTGGGAGCCAAAAATATAAGACAGTGTCTTATTTTCGGGGAAACACGGTATCTAGTTTAGTGTATACAGATAGTCCCCAACTTACAACAATTCACTTAGTAACCATTCAAGTTACAACGGCACTGCAAAATGTGACTTATGACCGTTTTTCACACTTATGACCATTGCAGTATCCCCATGGTCACATGATTTACATATGGATGCATGACAACTGATTTGTCAGGGTTCTGACGATTGGCATAGGAATGATTTAGAAGTTGACATGATTCACATTTATGATGGTTGCAGTGTCCTGGGGTCATAAGGGCCTTGGTGGTGTAGGCTGTTAATAGCCTAGCACTTAACTCCAGCTGCCTGTAATTATTGCAGGCTCGAATCCCACCAGGCTCAAGGTTGACTCAGCCTTCCATCCTCTCGGGGTAGGTAAACTGAGGACCCAAGATTGTTGGGGGCAATAAGCTGACTTTGTAAAAATGTCGCTTAGTAATAAGCAGGCATATACAATGGAATGAAGGCTATTGCTGAGCGCATTGGGTTGTATCCCAAAAACTGTAAGCCGCCCTGAGTCTCCGGAGAAGGGCGGGATATAAATATGAATAAAAATAAATAAAAAATAAAAATAAGGAATTGGAAGTCACCTTTTTCAGTGCCATCGTAACGTCGAACGGTTGCTCAATGAATGGCCGTAAGTTGAGGACTAGTATGGGTAAAAGAAACTAAAGAAACTGGCTGTTAAGAGTGGCTTTTTGTACCATTGTACTAAAAAAATACTGAGCTGGGACAAATGCTAAATTTAACTCCACTGAAATTTAAGTCGGTTAATTAAATACTTAACATAGCTCCCTGCCTTTCTCCACGCATTTGATAATTGTCTTTATGAAAGCATGTCAGGACAGCCCTGCCAAGGTCTATCTTGGTCTATTGTCTTGTGGTTCACCACATGTTCTTGGAGGGTCCCATGCTTGAGATGCAGACATACTCCCCACTTCCACTCCCTTTTTAATAGTTGCCTGGTAACAACCCCAACACTTCAAAGACGAAGCCTTTCATAGATTTGTCCTCCAGAACTTCTTCCAATTTCCCTTACAAACCATAACCATTAGCAGACACCACCGTGTCCTGTCACCGTTCTATAGATATCAATGCTAGCTCCGGACAAAGCACTGAAGAAAGCTCAAACAGAAAACTTTAGATCTAAAGAGGAGGACCAAGAGGTTAGATCAGTGGTTCTTAACTATATCGCCCACAGGGCGATTTTGTTTTTCAGGGGGGCGATGGAACAAAAAGGGGCAACGTGGGGGCGAAGGAACAGAAGGGGGGCAATATGGGGGCGATGGAGTGAGATATATTGGGGGGGGCGGAGAGAGAGAGAGATCTATATTGGTAGGTAGGTAGGTAGGTAGGTAGGTAGGTAGACAAAAAGACAGACAGGTAGGTAAACAGGCAGGAAGGCAGGCAGGCAAACAGACAGACCTTTTGGATGGATGGACGGATGGACAGACAGAATGCAAGAGTGGCAGCACTTTGGGAAAGCGGTGGCAGCGGCTTTTCCCAACATTCGAGGCGCTGGTTCAGGTGCAGTACAACAGTCAATGGGGTGAGCCTGCAGGGCCAGCAACTTGAATGCCCCCTGCGCCTCTTAACATCAAGGGGCCAGCAGAGGGCACTAAGAGGCAACAGGGGTGTTCGAGGTGCCGGCCGGCCCTGCAGGTTCACCCATTGACTGGCACTGCTCCGGAGCTGGCACCTCCAATGCGGAAGCAGTGGCACATTACGCGTGCCGCGGGCGTGTTCAACGCACCACCCCCTGCTGCTTCTTAGCCTCTGTTGGCCCCCTTGGGGACGCTAAGAGGCAGCAGGGGGCATTCAAGGCCCGCCCTGCAGGCTCACCCATTGACTGTAGCATCGCTCTGGAGCCGGTGCCAAAATGGGTGAAACTGCAGGGCCGACAGCGCAACGCCCTGCTGCCTCTTAGCCCCTCTGCTGGCCCCTTGGGGATGCTAAGAGGTGGCAGGGGGGCAGTTATGTTGGGGGAGGGGGGCGATGACAACTTCCTCAATGGCTCAAGGGGGCGATTCTTTCAAAAAGGTTAAGAACCACTGGGTTAGATAATCAGAGTTGGAAGGGACCTTGTAGGTCATCTAGTCCAAGGTCCTTGGTGATCTCTGAGCTTGGTGGTTTTCTTGCAGACATTTCATGACCCAACTAGGTAACATCACCAGTGCTAGAAAGGGGAAGGAGGAGGAGAATTGTGGAGTCCTTGGTGCTCTCTGAGCTTGTGGCAACTTTGTGGAAGTTTGGCTTGAGACTCATGATTTAATTGGGATAACTGCCAGAATCCTGACAGCTTGGCTGTTTTCTTGCAGATGTTTCATGACCCAGCTAGGTAACATCATCAAGTTTGGAAAGGATTGGAGTTTGTGGAACGAAAGGGGAGGAGGAGGAAGAAGAGAAGGAGGAGGAAGAGGAGGAGGAGAGGAGGGGAAAGAGAAGGAGAAAGAGGAGGAATGAGAGGTTCTTGGTGCTCTCCAAGCTTGGTTGTTTCATGACCCAACTAAGTAACATCATCAAGTCTGGAAAGGAGTGGAGCTTGTGGAATGAAAAGGGAGGAGGAGGAAGAGAAGGAGGATGAGAAAGAAAACAATCAAGCTCTGAGAGCACCAAGGAGCCCACCATGAAATTCAGCTCATGCTTCGTACCAAGAGTCCACCTTCCTCCCCTGGCTGCACCTTGGAGACTATACTTACCTTTCGGAAAGCTGGATCCTGCTGTGTGGATTTACCTCAGGATGCTACTGCTGTGTTGATTTACCTCAGGATGCTCCTGCTATATTGATTTATCTCAGGATGCTCCTGCTGTGTTGATTTACCTCACGATGCTCCTGCTGTGTTGATTTACCTCAGGATGCTCCTGCTGTGTTGATTTACCTCAGGAGCATCCTGAGGTAAATCAACACAGCAGGAGCATCCTGAGGTAAATGCTTCGTACCGAGAGTCTACCTTCCTCCCCTGGCTGCACCTTGGAGACTATACTTACCTTTCGGAAAGCTGGCGGATCTGTGGGATCCCCATATATTTGTTGAAATGTTCCAGCACATTGACAACACCTTGTAGAAGGTTAGCAAGCTCTCCATACTGTCTCCTCCTGGTCATAGCCCTAGGGTAGCAGAAAAGGAAGGGGAGAGCGTGAGTGAAGCTGGTGTCCATGATTTCCCTCCATCCATGGGGCTTCATTCTTTCACTATGCTCAAATCATGCATGGGGGTCCCCACCAGCGACAAAATCACTAACAACCTAACCCCATGAAACAACAAGAAAACTTTCCAAAATTATGCAGGTGCTCCTCAAAATTCCTTCATATTTGAACTCTTCCTATTGTCATCTTCATTTAATGACCCCACAATCCCTTGCGGGGTGGAGTCTGGGCAACTGAATGGAGCTAGCAGAGTGTTTTAATGGCCGGATGCCCTTCCTGTCACCAATGAGGAGTTTTGTTCAGCAGATATATATATATACTCAAATGTGCCCAGACAGAGAAATATCTGCCTCCATGTTAGGACTGAACTCACAGCCTCTGGATTGTGAGGGGAGAGTTCCACCTCTAGGCCACCGCACCACTTCATTTTTTTTTAATTACATTTATATGCTGCCCTTCTCCGAAGACTCAGGGCGGTTTACAATTTTTTGGGATACAACCCAATGCGCTCAGCAATAGCCTTCATTCCATTGTATATGACTGCTTATTACTAAGCGGCATTTTTACAAAGTCAGCTTATTGCCCCCAACAATCTTGGGTCCTCAATTTTGAACTCTTCCTATACAATGGTAAAAGGCCGTGATGGCGAACCTATGGCACGCGTGACAGTGATTCAACTGTCAAGGCTCCGGCAGTTTCCCACATTTAAATCATGAGTCTGTAGCCGGATTTTCAAAACTTAAAGATTTATTAGGAGTTAAAACATGTCGGCGCTGCCTGGGTATAGCCAACTCTGAGACACATAGATCATTGTCACCCTTGACCCTGGTTTTCCCCCACCCCCTAGTTGAATTGTAATTCATATTCTCCAATGGGACACATCCATAGCCCAGAGTCATCAATCATACTCTCCAGTTAGAATTTTGCGCGACAAAAACTTCAGTCACCTAGAAACTATGTTTGAAAAACTATTTATGGAATGCACTTTCGGTTCCCGAGCTGCCGCACTGCTCAGAATGCAGGTTGCCCACTGCTCCCCCCGCCTTTCTGTTGGCAACTCTAAACAGACCATAGAGTTGACAACAACGGTGGCAAGAAAGGCTGCAATAGGGGGCAAAACTTAGCCAAGGTCTCCCTGAACAACAGAAACTTTGGGGCTCCAACTGTGCTCGTAAGTCGAGGATCACCTGCATAGGTAGTCCTCAACTTACGACGAATCCACTTGGCCAACCCTTCAAAGTTACGACAGATCCCAGATAACTCACTCCAGGGAATCCACTCCCCCAGCCAACATGTGGAGGTGGTTCAGCGTTGTGATGGAGGTGGTCAGGTGGCGTTTGGCGTGGTCCAGTTGCTTGATGTCCCGCGTGATCTCTTTAACCTGTTAGAAGATGGAAGCACGCACAGGTATTTAGCAAAAGATTCCAGAGACAGGAACAGCCTCCTGTGATGACCCGGGGCGTGACACAAAAATAACAAAGTCACTAAAGTAGAATGAATTCCCTTTAGTGCCTCCAACTTGGCCCCCAATGTCCAATTATCCTCAGCTGGTTATTAAACTCTTCCAAAAACAGTCTACGAAGGGCAGAAATGCAGTCCGAACCCAAAGTAAAGATAATTAGAAATTTAAAAAAAACCCACACAAACCACACTAAAGTAATTAACATGGCAGGGCAGGATGATAAATTGCAGACTTCCACCAGATAACGCAGCAACCACAGTTGGGAGGATGCCAAAACCCAGATAAGACTTGACAAAGATAATGCACGCTTCGCTTCCAGCAAGGAGCTGTGTGCAAACACCCCACTTATATCCTGTTCTCCCAGCTGCAGCCAATGAAAGGGATCAGGGCCCTTTCCTCTCCCTTAAACCACGTTGCTCCCTTCTCCGTTCCTCCCTGCGTGCCCTAGGATGAAGAGGGGATGGCCCTGGGTCTTCTTCTGAATGCCCAGCCGGACTGTGCCCTTCCCCCGTTTCTTCCACAGCCACCGCAGCCACACTCCCATTCTCTGTCAGCTGCTCAATCTCTCCCTCAGAATCAGACTCCAACAAGGGCATGACACCTCCTTTCTAACTGTTTCTAAATGAAAAAGAGATGCAATCCACAAAATAAGGGAAGGGGACTTCGGAGATCATCTAGTTCCGCCCCGCCCCAAGTTATACGCGGGGGTGGAAGTACAGTAGAAAAATCAGGCTTTTAGCTCCCGCTTTCAGAAGTGTGGATGCTCAACAAGTTCCAGTGCCATCCAACTCGCCCTGGCTTCAGTGTAATAAATCATATAAACATCAAACACTGCCTATAGTTTGTTATTCCTTTACTCCTTCTTCCCTCCCCTCCATTATCCCTTTTTTCTCTCCTTTCCCTTTATCTCATCTTCTCTTCTTTCCTTCCTTCCCTCCTCTTCCGTTCCTTTCCTTCCCAATTCCCTCTCCCTTCATTTCTTGTCCTAGCCTTCCTTTCCGTCTTTCCTTCCGTCCTTTCCGTCCTTATTCCTTCCTTCCTGCCTGCCTGCCTGCCGCAATTTTCCTTCCTTCTCTTATCCCTTCATCCTTCCCTTCCTATTGACCTTCCTCCTCCCTCCTTTTGTCTCCTACCTTTTCCTTCTCAAACCCCCTTTCCTCTGTTTTCACTCTCTCTCTTCCTTCTTTCGATCATTTCTTTCCTTCCTTCCTTCCTTCCTTCCTTCCTTCCTTCCTTCCTTCCTTCCTTTCTTCCTTCCTTCCCTTCCCTTCCCTCCTTCCTTCCTTCACATCCATAGATTCCTAAGCAACCAACAACATTCATACAGCAGCCAAGAGTTATCAATCGCACTCTGTAAGTATCAAGGCGAAACAATAAAGCACTCACCATCTGCTCCGATTTTTCTGCTTTATCCTTAATGTCTTTAATCTTGCCAAAGAGCTGCTGGATGGCTTTCTGAGCCTCTTCAAGAGCCTGGTGAAAGATTGGGGTGGGGGTGAGAAGAAACATATTGAACACAGAGGATCCCACCAACTGAATCCATACCACCAGCTCATCCTCTTGATGGGTACCTAGAATTCAAGGTGGCCAGGCCAGGATGGGCCATGCAACAAATTTCTGAGTCAGGAACAGAATTTGGGGGTGAATTACATCTTGCATTCTCCCTTTATCACAGGAGTGGAGAACCTGGGCCCTGTTATGACTTGTGGACTCCAACTCCCAGAATTCCCCAGCCGGCATGCTTTAAGGTGGGTGGACTTCAATTCCAATTCCCCAGCCAGCATGCTTTAAGGAGGTGGACTTCCAATTCCCAGAATTCCCCAGCCAGCATGCTTTAAGATGGGTGGACTTCCATTCCCAGAATTCCCCAGCCAGCATGCTTTAAGGTGGTGGACTTCCACTCCCAGAATTCCCCAGCCAGCATGCTTTAAGATGGGTGGACTTCCACTTCCCATAATCCCCCAGCCAGCAGGCTTTAAGAGGAGTGGACTTCTATTCCCAGAATTGCCCAGTCAGCCTGCTTTAAGAGGGGTGGACTTCGACTCCCAGAATTCCTCAGCCAGCATGCTTTAAGGTGGGTAGACTTCAATTCCCAGAATTCCCCAGCCAGCATGCTTTAAGAGGGGTGGACTTCCACTCCCAGAATTCCCCAGCCAGCAGGCTTTAAGATGGGTGGACTTCAATTCCCAGAATTCCCCAGCCAGCAGGCTTTAAGGAATATGGAAATCCCTGTGGCTTAAAGCATGCTGGCAGAGGAATTCTGGGAGTTGAAGTCCACCCCTCTTAAAAGAGCCCAGATTGAGAAACACTGGATTATGGCATTCCAAATGATCCACCGGGAAACTTAACAGCCAACCTATTTCAAGCAAAAACTGATACTTCTCGCCCAATTTCCCCAAGGCTCAGTCGGTATGAATCTGAGAGCCTCCGGATCCATTTCCCAGAATTCCTCCACTCCATCACAGCTGCAGGGCAACATGGGAGACAGAAGAGGCTTTGAACCAGCTGCCAGCATGCCACCGAGGGATTCAGCTTCAGCCCTCTAGATAATTTTTCCATCTGAATGGAAGTGAAATGCTACCCGAGGAGGGTTTTGGGGGAAGGGGAGGGGGGAACACCCTCAAGCTGCACTAGCTACAAATGCTGGCTCAGCCAACCGCCACTGTAATGGGTGTCTGTTTTCCCCAGCCCCTGCCAAGGCGTCAGGCCCAGCCGCCGTCTGGAACAGCCAAGGAAAACCCGACATGACACCCGTTCTGGAATGTTATGGCGCTAATATCTCCTCCTCGCTGGGAAGGGGCCATCAGACACGCAGGTTGGGGGAAATTCTCTCTTTTGTCCCAGTGTCTTCTGTCCTTCTGCAAATTTTGTGCAAGCTGAAATAGAGCCTGCCGCCTGCCCCCCAACAAACAGAATAAAATAAATGCAAAAAAAGGTGTGTGTGTGTGTGTTGGGAGAGACACATTGAAAGCACAAGGAGCAGGCACTATTTGGAATTACAGGTAGACCTCTGAACTTACCGTTTCCCCAAA